>CM051269.1:1515093-1925207 GCA_027921565.1 Artemia sinica | reverse complement strand
TAAGGAGCAACATTAAGACTTGAAAAAAACAGAAAATTATTCCATATATGAAAGGGGCTATTTATCCCCTCCTAACGGCCTGCTCTTACGTCAAGTTAATTGTTGTTTTTTTATAAAAATAGAGTTTAGAGTTTTGGAGGAAAGAGTGGAACTTTAGCTTTAAAGAGCAAGGCATTGAGGAGGGGACAGCCCCTTTCATTATTAGCGAATAATTTCTGTTTGTTTTAAGTTTTTAATGTGCTCCTTAATTTCAGTTAAAAAAAAAACTTGTTTTTTTTATATTTAAATTTTGATCCGTTTTTAAATTAATAAATGGCTTTGTCTCGCAAGTTGTTTGAATTTTATTATGATACCGTTTTTATGAGTTATAAATAGACGTAACTTACGAATTAACTTAAGTAAAACGAACTCTATATCTGATAAATGTTGTATTACGAATATATTAGGGAGGGTCACCCCCTAGACAAATCCTTGCCTCTTCTATGTTAAAGTTTGAATTATTTTTGTTTCTAATTCTTTAAGAATGACCCTTTAATTTCACAAAGGCCATTAATGAGAATAAATAGTCTATGAAAGCAACTAAAAAAAACTTTTAGCATAATATAGAGCAAGGTATTGAATAGGGTGGCCAATCCCATTCATCTACGCAATAGTTTCTGTTTGTTTCACTAGTTTTGATGATTGGAAAGTTTTCAGTTGAAAACTTATTTTTTTAATTTATGATTGTGTTGTTTTAAATAGAATGCTGGGAATTCCCAGTACCCCTG
The DNA here is from genome assembly GCA_027921565.1 of Artemia sinica. Taxonomy (NCBI): domain Eukaryota; kingdom Metazoa; phylum Arthropoda; class Branchiopoda; order Anostraca; family Artemiidae; genus Artemia; species Artemia sinica. The sequence goes on along the minus strand of CM051269.1, from coordinate 1,924,440 downwards.
TTTTTTAAATAATGCTGGGAAATCCAGTACCCCTTCATTAGCAATGTCCCTCCCATGAAAAACGTCCTCCATGGAAAGGATCCCTTCCACCTAACCCCCATTCCACACCCCCCCCCCCACTTACCACAAAAATCCCCTGAAAACGTCTGCAACTTCCAATAACCAAAACTATTATAATAAAAAAATTATTAATATATGCGAAAACAGACTTTTAACTCTATCTACAAAAATTTAAATTAAATCAAATGCTTTTTTTACGTAATGATTGTCAATCTTGTTCTTAAAATGCATTGACTGAACTCTGAGTTGGACAGTGGTTTGATGGTAGTGCATTCCATCTCGGAGGAAAATGCAGTTGCCGAATGCCCATCATAGTTATTATATTTGTTGACCATGCTGAACAAAAATTTTTAGCTCAAAATTTGTTATTGGGTGACTTTGGGAAAAAAAATGGAGTGTTAGAGGGGGACCTAGTTTGCCCTCCATCTTTTTGGCCACTTAAAACAGTGGCACTAGAACTTTTTAATTCGCCGTTCGAATGAGCCCGCCTGCAATATTCTTGGAAACCACTGTGTCAAAAACAATCACCCCGGTGAAAAAAAAGAGAGAAAAACCCCTGACCTGACTTTTGACCAGTTGAAATGAGCACTAGAGTTAGTTATTTTCAACCAACAATTAGGCCCCCTCCAAGTCAGTTTTTACAACAAATAATTCCTTTATTGAAGTGCCTTGGTAGAAAAATAAACATAAACAGCTTCTACATTTATGCTAAAATCTATAAACTATAAATCAACACTTACAAGATTATTGTCTTAGAGATCACCACTAGAGTACTATTGTGTCTTTGTTCATGTTTTAGGAATTCGGATTCACAGCCTTTTTGCCCTCTTGAATGTGTCATAAGTAAGCACTGTCTTGCTGTAGGTCTTAAAAATACCTTACCTTGTCATGCTCCAATTTAGGTTTGGTCCATTTGCATCCATTTTGGAGAATGAGTGAAATTATTTTGTTGTGAAAATAGCAAACACAAAGTGACAACTTATTAAGCAGGAGCATAAATACAATTCCACTGGATGAGGTAACTTACTCGTTTTTTAAACATTTAAACATGGTCAGGACTATTATTGCAATAATTTTGTAAGGCTTAACATGATCATGATCAAGATGAGATACAAAAACATCTTTCTATACCCTAGTTCAGGCTACAATATATTCTTAAATAATCACTCTCTGCTGTTGCCAAACAATTTTCCAAGCTGAAAAAAGCTTGTGTACTGTAATTTGTTTTGATCAAAAATACATTTTTTCAACCTTAGTTTTTCCTTTTGCAAGGAATAGAAAGATGAAAAAAAGAATAATATTTTCTTGTCCTTTCAAGTGTTGAAGCTTTTAAACCTCTGCTCCACAATGTTAGTAAAAACATTGGTATAGCTTTTCTCCACATCAATTATTATAGGTTTTATATTTTCTAGGCATCATTTTCTTACCAGTGTAAATGAGGAGGACCGTATCCAAGTCTTGTTTTCGGTATTCTACATGTTATAAGAAGTTTTAACTCAATTGGAAACAATCTTTTATTCATTCACTTTCAAATTTCAAATATGGCGAACAAGATGTCTTGTCTGAGGCATCTGATATTAAAAATGGTAACTTATCTAATCATTTTTTACATGTTTTTTTTTTTTTTGTTCTCTACTGTGATTATAAGTTGGAAAAAAAGAAAAGAAAAACTACTGTTTAGTTGCACCGTACTTCATCCTTTTTAATAAAATAGATCGGCTAACCAAGTCAAAACTTAAACTTAATTTTTAGGCTTAAAAGTTTCAAGTTTTGAAGACAAATGATCCATGCGAGAGAAATGTCCCCCCCACCATTCCTGTAGGCAGGCATAATAAACAAAATTCCTTCCAAAGTCTGTCATTATAAGTCATACACAATTTGTCTAATTTCCAGCTTTACATTCAATTCAGTTGTTTTGCCCTAAATTGGATATTAAAGTGTCTCTGAGTGTCCATCTAAATAGTTTCAAATTGTATTTGCTATAAAAGACGAAAAATTAGCAGAAAAAAAAAACAGTTTTTTGTGTGCAAAGATAGGATACAAGATAGGTTATATATTAGCAACAGTACAACAGGTATCACCTACTATTGGTCATCACTCTCATTGGACTTCACTACTAGTTTTTGTAGAGTTTTATCAAGCATTAAAGGATAAGCAAGGTAAGGGTAAGGAAAAAGGGTAAACAAGCAAGCAGCACAAAAGATAAGCATCAAACATCAAGCATAAAGCATCTATTGTGACCCCTGCACCTACAAAGTAAATATAACATAAGCAACACAATAAATAAAGAAACCATATATTAAACAATTTAACTAGAGAACTCTACATCTTCCTTCTTTTGACCATCTTGTTCTTTGATTAGTCTTATGGGATGTTCCAGGCTATAGATTTAATCTAGCCGGTACCTTTGAGATCCCTCCTGATCTAGTTGTCTTCAAGGATGTATGTGTGTGGGAGCACTTTTGTTTTGGCTTTGCAACAAGATGGCGTGTTCTGAAAAATTCCTGATCACTTGGGTGTTGATTTGCTCTTGGTTTCTCAAAAGATTTCTTCCAGCAGGCTACAATTTTGATTAGTTTTGCTGGATGGGCTGGCCTTTTCTAGCAACTCTTTGGATTGTTCAAGTATCTTTGGCACCTCTACATTTATCAATGACAGCATGTAGTTTGACTGGTAGTGCAGTCCTTGGTACTGTATCTGGGGCGTATAAACTCATAATGCGTTGGTGTACCACTCCATCTTCTGTCTCTACAGTCACTGAACGGTTGCTCAACTCATCATATATATGGTTACTCTGGCATGATCCATCTTTATTTGATTGTCCATTTTTATTGAGCCTTACTGGTTGACCTGGTGTTCATGGACCTGATTGGGTGTGTACCCCTGTCATATGACTCTTCCTTAGCTTCTTGCTACTTTTGTTGGCTGCCTTTTTACTCCTCTATAGGCACAGCTTTGGGCATAAAGCTAGTTTCTATTGAGGGCATTTAGCCAATCTTAGCTGTCTGGTCAGAAGTTGTGATGGGGATACTAAGTTGTCTATAGGAGTGTTACAATATTTTAGTAGCCTATGGCAAGGTATGGGTATGATTTGTCAGCTAATGCTTTAGACATGAGCCTCTTGACTGTTGGGACTGCCTTTTTACTAAGGTCATTGCTCTGAGGGTATTTGGGGCTGTAGATGCAGTTTGTGATTCTCCATTCCCTTTTAAATTTTCTGAATTGTCTGCTGCAAACTGGGGGCTGTTGTCATATGTAAGTATTCTTGGTATCCCGTGTTTGTGCAAATTGGTTCTTCAGCTTTAGTAATAATGCTCCCTGAATTGATACTGTCTAGTTTATCAACTTCAATGCATCAGCTGTAGTAGTCGGTAGTTACCAAATAACTCCTTCCTTCCCAAAACAGTAATTCAGTACCCACATGTTCCCATGGGTACTCAGGAATGAGTGAGTTCTTGAGGGGCTCCTTTTGCTGGCATGCACTACACTGTTGACATATTTCACATCCTGAGATGTACTTAGTGATGTCAGCAGTGATGTTTTGGCCAAAAAGCACTATGAGCATGCACGTTGTTTTGTTTTGACAATTCCTAGGTTGAGCCATGTGAAAAACGGGCCAATGATTTCTTGGCGCATGCATTTAGGTATTATGATTCAATCTCCCTTTAGGAGAATGCCGTGGTGTGTTACTAGTTCATTCCTGTAGTTCCAATACTCCTGAAATTCAGTTGGGTATTCCTTTTTTTGTTCTGGCCATCCGTTTTTTATTGTTTCATCTAGAACGTTCATCTCTTTATCATGTTTTGAACTATTGCTTATGTTTTGCACCATATGCTCTTTATGGGATGCTTTTGAAAAAGTTTGCTGCACATGTAGCTCTTTCTGTAATTCTTCTTCTGGGTGTGTGTGCCATATGTAAACGTGAAAAAGCCTCAGCCATAGGGATTCTGGTCCAGGTCTCTATGTAAATCTCATGTCATATGGCTGGCAAGCATCATTTGTTGTAGTCAGGTAGTGCTGACTGATTGGTTTCCTCAGAATATTTTCCAAGGGCTTGTGGTCTTAATCACCAAAATTTTTCTTCCAAATATATAGATCTATTGGTGAAAATCTTTACATGCAAATACTATGCCTAGTAGTTCTTTCTCTATTTGAGAATATCTTTGTTCTGTTTGCTTAAGGATCGCGAACCAAATGCAACCTTTTAATCTTTTACCAGTAGCTGGGCTCTAGGCCGTGTTGTGGCAATGCATTGACAATGATCTCAAACTTCTGAGCAATTTGTATCAAAACTTCAAAGTTGTTCACACCAGGATTTGTGGATACTATGACAGGCATCACTGTTTACCTTCTTCCAGGCAAATTCCCCCCCCCCGTACGTTTTTTTTTTTTTTTTTTTTTTTTTTCCAAGTTCTTGTAGAGGCTGGTTCAGAATGGATAAAGTTTGGTATGTATCTAGAAAGATAATTAAAAATCCCAAGCAATGTGTGGAGCTCTTGTTGTTTTGGGTCAGGCATTTCAGCAATTGCTCTGGTTTTATTGGATCTGGCTTTTCACCCTCGGTGGTAAGTAGATGGATAGCCCAAAGTATGGTATAACTTTTGCATTCAGTATTCACTTGTCTCCGTTTGAATTTGACTCCACTTTTCTCGTGCTCTCTGGAGAACTGCTCTCAATTGCATGTCTTGATTTTTTTGCTTGTTTCTACACCTGCTATGTCATCTACTATTAGACCCATACCTAATCTTCAAAGGCCTCCTCCATTTGACGTTGCTATTCATCCTGAGCAGAAATTATTCTAAATGGGTATCTTCTCCATTTGAATCTTTCAAACATTGTATTGGATGTTGTAAGCTCTGATGAGGCATCATCAAGAAAAACCATTGACCAATACCCATTCCCAGCATCCAACTTGAATGGGATTTTGGGCCCTATGACATTTGTTGGGAATATTGTCAAAGGTTAGGGTATTGGATAATTTGGCCTTTGTAATGACAATTATGTTGACCCACTCTGTTGGCTCAGTCACCTTTTCATTACTCCACAGCAGATTAGTCATTGCAATTCGTTCTTAATTATTTGAAGTGCTAATGAAGTGAAGTGAAGTGAAGTACTCTTTTTGGTGGCTGTACTGATGTATTGCTCCTGGCTTCAGATGAATCCTACATTTTCCAGGCATTTTTCCAATGCCTTCAAACACATCCTTGTATTCTGCCAAAATTTTATATCTGTGGTATGGCTATTATGTTGTCTGCTCTGTTATATATGAACTTGATTAAATTCATCAATATGCTGGTCTTTCTGTTAAGCAAGGGCTTCTTATCTGTGTCAATTGCGTAAAAATCGTGGGATTGTGATTCCCTTTCCTTGTACTGAACATCTAAGTGACATACTCCAGTAACTTCAATGGCTCACCAGTATAACTTGTGAGTATATTTGTAGTTGGTATTAGTTTTGGCCTTGGAAAAAATCTTATTAAGGATCTGAGTTAGTATAATGTCAGCTTCTGCACCTCTGTCGATTATAAGTTCCACATTATCTGCTTCATTTTTTAGATACAGTTGGGCAACAGGCTCTTTACATGTTTCCACTTTGCTCTGGATGCTTTCAATGACATACTTTGATGGTGTGGTCAGCAACATTTTCTCCTGTTTCTATGCTATGAACATTGCATTGGACTACTTCTGCACATTCCGGCAAAGTGTTCTAGCTCCTTGCATTTCATGCAGCTTTTTCCTTTGGCAGGGCATTGATGACTTTTATTGAACACTCCACCACAATTATAGCACTTTGGTCATTCAATTGCATCCTTTGATGAACACAAAATGACCAGATGTAAAACTTCTGCCACATTTGTAGAATTTTTGCCCATGTCTTGCTACAACATCCAACTCTGCTTTTACATACACTTTTTCATGTTCCTGGGTTAGACATGATCATTAACTGGGCTTGGGTCTTTTCCTGCAGCTCTACATATAGCTATTGCACGAGTTAGAGTTAATCCTCACCTTCACTAAGTAATCGTTCACGAATTATGTCCTGCTTAACTCCAAAAAAACTAGTCTGTCTCTAATCATCTCATTACTTGTTGTTACAAAATGCACATTCCTTGCTGTAATGCGCAACTCAGTAAGGTAGTGTTCTATTGATTCACTGTCTCTAGTTACGTTTATGGAACTGATATCTGGCAAATATAGGATTTGAAAGTGGCTCAATATGTTCACTAAACTTCCTTAAATATGCTGTAACATTGTTTGTTTCACTGGCAGTTAATGTCAAGTATTGAAAATGTCTCTGCCTTTCTGACCAGCCCATATCAATAAATATGATTACTTCCCATGCATCCTCTTTTCCACTTTGTGGTCCTGTGAACATGAGTTCAGTATGTTGCTTGAAGTGTGACCATGCAACTTTCAAAGTTTGTTGCATCTCAGTCTATAGATGGGCAAGCTCCATGTTCCATACTGTATTCCTTTATACTTCTGACATCATGTCTATCAAGCATTAAAGGGTAAGCAACGGGTAAACAAGCAAGCAGCAGAAAAGGCAAGCATCAAACATCAAGGATTAAGCATCTATTGTGACTCCAGCACCTACATAATAAATATAATTTACAAAACATAAATAAATACAGAAGTTATAATGAACACTTTAACTAGATAACTCTTCAGTTTTGATTCCTTTGTCAGAGAAAAACTATTGAGAATTATGGCTGAAGATGGAGCGCTATAGGACCTCATTGACATGCTTCAAAACGTGGATGCATAGATACAAAGGCCTGTGTCAGCATCTCGGAAAATGACCCTCCCAAGTCCACAGCTGTGTCAGTGGTGGATCCTAAGGGGGTGAGGGGGGCGCCCCCTCACCCCTTAGGATCCTGACGTAGCATAAAGTAGTGTAATTTACTTAATTCACGCAATTTTGCACTAATTAAACTTGCTCCTAACGCAAGTATATCGGATTAACCTATTTTGCGACCCCCCCCCCCCCTAAAAAAATCCTGGATCCACCCTTGGCTGTGTCTGGTATCAAGCAAGAATACTCCTGGTTGCTTACATTGTTCAACTTTCGTGATAGACAGGATGATAAATAATGCCTTGAAAAATCTCAAGGGAGTTGTCTTTGGTGAACCACATGGTTTTTGAAACGTTGCTTGAGACCAGACAAGAGATCTCAGTAAAAACCAAAGTCAGAGTCTACATAGCAAACGTGCGAGCTGTACAAACTGTACTTCTGCGAGACATGGCTGCTCAAGGCTGAAGAGGCTAGAGCTTTCGAAGTTTCGATCTCCGCTGCCTTTGCTTTTTACTCCAAATTCCGAAAAGGTCTAGAATTTCCAATAGTGAAGTAAGAAGCTGCAGTGGCCAGTCTGAAGGGCTCTCCAAACTATTATCATCAAAAGACGTAACCTCAAGCTTCTCAGTCAAACCTTGCGTCGTCCAAAGGTAAAAATATGTTTAGACGTCCTCATCTGTGAGGCAGTTCCATCCTTTTGACATTGTTGAGGAGGAAAGAAAGGAAATTTTGACAAAAATTCAAAGAAGAACTATGGACAGGCTTCCAGAGGCATGCTTGGAGATTGACAGGGAATAGCTGAAGACTGGTGTGGAAGCTGCAGCCAACAGGTCAATATGGTCGTTGGAAGTAATTACAAAGCCCATTGGTGCCAGGCTGGACAGTTTTTGTCTGGTATCCCTGAAAGAAAGTAAGAAAGTGAATATATGGTAAGAAAATACAGGGGAAAATGTGCTGATGGACGCTTCAGCAGACATAAGAAAGAAGTTACAATGTACTCTTTTCACTATACTTACACAAAATACGCAAATAGATTATATTAAAACTTAGCTTGCGTAGGTTTCCTAGAGAGTTTTAGTTGTCTTCATTTCATTTTTCACATTTTAAAGTAAGTATTGCAAGTTGTATCAGGTTTCGACGAAATTTTTTATGGTTACAATACATCTTCGACCTTATATTGCCTTTGAATACATGCGGCAAAACAAAAGAAAGTAAATGCTCAACAGTTCCTAGGTAAATTAGTATCAGTTTAGCTTCAATAATGATTATGATAAAAGTTTTTACTGAACATAGTCACTTATTATCTGGATATCATCTCTATTTTTTCATGAATAATGTTCTGCCAACTGTTTGTTGGTCTGCTAAATGAATTGTCTTTTATCGTATTTAAAATGAATGCCAGATTTATGTCAGATTTTCAATCAAGCCAAACTTTGTATAAGAGTTGAAACTAACTCAATATAATATTCAATTGTAAGGAAAATATTCTTTAGTAAAATATATACATTTTTTTCAAATGTCCTTTTATTATGTGCTTTTAAAATATAATTTTATTGTTAGAAGTTGGAGACATTTTTCCAAGTGGTGTTTTAGATCAGCTGGACATTTCCGAATCGTTATTGTTCCCCAAACTTGAAGATTTTTCCGGTGGTTGCTTTTCCGGTATTTTTTTTGGCTCCATGTAAAGTTGAACGTGACTCTCAGGAATTTACCCCCCTCTCTGTTGATAATGAAGGTGAGTATCATTATTTTAATACTTCAGGATCCAGTGAATTGAATAAAAAAGATTAAAATTAAGCTAGAAAATCGAATTTCTCAACTCAAATTTAAGTTCTTTGTTAAAGACTACCAAAGTGTACCTATTTAAAACAAAGAAGAAACTTAAATTAAAAAGGACTGGGCTCCAAGATCAAAAGTTAGTTACAAAAATTGTCTTTTATTGGTTGAGTTCTAGCAAACATTTCTCACTATTTATGCGAAATTTATGGACAAGATAATTCGATGCAATACAATAACTGGGCTCTTTGCGGTTACTTTTTCTCGATTAAAAATGTATAAAAGAAACACAATGTCCAACACCTAAGATGATGTAGGGAGATTTGTTATTAAGTTTTTATGTGTTCAGGAGATTAGGTTAGATAGTCCCTTTTTACTGGAGAGAGAGCCAATTCGTCCTGTCAAATGAAATGAGCAATACTTGAACAAACTTGGCATTCATGTTTTAGGGGTTTCGAGTATGGGAGAGGTGACCCCACCCTCCCCAGTGTTTTTGTGTTTGTTTGCATTGATTGTTTATTTACTTTCTGTTCGTTGTAAGTTTCTTATACTTCAATAGCAAAAATATTTTTTTCGTTTGAAGGCTGGATTTTTCATATTCAATCTAAGCATTATTGGCTTTAAGATCTATTTATTCATTTATATTATTACCTGTTGTATATTTTTGCTATGATTGTTTAATTTCTGTTCGTTTTGGATTTCATTTATTCTTTAATAGAAATTTCTGGTCGTTTTTGAGTTTGAATTTAACAGGTATTTGTATCTGCTGTGCTTAAGTTTAAAAATGGCCTTTACTTTTTTTGAAAAACTATTTTCTCAGAAAGTTTTTTTAATTAATTTTTGTTCATTTTTGATTGCAAAAAGGTTCAAGTTTTTAAACATTCTTATTCCAAAATCAAACTTAGAAAAAAAAAAAAAAATCAAATCTTCATCAAAGTATCAAACCTGGTTTCAAAGTAACAATATCAAAGTGAAAAAGTTTGCACCTTTGAAATGAGCCCCTTTGAAGTTTATCCGACAACCCAGACCCCTTCTATATGAAGTGCGTCTGGGGAAAAAATAAATGGAGTGTGGGGGGAGGCTAGCTGCCCTCCGATCACTTTTTACTCTTAAAAGTGAACTACAACTTTCAATTTCCAATCAATTGAGCCCTCTTATGAACTTTATACGAGCATCCCTTCCATAACAAACCATATATGCCCCAGGGCATAACTTACAACGTCTACCCTCGGGCCCTGGGGGGGGGGGGCTGTGTCGACACGGAGTTTTTGTTATCTGAACTTTGAAACTATTTTTAACAAAATGTCTATCACGAAAAAATTATCTGATGCATTTAGGGCGTGGAGGGGGGGGGGGGGGGCTAGTTGCCTCCAATCTCATTTGACTCTTGAAAAGTGAAAGAGAACTTTCAATTTCCAATGAAATGAACCCTCTCCGAAATTTATGCAAGCATCCCTTCCATAAAAAACGATATATGCCCCAGAGCATTACTTACAACGCCTGCTTCCGGGCCATGGGGGGGGGGCTTTGCGTCTGCACAGGAGTTTCTCTTATCTGACCTTTGAATGATTTTTAATGAAATGGCTATTTTAAAATTTTATTGGATAGGCTTGGGGATTTTTTTTGAAAAAAAACGGTGGGGGGGGGGCTAGTTGCCCTCGGATATCTTTTGACTCTTAAAAGTGAACTAGAACTTTAAATTTCTAATCAAATGAGCCCTCCCTGTAGTTTATACGAGTATTCCTTTCATAAGAACCATACACGCCCCCAGGACAACACTTACAACGCCTACCCCCTGGGCTTGGGGTGTTGTTTCGACACCAGAGTTTTGTTATCTCATTTTTAAACAATATTTAAAAGACTGGCTTTCTCAAAACTTCTAGCGGATGGGTTTGGGGTAAAAAGGGTATGGGTAAATATTATTAATAATAATTAATTTTAATAATATAAATTATTTATTAATAAATTAACTATAATTATAAATAAAAATAATAAAAATTAATTTTAATAAAATAAATTTATTAAAATAATAAAATTAAAAATTATAAATAATTATTAACTATAAATAAAAAAATAATTTTAAAAATAAATATTTTTTATTTTAATTTTATAATTTTTTAGGGGGGGCTAGTTGCCCTTAAATTTCTCGACTCTTAAAAAGTGAGCTAGAACTTTCAATTTCTAATCAAATGAGCCCTCTTTGTAGTTTATACGAGTATCCCTTCCATAAGAACCATATATGCGCCCTTAAATTTCTGCGCCCAGGGCCATAACGTACAACGCATGCCCCAGGTCCTGGGGGGTTGTGTCGACACCGGAGTTTTGTTCTATGATCTCTGAACTATTTTTAACAAAATAGCTATATCAAAATTTTTATCGGATGCATTTGGGAAAAAAAGGGGCATGGGGCGGGGCTGGCTACCCTCCAATGTCTTTTGACGCTTAAAAAGTGAACTAGAATTTTCAATTTCGAATCCAATGAGCTCTCTGAGGTTTATGCGACCTTTCCTTCCATAAGAACATATATGCCCCCAGGGCACTGCTTATAGCCATTGCTCTGAAGACCTTGGGAAGGGGGTCTGATGCTCAAAGATATAATTTTCAGAACTTTCAACTACATTGAGCAAAATGGCTATCTCAAAATTTGATTGGATGTGTTTGGAGAAAGGGTGGGCGTGGAAGGGGTTTTTAGTTGCCTTCCAATCACTTTCGACTATTTTAAAAAGGGTTATAGCCATATAAATTTCCAATCGAATGTGGCCTTTTTGAAGTTTCTACGACAATGCTTTATATAAAAACCTTATATGTCCCTAGAGCATAAACTTACAACCCTTACTCTGAGGGCTCTGGGGGGAGGGGGTCATCCTCAAAGACCTAATTTCCAGAATCTTCAACTGTGTTGAACAAAATGGCTATCTCAAAATTTTGATTGAATCTGTTTGGGGAAAAGGTGGAGGTGAGAGGGGGGCCAGCTGCCCTTCAATCACTTTTGACTATTAAAAAGGGCGTTAGCCCTTTGAATTTCCAATTGAATGAGCCCTTTTGAAGTCTCTACGACAAAGCTTTCTATTAAAAGCTTATATGCCCCCAGGGCTTAGCTTACAACCCTTGCCCTAATGGCTGGGGGGGAGTGCCCTCCTCAAAAAACATAATTTCTATCTGGAAATCAAATACTTTGAACAACATGGCTATCTCAAAATTTTGATTGGATGTGTTTGGGGAAATGATGGGCGTGGAAGGGTGTGTTCGTTGCCTTTCAATCACTTTTGACGCTTAAAAAGAGCACTAGAACTCTCGATTTCCAATCGAATGAGGCCCTATGAAGTTTTTACGACGACCCCCCCCCATATGAATTGCCTCTGGGGAAAAAATATTAAATATTTTTTAATGGCTAATATTGCTAAAATATTGGCTATAATATTGCTAAAATAATTGCTAAAATATATTGTTAAAATAATGGCTAAAATATTAGCATAAATGGCTAATATTTTGAGTGCTTGTTCATACTGATTGCCTTCTGAAACACAAGGTCAAGTCAATAGTGCAACCAAAACCAGTTTAAAGTAATAATCTGTGAAAATAAATTTCTTTTCAGGGACACTCCTTCAGCTACAAACACAATTTAACAATCATTTACATATACAAAATAAACTAGCCCCCCTCTACCTTGTCAAAAAGACAAATAGAAACATTAAATCGTATTAATGGAAGAATTTTTGTGTTGCTATTCACTCCTCCTATCTAACCAAAAAATCCCCAATAGTTTCATCTGCCCAAAAATCTAAATAAACTGGCATATTTAATCTAAAAACTTAAACCTAAGGCCAAGCTACCATTAGAACCCGCAAATATTAAGATTCATCATCAAAAGATGTAGAGCCGTATTGTTAGAAGTCAGATTCCAATTTACATTGTCCTGAGATATTCCAGAAAATTCCCAGGGAGACATGTTAAATTTAGGAGGCATTAAAGAGTTTAGGAAGTTCAACTAAACCTCTCTGTCGCTTGATAAAGCATTTTCAACTTGTAAAATAAATTAGCCTTAGTTCAGTACAGTAGAAATAAAAATTTAAAATTTACCAATGTTAAAAAAAATCTGGTTTCATTTGTATCCAAATAGATTTTTTGATAATAATACTCAATTTTGATAGGTAGAACCAGGAAAAAGAAAACAGGGAACCGATTCTTTATAAAACCGGTTCAACCAAATAAGTTATTTTAAAATATCAAGTAGAGATTATCTCACCCTCAACAATGTGACACTCGACACTCGAAGGAGTGTCACATATTGAAGGGTGAGGTGCTCCTAATTTTTCAGCCACTCAGTACAAAAAAATTGATTTGCTAAAAAATTAATGTAAAGTGCTGCTATTTTACTGGCTTTTTTTAATTAGGAAAATGGATTGATGGAAACACATGCGGTAAAGTAAATAGAGGTAGATTGGCCAAAAAAAACAACAAATTTTAATAGCAATATCACCCAAATACATCACTAAAAAGCGACCTCCCCTAACATTTTCTCTATTGACACATTCTCTATTATCACAAAAATGTGATATTTTGTTGTTTTTTTTTGCCAGAAGTATCACGGATGCGTGTGTTTTTTTTCAGGGGTGATCGTATCGCCCCAATAGCCCCAGAATATTGAGAGAGGGCTCATTCGAACGGAAATTAGAATGCCCCTCCCTTCCTCCCCAATGTCGTCTGCTCAAAAATTTAAAAATTACTCTCTGAAGTAATTTTTCTTTGGTGAAGGAAGTTTCTGGGGAGTGGACTTTCCACAGGAAATTTTACAATGCTGCATGTTGGCAGAATATCTATTCAAAATTCTTTCTATTTGTCTCATTTTCTCTGTTCCGACCAAATATTATACATGTGAAGATGTGAATATTATACATATGAACATTACAATAATTTTTGAAGAATTGGGAGCCAAATCTCCTTCTTTAGTTAACTTTTTTTGGTACTTTGTTTATTATATGGTACACACTCGAGAAGTGAATTTAGGTTAAAAAAGTGAAACTTGTGCTGTATCATTTATGTCACAAGACTTGTCAGTTGCTATTTATTAATCCGGAACATGTTTGAGATCTTCGATATGCTATGTGTTTATATTTGAACAAATTGTAATTGTTCTGTCTTTAATGGTTTTGGAAGACAGTTGTAACTTGAATTCTCTTCAAAATATCTGCTTTTGCTCTTAAAACATTTCAACTTAAACAAAAAATCATATATGTTCTCGATTTGTAGTAGAATTGAATTATCAAAATAAAGTGCAACTTTTTTTACGAAGTTTTTTTTTTTTTAATGAAAATATTATTGCGCCTTCCGTTTGTGCCAGATGTTTGTGCCAGCGTGTTTGTGCCAAAGTGATGCAGCGATGTTTGTGCCAGAGCCGCACTTAAAAAACCAAAGAGCCACATGAGGCTCAGGATCCTCTGTTTTCTAAATTTTTTGAGGATCTCATTACATAAAATTCTCTTAAAGAACAAGGTGTTCTATTTACATCACTTTGTTTTTTGGAACTACATCTTTGCCCTAAATTTACTAAATACTCTAACTTGAATACTACTACTTACGACTGAATGCAGAACCAAGCTGCCCTAAGCCAAGAGACGTACAAATGTCTCTTTGCGTTGGACACTACTCACAGTACAGTCTCATTAGCATATTCAAAAGTTTGGAGCTTTCAAGTTTGCATACTTTTTAGGGATCAAGTAAAAAAAAAGGCAAAAAAAAATATTTCTGTCAGCGGACACTTGAAGTTACAGGTTAAGGGAAACTGGGAATATCTTCATACATAGAGCGCCAATGCTAGACTTGGTAGATGATTACTATTCAGTATTAACCAGGGTCGTGTCTAGGAGGTTTGAAACCCCCTCCCGAAATAATTCTTGGATTCGTAAAATGGTTTTAAAATGCAGGAATAAATAAAACAATCTTAACTCCTCCATCCCCCAAAAAATTGGGGTTTTTTAGCAGATAAAATCTTAAGTTCACTTTGCATGTTCAGTTTTTTTTTTTTTTAGCTTCGCATAACGATCTTGAGGTCTCACTAGCCATTTCAATTTTCAATCGAATGAGCCCTTTTTTTTTTTTTGAAGTTTCTACGACAAGGCTTTCTATATAAACCTTGTATGCCCCCAGGGCATAACTTACCATCGTTGCCCTGAGGGCTTTGGGAGTTTGTCATCCTCAAAGATCTAGTTTCCAGAACTTTCAACTACGTTGAATAAAATGGCTATCTTAAAATTTTGAATGGATGTGTTTGGGGAGAGGTGGGCGTCAGAGGGTGGTTAGTTACCCTCCAATCACTTTATTATTAAAAAGGGCATTAGGTCTTTGAAATGTCAACCGAATGAGCCCTTTTTGAAGTTTATATGACAAAAATTTCTATTAAAAAACCCTATATGCCCCAGGGCATAACTTACAACCCTTGCCCTGAGGGCTCTGGGGGGGGGGATTAAGTATCCTCCTTACAAATATAATTTCTATCTGGAAATCAAATACGTTGAACAAAATGGCTATCTCAAATTTTTGATTGGATGTGTTTGGGGGAATGGTAGGCGTAGAAGGGGTGTTAGTTGCCTTCCAATGACTTTTACTATTAGAAAGGTGCACTAGCCATTCCAATTTCCAATCGAATGAGCCCTTTTCGAAGTTTCTACGACAACTCCCTCGTTACGAAGTGCCCTGGTCCAGAAAAAAAAATACATTGTTACATCGTTCTTTACTTAGGCAGCGCTATTGCGCTGCCTATGATAATACTTAGGTAAGTGAAGCTATCTTTTTGATCCATCTTTTTGTTACCCAGTACTCTTCACTTTCCCTAGTTTTGTTTCAATATAACTTATTGTCCTTAATATTTATTTTCAAACTTGTTTTTACACCCGTAATTCTCAGAACTTAAAAGAAAAGAATGATTCATTATGCTTACTTTTTCAACTAGGACAGTCAAATCATCAGCATAATTTATGTCTTGGACAAGTTTTATTTTCTCTATTTTGTTCCAGGCTCTTCTATAGTCTTTGCAGTGTTCTTTAGGACAAAATCTATCAAAACAGTCCTATAGATGCGCATAGCAAGTAACCCTCTTGACTCCTGATTAAGTACGAACCACAACAATGTCATCAGAGCCAACACTATATCATTGCCTATAGTAAAGGTCATAAGGCTTCAATAATTTTTTTTTCCTGCGGTACTTCATGTAGAAAGTGTGGTCCTATAAACTTTGAAGGGGGCTCATTCGATTGGAAATCAGAAGTTCTGGTACCCCTGTTTAAAATTGAAAAGTGATTGACGGGTAACTTATAACCCCCCCCCCCCGCCACGCCTTCTTTCTCCCAAGTGTATCTGATCAAAATTTGGAGATAGCCATTTTGTTAAGGTTAGTTCAAAGATCAGATAACAAAGCTCCAGGGTCGACACAACCCCCAAGAGCCCGGGGGAACGTGTTGAAAATTTTGCCCCGGGGGCATAATTCTGAAAATCATTGAAAAATCTTCCGTAGCTTAGGACCTAGGTTCAATTGATTATAATGAGCTAAAGCTAAAAAAACTATTGGGTTTGATGAATCTAATTAATCTTTTGCATTGCTAACGCAACAAACTCGTTGACTTTTTCTAAATTTTTATATCTTGATATGCTGAATTCAAACTTGGTATGAGGCTGGTTATGCACAATTCCTTGATCTTCAGTTTTGAAAGTATTAATGCTTCTGACCTATTTTTTTTGTAAAGAAGCTGTTATAAATTTGTTTTTAATCAATTTACTTTTTCGTTGCTTGTTAAAAAAAACTAATTAACTTAGTTAAATTAATTAACTCTATTAAATAACTTAACTTCTACATATTTTTTTTCTTTTCAAATTATTGTAATATCCCGAAACTATAATCAATAAGTTTTGTTTTGTTAAACATCTTATTGTGGCTTGGAAGATCATATAGATAGTACGCTGTTTGCCGAATCGAAAGTTATTCTTTAAGGAAAAATTTGTTACTCTTTTGTGCTGTTGGAGTCTGTTTTCTAATTGTTTTTGGGGACCTCTCTACATAAAATTTTCGTACATTTTTGTCGAAATTTCGTTATATCTGTTTAATTTAATTTTTAGAAGTTGGTAATGCTTTACCAAGTGACATTAAGAACCATTGTGACAGTTCAGATCCTTCTATGTTTCCCAAACTTGAATTTGGCCCGATGAGTACTTTTCCCATCATTTCGATACCATGTAAGCTTGAACCTGACTCTCAAGAATTCTGCTCCACATCTGTTACTGATCAAGGTAAAAACGTTCAAGTGGGGCACTTCTCATTATACAGCGTGAGTAGTATTTTCAAAAGCTTGGAAGCTTGGAAGTTACTACCTAGTAACTTCAGCAGCTCTTCTGGACCTAGACCTAACTAATTTTGGTTCCAAAATTAAGGAAAATGGTGAATTACTTTTTCTTCTTATCATCAACCAAAATTTTCTGCTTGAACTTCTCATACGAAAACACAAATAACTGAATAAGAAGAAAAAAGACGAACACAAAAAAAAGATTCATACTGGTGAAACAGTCCGTACAAATAATTCGACAGTTTCGCCTTATTCGGACTTCTTAGGCTCATTTGACTTATTCAGATTTTTTACCTTCGCTAAATGATCTTGACGTCTCACTGTGTAGCCTACTGTTAAACGACCTACAAGACTGGTGAAAATACCTAGAAAAAGAGGAAGATTTTAGAGCATTGAAATTTTTTAAGCAAGCAAGTCTATATATTATATCCTCCTCCATTGAGGAATAAATTTGAAAACAAGAAATTTAAAATTCAATTAAAAGAAATAATTTTTCCTCATAAATTAAAACGTGGATTGAACCAAATTTCTCGTATTGCTTGCTGATCGAAATACGGTGAGTCAGACTGGTTTCCAAAAGAATCTATAGATAATTTCTCTCGACACAATCCAACAAATCCTCCTCTGTTTTAGTATTTCCCTCATTCCAGAGCCATGTTCAACCATATTAATCACTCTAGCCTCCTATATTCTAATCGTTGCTTGAAGGCATATCTTTCTGTTCTTCCGAATTTTTTTGTTTTCGTAAAAAAACACCCTGGGCCTTGGCTATTTTACCTTAACATTTTTATTGCATCCACCATCTTTACTAATAATTAATTAAAAAAAAAACTTTTCCCCCAAAACAAGTTATTCAAAAAAAAGTAAAGAACACCATTAAAGCAAAAATGAACAAAAAATAGAATGAAATAGTCTACGAAGTACACAACTACTACCACAAATCAATAAATAAACGAAACCCAAAACAAACAGAAATTAAAATAAATAACAGAGTCAAACTCAAAACGAGCAGAAATTAATATGAGTGGGGTTTTAAAACCCTATGCTTTCTAAAAGCCAGAATATAATTCGTACTTTACTGAAAAAATTCAAATGAATTTACTGAAAAACAATGTGCATTGTCAGTTTAATATACATATGCTGATATTTATATCAATTTTTGATTTCTTAAGGTTATAAAAATGAAAAACATTTAAAGGATTTTTTTTTTTTTCAGTAAAGTACAAAATTATATTATCATGGGCAGCGCTATTGCTCTGCCTATGATAATAAATTGTTAAGTGAAGCTATCCATTTGATCCATCTTCTCCTTACCCACTATTACTCTTCATCCTCACTAATTTTTATTCAATGTAATTTATTCTTCTTAGCATTAATTTTCAAACTCATTTTTGCACCCGTAATTCTCAGAACCTAAAAACAATCGTTTATTGGCTTAATTTTTCAACTAGAACAGTCAAATCATCAGCATAATTTTCATCTGGGACCTGTTTTACTTTCTCTTTTTGAATCTGTGCTCTGTTATAGCCTTTGCCATGCTCTTTTTACTCTCTTACATAAGACTAATCACTTCAACGTATTTATTTGGGCTATTTATCTATGTCTGAAAAACGAATTATATGACAAATATTTTATTTTAGTCTATTAGTTCTTGCCAAGACTGTTCAAGACACATATAGTTTTCAGTAAAGTGCCAATGACCCAGAAGGTTTAATACTTTTATATAGTTAGAGAAGGTGGCAGTATCCAAACCCTTGTTTGTAGTGATTTTTACTCATTTTAAGCTTGATTTGCATATTCAATCTAAATTTTACTCGTTTTAAGATTTATTTATTCATTTATGGTAGTCTCTGTTGTAGGTTTCTTTGCTATGATTGTTTATTGAATTTCTCTGCGTTTTGGGTGTCATTTATTCTTTAATAGTAATTTCTTGTCGTTTTGAGTTTGAATTATTATAGATTTTTATTTTTGCTGATCTTGAGTTTATTATGGCCTTTACTTCTCTTTGAAAAACTTCTCTTTCAGAATTTTCTTTTTAAAGTTAATTGTCTCACATAAAAACTAATCATTTCAAAGATTTATCTGGTATGCCTACAAAGCTAGGACCTTCGCTATAGCCCTTCTATCGTTTAAAGCAAAACTCTACTCATAATATATAAAATTGAGGACTAAAGGGGCTCGATAAACTCAATAACCTCTCAATTACTAATCTAAGAGTGAAATTTGGGTCGAAGAAATTTTTTACGGTTCTGAGAAAAAAAGTCGAAACATACCCATTGTCTTCTTTCCAAGTACCTTACATTTGGTCCTGTTCGAGTAAAGCTTTGGCAAAATTGAGTAAAGATTGGTTTAAATGACAGTTGAATCTTGTAGCCGATCAAACTTACGTGCCGACTAGCATCATTAATAGATCATAGGTCAACCATATCACCACAATTACCAACAGTATATTATAATGGAGATCAGAACTCACACCGATTAGCCTGGGATAGAATAGAAATTTCGAAGAAATTTTTACGGCTCTGAGAAAAAAAAGTCGAAACATACCCAATTTTCTTCTTGTCCAAGTACCTTACATTTGGTCCTGTTCGAGCAAAGCATTGGCAAAACCTCTCTTTTAGCTCCAAAAGCTGCTCAAGAATCATGAGCTAAGTTTTAGAAGCATTTTATTGGATGAATTTTTTTATTGGCAAGGGTAATGTTCCACAGTGAGGAAGGGGGAAAATTTAAGGCCTTATTAGCAAATCCGTCGGAAATCAAATTTTTTAAAGCTAGTTTTTTTAATGAAAGTAAGGAGCAACATTAAAACTCAAAATGAACTAGAAATATTCCACATATAATAGAGGTTACCCATTCGTCTGCTCCTTAATCGTTAGATCTAAGCATTTGATACATCGCAAAGGCTTAATATTCCAATTTAGCATCCTTTTTTCTTTTTTTTGTACCTATATAAGGATTTCAGAGGCGTGCTTATTTGTTTCCCATGAGGTAATCCGTATCAAACTAATTATCGAACCGAGTTATTCAAACAAAATTTAAAAACTTCTAGTGCCGTTTTTAAATAACAAAGCCACTCTGTTCAGCATAGTTTAAAAGTCTATACATTTCATGATAACCTGAACGTCTATAGCCCATGGAAAAAGTCTTTTGGTTAAGGCTTGTCAGTTGTTTACTTATTGTATTTGTTTATAGATAGTTTATTGAACTTTTTTTCGGGGGGGGGGGGGTTCTGATGGGATAAATTTTTCATGAGAAGGAAAATTTCTAGAGGAGAAGCTCCCAGGCGAGTTTACCTTTAAAACCGTGGAAATTATGACCCTAAAATTTATTTGCTGTTTTAATCTCTCCTCTTGACTTCACTTTCAAGCGAGTCTTGGGTAAAAACAGCTTGCACTAACAAACCGTAAGTAAAGAACAGCAATTGTCAGGTAATTATATGAACATTTCAACTTCACTCCAAAATTCCGAAATGCCACAAAACTGAGAAACTTAAAAATTATCGCAGAAATTCTGTGCGTGTTATAAGTTACTTACTTTCAAATTTTGATCAAAAAGTGCTATTACAATCTCATATTTTAGTTCTTAAGCCAATAAAGTTTGTTTTTATTCCTCATGTTTTCGGAATAAAAAAAAAAACAAAAATCCGAAAGTTTTGATTAAAATATACGCAACTAAAATCACAATTAAATCTTTGATTATTTTTAATGAGTTCAAATAAGCTGCAATAAAAAGAGAAAATCAAATAAGTTGGTCTATAAAAAGAATGCTCAAAATCCCACATTCTTAGCTAATTTCATTGTTAAATGTTTCTTCTTAAGTGTGTCCAAGCCTTCCAAAAGGATTACACCTATGACAAAAAGAACAAAGATCATCCACTACCATTCACGGCACATGGAGGAATGACAATTTCTAAGCGATTTAAAATTACAAAAAATGAAATTAATGAAATTACAGTTAATGAAATTTGAGTTAATGGAGGAAAGGAGGAAAAATGGAGGAAAAATAAGTTAATGAAATTACAAAAAATCACTTGTACTACTACCACTACTACTAATAACTCCCTGTGGCACCAAGCCACCTCATGCCAATACAGCTATGCATGGTCCTCGTCCATGCCAATCTGTTTAAAGCCTCCCTCTTTAACCCCCCCCCCCCCCTTAAAGGATCTCCTATTATCATTCCGTCTTTCCTTGTGACATTCTCCCACTCCTTTCGGGTGACAACTTCCTTTCGTCTAGCCATAGATGTTTAGGTGTCAAGCACGATCTTTGAAAATCTGTTTTTCTTCATCTCCGCGAAATGTGTCTGAGTCATTTCAACCTTTCTCTTATTATAACCCTAGAAGTTGAAATAGAACCAAACTGTTGCACAGCTTACGCTTTAAGATACCTCAGTAATATTGGTACCCAAAACAATTCCTAGGTAATTTCTCTTGAAAAACATCTTGCAGATCTCCTCAGTTTTTGGAGTGCCCACTCTTCACAATCATATTTGACAACTACCGTCACTATAGCTTAAAAAATTTTTCAGTATGTGTGAGGGATTACGGGGCGAAGCAAGGGTTCTGAGTTAGGAAGGGGGATATAAAGATTCTGCCAAAAAATTGTCCAGTGTGCCAACCTACAAGGACAAATAAGTTAAATTAAGACGCCCAAATCTCTAAGTTTTCGGTACGTTTTGGATTTCTTTTGGAGGGGGGGCTTCTATTCCATTCACTTAGCTGTGTCCGTCGGGGGATACCCCTCCTAAATATCTAGCTCTGTGTGCTAAGGTTATATAGTACTTTTAGAAACCATCTTATTCTAATCAAACAGCCATTGTGTTTCAGGTTAGGTTTTCCATTGTGTTTAATAGAGTACATTATCACAGCATTAGTACAGCAAAATCAAACGCTTAAATATCAAACCATGCTATAAGAAGATCCTGAAAGGGTTCCACATGCACGACAATATTTCTAAAAGAAACCATAATTCCTTTTATTTTCAAATTTGAATTTTAAAGAACAATAAAAGAAACCATTAAAGAAAATTAAACCATATTCTTAGCTATTATGGAGGGGTGCTGCCTATGATATTGCTATATGCCCTTTTGAAAACCTTGCATGCATACAGTTTTTTTTGTTTCATTGAAACTCGTCCTAAATGTTCTTTAAAAGTTTCACCTTAATACGCTTAGCATCATTTATTACAGTAACTGTAGTGTTCGTATTAGCAGTATACACATAGTGCTTCTGGCTAGTTCAAAATCCCCCACAACGTACCCTCAAAGGTCTAACTTAATAATATAAGTTGTTCTTAAGATATCGCTTTGTCACCTTTTTGAAAGTCAACATGCTCATAGTTTGATTTGGTTTAGTTCAAAAATCCACCTAAATATTCCTTAAAAGCTTCACCTTAATACCCTTAGCTTGCGCAATGACCCTGGTTAAAAAATAACAGCAAAATATCCGTTAACCGTTAACCCGTTAAAAAAACCATTAACCATTAGAAAATTAAAGAACAATTAAAGAAACCATTTTCCTTATAGTACGAGCTTTTCAGCCAACCACTTTGACTTTTAGTTCCATCTGCTCCAATGTAATTTTTATTTTCACTTCTCCGCAGTATCCACCTTTCTGACTAAAAATGTAACAAGTAACTGGAGCTATCTAACTAGATCGTTTTTAGTACTTATTCTTGCCCTCATTCAAAATTCATTCCATTTCCATCCCATTGATTCAAAATTCAACCTACTTAGTCTTCTTGATATCCATTTTTAAACCTACTCTCCCGCCTTCGACTCTCACAACCTACAACAATTTTTTTTTTCTGTGGAAATGTCTTACGCACTAGATCATAGAAATAAAAATTACATTGGAGCAGATGGCACTAAAAGCCAAAGGGGCTGGCTGAAAAGCTAATACTAAAAGGAAAATGGTTTCTTTAATGGTTCTTTAATTTTCTATTTTGTTGTAGGTTTAAATTCAAATTAAAAATACAAAGCAACATATAGAGAAGGAGGTAGCCTCTTCTCAATATACGCAAAAATTCCACTTCGTTTTAAGTTTTAATGTTTTTTCTCACTCTTCGTAGAAAAAAAATTTGTTTATTCAATTTCTGATAGTTTCTAAAAATAATGCAGCTCCTCCCCTCCAGGAATTTTCCCCCATGGAAAGCTCCTCCCGTGTAAAATTCCCCTGAAAAATTGCATATTTGCTTTAAATTCTCCCCAAATTTTTTCTCCGAACAACTACCTAGAAAAGCTTCTTTAGCCTCCTTTCATGTAAAAAATATTATTTTCTTTTTTTACGTAATTTTTGATGATTTTTAAAATTATCCTCAAAAAATTTGCCCACCTGAAAGAATTGTTCCTTAAAGACTTCCGTAAAATGTGTCCTATTGAAAAATTCAATGCATATTTTCTATTAAAAATAGCCTACCAGACGTAGACAATAGGCAGATTGTATAGATCACAGCCCTTTCCCCTGTGTGTAAAATTTTCTGTTGGCTATTCCCCTGAAACTTCCATACCTATGAAAAGTTCACTCTAAAAATACCCTTTCCGTTGAAAAATTGCCATAATTTTCTTATTATGCAAATATGAAATCAACCCAGCTCAATAGTAACCGAAACTCTAAAAGACGGAATTTTGATATTAGTATATATAAAAAGATTTGGCTTATTATTCTGATTCCAGATAAATAAGATTCATTAAGCTTAGTGTTATCCATAAATGGCTACATACCTAAGAAAATTTGCCTGATTTCTATAAAAGGGTAGAAATGCCCTCTAAGAGTCAAAGAAGTTTCATGAAAATCACACTGTCAGATTCACTCTATCAGGGAACCCAACTGTAGAGGTTTGAAGCTCCCATCTACAAAAATATGGAATTTTGTATTTTTACTAGAAGAAAGATGACAGATGCATGTTTATTTGTTGTTTTTTTCCGTATAGGTGATTTTATTGGACCAATAGTTCTAGAACATCGAGAGAGGGCTCATTTGAACATCAATCAAAAGTTTTAGTGCCCTGTTTTAAGTGACTAAAAAAGTTGGAAGGCAACTAGCACGCATCCCACGTCCCGTTTTTCTCCAAACTAGCTTGATCAAAATTTTGTCATAGCCATTTCGTTTAAACTAGGCTGAAAGGTTCCAAAACTATGCCCTTGGAGATAACAGACCTTCTGTAGCCCCTGGGGATAGGTTTTTAAGATATAAATTTTGCCTATTGTTTATATGTGGTATTTGTTATTGGATAGCATACGCATTTTTCAGTGGGGGGATTTTTCTAAGGGCTATACTAAGGGGACTTTACAGAATTCCTAATCGAAATTCTTTTTATTTTTCTTACTTTTTCTTTCCTTTGTCAGCTTTATTTTGCAAGTTGAAAGGGTCCGGGGGAAATGTTTGGTGTTATTTGATTTTTCCGAAAACATTTCTGTGGAAGAGGGGATTTTTTACATGATCGGAAAGACAATTAGAGCTTAAAGACTGTTTTAAAGTAAAAAATGTGCTGAAGATAATTTTCGAATGAAAGATCTTAAGCCGAACTGGCCAGCCATGACAAAAAAACTAGCAGAGAGAAAAAACTCAATGAAAAAACAACATACGAAACTACAGCCAATAGAGAGAAAAGACTAAAATTTTAGTACAACGCTGATATTTCGCCTGTGCCAAAACTAGGCGTCTTCAGCACAAGAGAAGATAAAAAAAAAAACTAAAACTAAAAAAATAAAATAAAAAAAAAAAAATCAATAACTATTAGTTTTTTTTTTCCCTACGTGGATAAGTTGCGACAATTACTTTTTTTTGGTGGGGGTTTTATTTGTTTTTAGTTACATCTGCAAGGAATTTTACGGGGGGATTCTCATTGAGGATGGAAGTATCCGGAGGGAATTTTAAGGGAGATGGACTTTTTGTAGGAGGAAATTTTCATGGAGGAATCCCATTTGAAGGGGCAAATTTACCTAAAACTCGGCAAATAGTTGTTGCTTAACTAGGAAAAATATCACTGTTTTTCCAAAATTTTAATGAGTTTTATAAAAAAAAGATACTGTTTTTTTTCTTATATTATTCTTATTGAGGTGATCTCAATATCTTGTTGCAAAAATCCGGGAAAAATTATCATTGGGAAAATGGGAATAGTGGGGTAAATGGGTCAAAACCTCTCAATTTTTCATAGCTAGTTAAACAGCAGTTTCTATATGAATTATCTGAATTCTACATACTTTTTCGGAGTTTTCCAACTAAAACCAGCTTTCGTAGCTAAGGATTTTATAAGGGAGGCAATCTGCCACATCAGAAGGAGACAGGGTTAAATTGATGATGGTAGGCTCTAGTATAGGGTGGAAATAATGTTGGAAAAAGAAAATATACCAGTAGATTAGGTGACGTTCTAGATGTTGGGCATTTGTCTATCTTAGAAATTAGTCGATTTAGGTGAATAAAACTTTCATAAATGATTCCAGAGCCTAAACAGTGCTCCAGGGAGGTCTTTTAAAGTATATGCCTCTCCCTCCCCCCTCTAAATGGTATCAAACCAATTATGAAAAAAAAAAACTTGCTCAAAATTCACATTTATAAATTTACACAAAATTTGTGTTATAAAAATAAAATTTTCAGAATTAGATCTATAGCCCACACAAGTCCCAAGGAAATTGTATTGAGCCTCTTAACATGTCTAAATTCTGATTTATAATATTCAAAATAAGTTGAACAACCGGTAAATGTGGAGCAGCTCATATAATAGACCTACGAATAAAATAAATATACCACTTCATGTCATTTTTTATGCTCTTTCTGAATATGATCGTCGCTTTTCTTGCAAACTTAATTTTAAGCCTTTTCAGGGCCCTTGAAAATAATAATTTCTTTCTATTGTATTTTAGGGTTCTGAGTTAGGAGGGGGGATATAAAGATTCTGCCAAAAAATTGTCCAGTGTGCCAACACACAAGGACAAATAAGTTAAATTAAGACGCCTAAAGCTCTAAGTTTTCGGTACGTTTTGGATTTCTTTTGGAGGGGGGGGGGGGCTTCCATTCCCTTCACTTAGCTGTGTCCGTCGGGGGATACCCCTCCTAAATATCTAGCTCTGTGTGCTAAGGTTGTATAGTACTTTTAGAAACCATCTTATTCTAATCAAACAGCCATTGTGTTTCAGGTTAGGTTTTCCATTGTGTTTAATAGAGTACATTATCACAGCATTAGTACAGCAAAATCAAACGCTTAAATATCAAACCATGCTATAAGAAGATCCTGAAAGGGTTCCACATGCACGGCAATATTTCTAAAAGAAACCATAATTCCTTTTATTTTCAAATTTGAATTTAAACCTACAATAGAATAGAAAATTAAAGAACAATTAAAGAAACCATTTTCCTTATAGTACGAGCTTTTCAGCCAACCCCTTTGACTTTTAGTGCCATCTGCTCCAATGTAATTTTTATTTCTCTTGTCCAGTGCGTACGATATTTACGCAGAATTTCTTTTTTTCATGGAGGGGATGCAAGCTCTAGAAACGAATTATTTAAAATGCGATTTAGAAAAAATATATAATATTTGCCCACTGTAGAAATAGGTGAATTATAGAATTTGAGAAATTATATGAAAATTGCGAGATTCGAAAGGGAACAATAAAAAAAGGGGCAATAAATAAATCGTAGAAGCAAATTGGTTTTTAAACTTTTCACTTCTCCGCTGTATCCACCTTTCTGACTAAAAATGTAACAAGTAAACTGGAGCTATCTAACTAGATCGTTTTTAGTACTTATTCTTGCCTCATTCAAAATTCATTCCATTTCCATCCCATTGATTCAAAATTCAACCTACTTAGTCTTCTTGATATTCATTTTTAAACCTACTCTCCCGCCTTCGACTCTCACAACCTACTACAATTTTTTTTTCTGTGGAAATGTCTTACGCACTAGATCCTAGAAATAAAAAATTACATTGGAGCAGATGGCACTAAAAGCCAAAGGGGCTGGCTGAAAAGCTAATACTAAAAGGAAAATGGTTTCTTTAATGGTTCTTTAATTTTCTATTTTGTTGTAGGTTTAAATTCAAATTTAAAAATACAAAGCAAGATATAGAGAAGGAGGTAGCCTCTTCTCAATATACGCAAAAATTCCACTTCGTTTTAAGTTTTAATGTTTTTTCTCACTCTTGGTAGAAAAAAATTTGTTTATTCAATTTCTGATAGTTTCTAAAAATAATGCAGCTCCTCCACTCCAGGAATTTTCCCCAATGGGAAGTTCTTCCCGTGTAAAATTCCCCTGAAAAATTGCATATTTGCTTTAAATTCTCCCCAAATTTTTTTCTCCGAACAACTACCTAGAAAAGCTTCTTTAGCCTCCTTTCATGTAAAAAATATTATTTTCTTTTTTTTACGTAATTTTTGATGATTTTTAAATTATCCTCAAAAAATTGCCCACCTGAAAGAATTGTTCCTTAAAGACTTCCGTAAAATGTGTCCTATTGAAAAATTCAATGCATATTTTCTATTAAAAATAGCCTACCAGACGTAGACAATAGGCAGATTGTATAGATCACAGCCCTTTCCCCTGTGTGTAACATTTTCTGTTGGCTATTCCCCTGCAACTTCCATACCTATGAAAAGTTCACTCTAAAAATACCCTTTCCGTTGAAAATTGCCATAATTTTCTTATTATGCAAATATGAAATCAACCCAGCTCAATAGTAACCGAAACTCTAAAAGACGGAATTTTGATATTAGTATATATAAAAGGATTTGGCTTATTATTCTGATTCCAGATAAATAAGATTCATTAAGCTTAGTGTTATCCATAAATGGCTACATACCTAAGAAAATTTGCCTGATTTCTATAAAAGGGTAGAAATGCCCTCTAAGAGTCAAAGAAGTTTCATGAAAATCACACTGTCAGATTCACTGTATCAGGGAACCCAACTGTAGAGGTTTGAAGCTCCCATCTACAAAAATATGGAATTTTGTATTTTTACTAGAAGAAAGATGACAGATGCATGTTTATTTGTTGTTTTTTTCCGTATAGGTGATTTTATTGGACCAATAGTTCTAGAACATCGAGAGAGGGCTCATTTGAACATCAATCAAAAGTTTTAGTGCCCTGTTTTAAGTGACTAAAAAAAGTTGGAAGGCAACTAGCACGCATCCCACGTCCCGTTTTTCTCAAACTAGCTTGATCAAAATTTTGTCATAGCCATTTCGTTTAACTAGGCTGAAAGGTTCCAAAACTATGCCCTTGGAGATAACAGACCTTCTGTAGCCCCTGGGGATAGGTTTTTAAGATATAAATTTGCCTATTGTTTATATGTGGTATTTGTTATTGGTTAGCATACGCATTTTTCAGTGGGGGGATTTTTCTAAGGGCTATACTAAGGGGACTTTACAGAATTCCTAATCGAAATTCTTTTTTTTTTCTTACTTTTTCTTTCCTTTGTCAGCTTTATTTTGCAAGTTGAAAGGGTCCGGGGGAAATGTTTGGTGTTATTTGATTTTTCCGAAAACATTTCTGTGGAAGAGGGGATTTTTTACATGATCGGAAAGACAATTAGAGCTTAAAGACTGTTTTCAAGTAAAAATTTGCTGAAGATAATTTTCGAATGAAAGATCTTAAGCCGAAACTGGCCAGCCATGACAAAAAACTAGCAGAGAGAAAAAACTCAATGAAAAAGCAACATACGAAACTACAGCCAATAGAGAGAAAAGACTAAAATTTTAGTACAACGCTGATATTTCGCCTGTGCCAAAACTAGGCGTCTTCAGCACAAGAGAAGATAAAAAAAAAACTAAAACTAAAAAAATAAAATCAGTTGCTTTGGTTCTCATCGAAATAACTATTAGTTTTTTTTTCCCTACGTGGATAAGTTGCGAGGATTAATTTTTTTTGGTGGGGGTTTTATTTGTTTTTAGTTACATCTGCAAGGAATTTTACGGGGGGGGGGGATGGAAAGTCTCATTGAGGATGGGTTAAATTGATGATGGTAGGCTCTAGTATAGGGTGGAAATAATGTTGGAAAAAGAAAATATACCAGTAGATTAGGTGACGTTCTAGATGTTGGGCAAGTATCCGGAGGGAATTTTTAAGGGAGATGGACTTTTAGTACGAGAGGAAATTTTCATGGAGGAATCCCATTTGAAGGGGCAAATTGACCTAAAACTCGGCAAATAGTTGTTGCTTAACTAGGAAAAATATCACTGTTTTTTCAAAATTTTAATGAGTTTATAAAAAAAAAAAATACTTTATCATTTATCATTGTGCAAAAATCCGCCTGAAATTATCATCCTTTCTATAGTTTTTGGGATATAAAAAAAGGGTTAAAAAATTGGTTCAAACTTGCTAGTTAATTACACCCGGGAAAATGGGAATAGTGGGGTAAATGGATCAAAACCTCCCAATTTTTCATAGCTAGTTAAACACATTTTTCGCAGTTTCTATGTGAATTATCTGAATTCTACATACTTTTCGGAGTTTTCAGACTAAAACCAGCTTCGTAGCTAAGGATTTTCCATAAGGGAGGCAATCTGCCACATCAGAAGGAGACAGGGTTAAATATGATGATGGTAGGCTCTAGTATAGGGTGGAAAAAACTAATGTTGGAAAAAGAAAAGCATACCAGTAGATTAGGTGACGTTCTAGATGTTGGGCATTTTTAATACAAAACCAGTCTATCTTAGAAATTAGTCGATTTAGGTGAATAAAACTTTCATAATCATGATTCCACAGCCTAAAACAGTGCTCCAGGGAGGTCTTTTAAGTATATGCCTCTCCCTCCCCCCTCTAAATGGTATCAAACCAATTATGAAAAAAAACTTGCTCAAAATTCACATTTATAAATTTACACAAAATTTGTGTTATAAAAATAAAATTTTCAGAATTAGAGCCACCATATTTTATCTATAGCCCACACAAGTCCCAAGGAAATTGTATTGAGCCTCTTAACATGTCTAAATTCTGATTTATAATATTTAAAATAAGTTGAACAACCGGTAAATGTGGAGCAGCTCATATAATAGACCTACGAATAAAATAAATATACCACTTCATGTCATTTTTTATTCTCTTTCTGAATATGATCGTTCTTGTACAAGCTTTTCTTGCAAACTTAATTTTAAGCCTTTTCAGGGCCCTTGAAAAATAATAATTTCTTTTAAGCTATAGTTTTTGGATATAAAAATAACTTCCTATCGGGATTAAAAAATTGGTTTCAAACTTGCTAGTTCATTATAAATCTAAGGATTTCAAAAAAATTTAGCCATGTTACTTTCTTATTTTTTATTATGCCACTTAAAACTGCCATTTCACCCAAAATGTAAAAAAAAATATCGCAGCCGACAGAAGAGAAACTGTTTTGAATTTTTTTTTTATCCAACTTAATTGTGAGTTGATCAGTGCACATGTGGATTATATAACTTTGAAAAAATGCATTTATATTAATACCTATCAAGCCTATAATGAAATAGTAAGTTTGGAAACCCAGTCTTTTAACGTTTTTTTTATACCCAAAACCTCTCCATATAAGGTAAGACTATAGGCTATAAGGTAAGATCCCCCAGTACTCAAACAAATATTTTTATGAAAATAAATTGTTCCTAAACAGGGATAAACAGGGATAACAGGCTCCTAATATTGGACAGAAAAAAAAAAATTACCGTGGATTATCTGTTTGATATATATTTACTGAATTATATTATTCCTCAAAGTTTTGATAATTTTTTATTCATAAAAGTTAAAAAAGTAAAAAACATTTAAAGTGTATTCGTTTTCAGTAAAGTGCAAATTATGTTCTGGTCTTGAGAAGGCATAGTGGTTTACGAGTCAGATGGGATTTACTCGTTTAAGAGTCAGGTGGAGCCTTGCCATGAAAGGTGCATCAGCAGTCATAAGATATCTGTATCTTAAGCAGCATACGGGGAGCAATTGATGTAGAACAGATCACACCATCTCTTATTCCTTTACTATGTACAGGATTATTAGAAGAGTCTATAGTTATACCCAAATTTTAATTAAATCTTGGTTGCAAAGATCGATAAAATGGTTCTAGTTGTTTAACGCCCCCCCCCCCCCTCCCCCTGCGATTATATCCCCCCGGAAAATACCTTAACTAAGTTTATTAATACTTAATACTAAACTAATATATATATATATATATATATATATATATATATATATATATATATATATATATATATATATATATATATATATATATATATATATATATATATATATATATATATATATATATATATATATATATATATATATATATATATATATATATATATACTAATAACTAACTATATAAATACTTAACTAGTATATATACTTAACTATATTTATACTTAACTAAGTTTTATCTGGTGGCCGGTGTTTTCCCCTCTCCCCTCCCAGAAAATACCCCCGTGGATAAAGCTTTCCAAATTTGAGAATTTTATTTGAGTTTTGGTTTTTTATTTTCTTTAGGGGGAAGGAATTTTTGTACCTATGCATTATACACCACTCACTCAAGTTTACGCTGTGTAAAACTCGAGAACAAATTGGTTTCTTCGTTAATTTCTTTCAGCTTAGTGCGAGATACGACAAAGACAAGTGACAGAATAGATGGGAAATATATAATTACATATATAAATTTGGGTTACATATTTGTGCATAAGGGGGGGGGGGGGGTAATGTATTTGGAAAGTTTGAAGTCAGATAACAATTCTTACAGTAATGAAGAAACTAACGAAGAAACCAGTTCATTCTCAATTTTTACTCATCGTAAACTTGAGTGAGTGGCGTATAATACACAAGCACCGAAATTCCTTCCCCTACAGAAAATAAAAACCAAAACTCAAATAAAATTCTCAAATTGGAAAGCCTTATCCACGGGGGTATTTTCCAGGGGGGGGGGGGTAAACACCGGCAACCAGATAAAACTTAGTTAAGTATAAATATAAAAGGTTCTTTTATATGAGCTATGTTAGTGATTTTACCTTATTAAAGATAATGCCCAAAAAATGACTGATCCTTAATTCCGTTATAGGCTATGTTAATTAACACAAGCCACGACACTAATTACGTTGAGCTTTTAGCTCTTAGAAGACTTTTGTTTGCCTCTTTAACTGACACTGAGTTATTTAAACGTTAAATATAAACTAAACAAATATGTAGTTCTTTTTCCAGGAGGTTTTTCTTCGTTCACTATTTGTATTTTTAGATCGCCCTCCCCCTTTGTTGCGCTTGCCCCCTCCCCCTCCCCTAAATCAGGTTCCTCTGTATTGTAAAGATTTTCAGTTCTATAAGTAAATAGAGAAAAAAATAAAGAAAAGAAAGAAACTAAAACCTAATTTAGGTCAAACGAAATCTTAAGAGATAACGGAAGGAAAAGATATAGAGAATATCCTTTCTTCTACGAGGGAAGGAAGAAATGAACGTGGGAGTTGACTATCAAACGTATCAAAGTCCATAATATTGTGTTAGACTTCTTATGATTATAAAAATTTTTAAGTCTTTAATCTGTTAAATATTTTCTCCTGTTTGAATTTTAAGTAATATTTTCAATTATTTCTATGAAAAAAGCAGATTTGTAAAGCATAAATCCCAATCATCCAATGTTTCTCAATATAATATAGTTACGTAATACTCTTAGCTGTTTTATTGACTTTTATTTAATTTTATTTCCTAATTTTAGAAGTAACAAATATATCTGCAGCATTGGTGATGAAACTCCTATCCAGTGTGATATATGTAAGAAGACTTTTACTCGGTTTCAAAATTTGAATAGACATAAACGAGTGCATACAGGAGAAAAACCCTTCCAGTGTGATATATGTATGAAAACCTTTGCTCAGTCAGGACATTTGGTTAGTCATAAACGAGTGCACACAGGTGAAAGTCCCTTCCAGTGTGATATATGTATGAAAACCTTTGCTCAATCAGGACATTTGGTTAGTCATAAACGAGTGCACACAGGTGAAAGACCCTTCCAGTGTGATATATGTAAGAAAACCTTTACTCACTCGGGAGCTTTGACCAGACATAAACAAGTTCATACAGGGGAAAAACCCTTCCAGTGTGATATATGTAAGAAAAATTTTTCTGAGTCGGGAAGTTTGACTACACATAAACGAGTGCATACAGGAGAAAAAACCTTCCAGTGTGACATATGTAAGAAAAATTTTTCTGTGTCAGGAAGTTTGACTAATCATAAAAGAGTTCATACAGGTGAAAAACCCTTCCAGTGTGATGTTTTGTAAGAAAAGCTTTGTTCATTCAAATGATTTGACTAAACATAAACGAGTGCATACAGGTGAAAAACCCTTTCCGTGTGATATATGTAAGAAAACATTTGCTCGGCTGGATTATTTAACTAAACATAAACGAGTTCATACAGGTGAAAAACCCTTTCAGTGTGATGTTTGTAAGAAAACATTTGCTGAGTTGGAAATTTGACTAAACATAAACGAGTGCATACAGGTGAATAACCCTTCCAATGTGATATGTGCAGGAATTCTTTTCCTCAGTCTAGGTTCCTAGGTTCAAATCACTAGGTTCAAAAATTATTTAGTATGTGTGACGGATTACAGGGGTAAAGCTAGGGTTGTGAGTTTTTTAGGGGGGATATTAACAATTTGCTTTAAAAAAAATTGTCCAGTGTGCCAGCACACAAGGCCATATAGGCTAAATTAAGGCACCAAATACGCTCAAAGTTCCAAGGCTTCGGTACGTTTTGGATGTTTTGGAGGGGAGATTGGGGCTCCAACTCCCTGCACTTAGCTGTGCCCATCAGGGGCTACCCCTCCTAAATACCTAGCTCTGTGTGATAAAGTTATATAGCTCTTATAGAAACCATCCTATTCTAATCAAACAGCCATTGTGTTTCAGGTTAGGTTTACCATTTTTCAATGTAGTACATTAGTACAGCAAAATCAAACACTTAAATATCAATCCATGCTATAAGAAGATCCTGAAAGGTTTTCACAAGTACAACAATATTTCTAAGAGGAACCATTTCAAATTTTCATTATGTTGTAGGTTCAGATTCAAATTTGAACCTACAAAGCAATATATAAAAAAGGGGACAGTCTCTTCTCTAATTTTCCCCCATGAGAGATCCCTCCATGTGAAGTCCCTTCCATGTAAAATTCCCCGGAATATTGCATATTCGCTTTAAATTTTCCCCAAAATTGTTCTGTGTGAACAACTCCACCTAGAAAACTTGCTTTAGCCTCCTTTCATGTAGAAAAAAAAAATGTTTTTTTTTTTTACTTAATTTCTAATGATTTTTCAAATTATTCTCTGATAATTGCCCGCTTGAAAGAATTGTTTCTTAATGACTTCCCACAGAAAGTGTCCTATTGAAAAATTCAATTCATATATTCCATTTACAAATAGCCTACTTAACAGAGAGAGAGAAATTCATTTATTAAAGACCAATATACAGAAATAAAATCCTGTCAAACAGACCTACCACGTGATAATCTATACAGATTTGTTTGTGGCAGGACTCAATATTTTACTCGCTAACTACGTATAAATTGAAAAAAAAGAGAAAAAAAAATGCAATTTTATAAATAAATAAAAAATAAACTTTGTGGGAACAACGGACCAATACTTGCAGAAGACAACCATATACCATATACTTGCAGAAGACTACCATACGTAGGTATATGGTAGACAATACCTACTATACGTAGACAATATGCAGATTGCATTAAACATAGCCCTTTCCACTCGGTGTAAAATTTCCTGTTCGTTATTCCCCCTGCAATTTTAAATCCCTATGAAAAGTTCACTCTAAAAATTCTCTGACCGTAGAAAATTATCCTCCCGAATTGCCACTACCCCCAAAATATTGCCTTAGTTTTCTTATTAGGCAAATGCGAGAGCAACCCAGCTCAATAGTAACCGAAACCCTAAAAAACGGAATTTTGATATTAATAAATATATCAAAAGATTTGGATTATTATTTTGATTCCAGATATATACCTAAAATTCATTAACCCTTGTGTTTCCCATAAAAGGCTACATACCTGAGAAAATTTGCCTAATTTTGTAAAAGGATAGAAACACCCCCTAAAAGTCAAAGAAGTTTCATGAAAATTACACTATCAGATTCAGCCTATCACAGAACCCAGCTGTTAAGGTTTGCAGCTCCTATCTACAAAAATATAGAATTTCTGTATTATTTGTTTTTACCAGAAGAAAGATCACAGATGCCGTTTTTTTTTACATGGATAATTTTATTGGACCAATGGCTCTAGAACATCGAGAGAGGGCTCATTTGAACATCAAATAAAAGTTCTAGTGCCCTTTTTAATTGACCAAAAAGATTGGAAGGCAACTAGCCCGCATCCCACGTCTCATTTTACAGCCATTTTGTTCAACGCCCGGTGGCACATGTTGAAAATTGTACCCCGGGTATATAAGGTCTTGCCCCTCTTGAATTGAAGTTATCAAGTATTTTGCAGTAGCTTGTATAGATTGCATCAAGACATGGATAATTGTAGACAGAAAAAAAGCCAAGACAGATAGTCCAAGTAATTGAGAGGCAAAGGTTTAAATGGCTTGGGCACAGGTAAATGGCAGGGGTATGCAGTAGAGTAGTGGAAGGGGTGGTCGTATAAACTTCGGAGGGGGCTTCGACATTGGAAATTGAAAGTTCTAGGATTCTTTCTAAGAATGAAAAAGTGATTGGAGGGCAACTAGCACCCCTCCCTCCCACCCTCTCTTCTCGCCAAATGTTTCAGACTAAAACATTGAGATAGCCATTTTTCCCCAAAATAGTCCAAATATTAGATAACAAATCTTCAAGGTCGACACAACCCCCTAGAGCCCAGGGCAAGTGTTGTAATCTATGCTCTGTGGGCTTACAGGGTTTTATGGGAGGTATGGTCGTATAATCTTTGGAGGGGGCTCATTTATTTAAAAATTAGAAGTTCTAGTTCCATTTTAAGAGTCATAAGTGATCGGAGGGCAACTAGCCTTCCCACGCCCTTTTTTCCAAATGAATTCGATCAAAATTTTGAGATAGCCATTTTGTTCAAAATAATTAATGTATCATATAGCAATGTCTCAGTGGTTGACACAGCCCCGTAAAACCCGGGGTCAAGGGTTGTAAGCTATTCCCCAGGGGCACATGAAGTTTTTTGGAATGGGATGGTCATATAAACTTTGGAAGGGGATAATTTGATTGGAACCTGAAAGTTCTAGTTCTCCATTTTAAGCGACAAAAAATGATCAGAGGGCACCCACCTCCCCCCCTCAACGCCTTCTTTTCCCAAATGTATCTGATCAAAAATGTGAGATAGTCATTGTGGTCAAAATAGTCCAAAGATTATATAGCAATTCCTTCAGGGTTGATGAAACCCCCAGAGCCCCGAGGTCAGGGAAAGGGGGGTAAGTTAGGCCCCGGGGTATATAAGGTTCTTATGGAAAATCTGGCCGTATTAACTTTGGAGGAAATTTATTTGGTTGAATAATCAAATAATTTTTATAAAGAAGAAGGTGTTCTATACGCATCACTTTTTTTAGAACTACATCTTTGTCTGTATCTACTGAATTTTCTTTTCATAAAATGTATATACATTGTTGTCAACTTCCCTTATATCTCTTTTAATTATTTGTTTACAGAAGTTGAAGATGCTTTAACAAGTGACATTAAGAAGTAGGTTGACATTTCAAACCCTTTTTAGTTTCCTAAACTAGAAGATGGTCCGGTGACTTCTTTTCTCAGCATATAAACTTGAACCTGATAAACCTGATAGGTGCCATATAAACTTGAGCCTGAGTCTCAGGAATTTGTTTTGACATCTAACAGTGACCAAGGTAAAAATTCAGAGTTCTGGGATCAACTAAAAAGGCAACAAAGACTGGAATTTGACAAGAAAAAAGTAGAATATTAAACTCTAACTTGAATGCTATTACTTATGACTGAATGCAGAACCAAGCTACCTAAGGCCAAGTGACCTATAAACGCTACTCGTTTATACCAACTCATGTAAAGGCTCCCTCTATACACCCAACCCAAGAAGTTCTTTTAAATCTATCCTTACGACTTTCTCTCAAACCATTAGGGGTTGACCTACTATCTGTTTCCTAGATTGTTGTCCGAAATGGACGATCTTTCGCAATTTGTGATCATTCATCAATAGAACGTGTCATAGCCATCTCAATCTTTCACTTATTACAGCCCTAGTAACCTGGATAAAACCAACTTTTTTGTACATCTTTCTGATTTAAATACAGTCAGTCAGACGGGTGCCCAAAAGAATCTGTAATTCTTTGGAAAAAAAAAAATACAGAAAATCCTTCTCCTTCTTTTGCAGCGCCCACGTTTCAGAACCATACTCGACCATGGCTATCACTGTAGCCTCAAATATTTTAATCTTGATTGGGAGACATATTTTTCTTCTACTATTCCAAACTTTAAAAAACGAAAGACAGGAAAACAGAGAAAAAAAGGAATAATTTTAAAAAACTTAAAAAGGCTATTGCTGACTGATTTGAGTTACCTCTGGAACATTTGCGTTAAAAATGTAGAATTAAAATAAAGACAAATTTAGATACTTAGAACGAGTGCAAATACAGACTAATGGATCTAGAATGGAAATGGTTAGATATAAAAAAAATATGCATCAGAAGAAACAAGAATAAAACAGGGAGGCCAAAGTAGGGGGTTTATTCCATTACACTGAAGAGAAAAGTAGATTTCAACCCAAAAACTATAAGCTACAGGGTACAATTTTAGCTTCCCAGGGTATTTTGTTAGATAAGCCCCAATAGAGGTGATTGGAAAATACATTAAACAACATCTTGGGTTGGAGATAATAGCAAAAAAATTGATGCATTTGCGGAATCTTACAGAGTTTGGTGGAAATTGACAAGTCGATTGATTTAAATGACTGTTGATTCTTGTAGCCGATCAAACTTACGTGCCGACTAGCCTCATTAATAGATCATAGGTCAACCGTACCACCACAATTACCAACAGTACATTATAATGGAGATCAGAACTCATACCGATTAGCCTGGGTTATAATGTTAATTTCAAAGAAATGTTTCACGGTTCTGAAAAAAAAAAAAAAAAAAAGTTAAAACATATCCATTGTCTTCTTTTCCAAGTACCTTACATGTGGTCCTTGTAATGTTCCACAGTGAGGAAGGGGGAAATTTTAAGGCCTTATTTGAAAAACTGTCGGAAATCAACATTTTTAAAGCTATTTTTTTAAATGAAAGTTAGAAGCAACATTAAAACTTAAAATGAACAAGAAATATTCCATATATGAGAGAGATTACCCAGTCGTCTGCTCCACAATGGTTAGACTAAAGTATTTAATACATCGCAAAGGCTTGTTATTCCAATGTAGCAGCCTTTTTTTGTTTTAGCTATACAACGATTTTGGAGGCGTGCTTTTTTTTCCGAATAGGTAATCGTATCGAACCAAATGTCGAACCGAGTCATTGGAACGAAAATTAAAAATTCTAGTGTCCTCTTTAAGTGAAAAAGCCACTCTGTTCAGCATAGTTGAAAAGCCTATGCATTTCATGTTAACCTGAACGTCTATAGCCCATGGGAAAAGGTCTTTTGGTTAAGGCTTGTCAGTTGTTTACTTATTGTATTTGTTTATAGATAGTTTATTGAACTTTTTTTCGGGGGGGGGGGGGGGGGGGGGGGGGGGGGTTCTGATGGGATGAATTTTTTCATGAGAAGGAAAATTTCTAGAGGAGAAGCTCCCAGGCGAGTTTACCGTTAAAACCGTGGAAATTATGACCCTAAAATTTATTTGCTGTTTTAATCTCTCCTCTTGACTTCACTGTCAAGCGAGTCTTGGGTAAAAACAGCTTGCACTAACAAACCGTAAGTATAAAGAACAGCAATTGTCAGGTAATTATATGAACATTTCAACTTCACTCCAAAATTCCGAAATGCCACAAAACTGAGAAACTTAAAAATTATCGCAGAAATTCTGTGCGTGTTATAAGTTACTTACTTTCAAATTTTGATCAAAAAGTGCTATTACAATCTCATATTTTAGTTCTTAAGCCAATGAAGTTTATTTTTATTCCTCATGTTTTCGGAATAAAAAAAACAAAAATCCGAAAGTTTTGATTAAAATATACGCAACTAAAATTCACAATTAAATCTTTGATTATTTTTAATGAGTTCAAATAAGCTGCAATAAAAAGAGAAAATCAAATAAGTTGGTCTGTAAAAAGAATGCTAGAATCCCACATTCTTAGCTAATTTCCATGTTAAATGTTTCTTCTTAAGTGTGTCCAAGCCTTCCAAAAGGATTACACCTATGACAAAAAGACAACAAAGATCATCCACTACCATTCACGGCACATGGAGGAATGACAATTTCTAAGCGATTTAAAACAATTAATTAACTAATCAAAAGAGTCTGTTAGAAAACAGGCATACATAAATTGAATTATTTAGTCTTTTGTGACAACCATAAATTATATTGTACTCTCTTCCCTTAAACACAAATTTCTAGGTCTCTTTATCCTCCCCTCCCCCCTCTATTTGAAAAAAGTTTTTAAAATACTGCATACTCAGTCGTTGTGTGAGATAGTATTGATAAAAACAATGCATTAAAGCTGTCCCCTTTTAATGTAACACCCCGACTGTATTCAATCAACACCAGGAGAAATAATTAAAAATGAGAAAAAAATTCAGAACAATTTTGCTTGGGGTCCAGATTCCTTCTCCCTTGCAAAAGTTATTCTAAAAATATTATTAGGTTTGATTCAAAATTTTAAGAATCATTACCAGGCTTAGCAGGAACACAATTTCTTGTAGGAGATAATAGTAGCCTATTCATTTGCTAAAAAAGTTTTGTGTTTCTTATCAGCTTTCTTGAGACTTTCTGAACCTGGAAGAGCCTAAAATCATAAGAGACTAGTTAGGTGGGATGGGCTTTTTTAAAAATTGGTTGCATGCAAAGGCAAATTTTATCATGGTCGCATGATAAAATTTTAACCTAATTAGGCTGCTATGTCTGTTTTACATCAAAATAGCGTGGCTAGAGCATTATAGGATTTATGAGAAAATAAGTTAATGAAATTACAAAAAATCAATTACCTTTCCTTGTTCAAAATTAAGTTAACATGAGGAATCAAGTGACGCCATAACATTAAAATTACGTACTGGAAAATAACATGAGGAAAAAGTTATTTAACTAATCAAAAAACTGTCAACTTAAGTAAACTGGTTTAAAAAAAAAACCATAAATTTAACAGTAAAACTTCTATAATGTATTCGTTTGTCCCTCTCGCGAATCTCTATAAAAATTCGATGAAAACACAAATTATAATGCCAATTCATACTTTGTTGCTCACTTGTACTACTACCACTACTACTAATAACTCCTTGTGGCACCAAGCCACCTCATGCCAATACAGCTATGCATGGTTCTCGTCCATGCCAATCTGTTTAAAGCCTCCCTCTTTACCCCCCCCCGTCCCTTAAAGGAACTCCTATTATCATTCCGTCTTTCCTTGTGACATCCTCCCACTCCTTTTGGTGACAAATTCCTTTCGTCTAGCCATAGATGTTTAGGAGTCAAGCACGATCTTTGAAAATATGTTTTTCTTCGTCTCCGCAAAATGTGTCTGAGTCATTTCAACCTTTCTCTTATTATAACCCTAGAAGTTCAAATAGAACCAAACTGTTGCACAGCTTACGCTTTGAGATACCGTCAGTAATATTGGTACCCAAAACAATCCCTAGGTAATTTCTCTAGAAAACCTCTTGCAGATCTCCTCAGTTTTTGGAGTGCCCACTCTTCACAATCATATTTGACAACTACCGTCACTATAGTTTCAAAAATTTTTCAGTATGTGTGAGGGATTACGGGGCGAAGCAAGGGTTCTGAGTTAGGAAGGGGGATATAAAGATTCTGCCAAAAAATTGTCCAGTGTGCCAACACACAAGGACAAATAAGTTAAATTAAGACGCCCAAATCTCTAAGTTTTCGGTACGTTTTGGATTTCTTTTGGAGGGGGGGGGGGGGCTTCTATTCCCTTCACTTAGCTGTGTCCGTCGGGGGATACCCCTCCTAAATATCTAGCTCTGTGTGCTAAGGTTATATAGTACTTTTAGAAACCATCTTATTCTAATCAAACAGCCATTGTGTTTCAGGTTAGGTTTTCCATTGTGTTTAATAGAGTACATTATCACAGCGTTAGTACAGCAAAACCAAACGCTTAAATATCAAACCATACTATAAGAAGATCCTGAAAGGGTTCCACATGCACGGCAATATTTCTAAAAGAAACCATAATTCCTTTTATTTTCAAATTTCAATTTAAACCTACAACAGAATAGAAAATTAAAGAACAATTAAAGAAACCATTTTCCTTATAGTACGAGCTTTTCAGCCAACCACTTTGACTTTTAGTTCCATCTGCTCCAATGTAATTTTTATTTCACTTCTCCGCAGTATCCACCTTTCTGACTAAAAATGTAACAAGTAACTGGAGCTATCTAACTAGATCGTTTTTAGTACTTATTCTTGCCTCATTCAAAATTCATTCCATTTCCATCCCATTGATTCAAAATTCAACCTACTTAGTCTTCTTGATATCCGTTTTTAAACCTACTCTCCCGCCTTCGACTCTCACAACCTACAACAATTTTTTTTTTCTGTGGAAATGTCTTACGCACTAGATCATAGAAATAAAAATTACATTGGAGCAGATGGCACTAAAAGCCAAAGGGCTGGCTGAAAAGCTTATACTAAAAGGAAAATGGTTTCTTTAATGGTTCTTTAATTTTCCAATTTGTTGTAGGTTTAAATTCAAATTTAAAAATACAAAGCAAGATATAGAGAAGGAGGTAGCCTCTTCTCAATATACGCAAAAATTCCACTTCGTTTTAAGTTTTAATGTTTTTTCTCTCTCTTTGTAGAAAAAAAATTTGTTTATTCAATTTCTGATAGTTTCTCAAAATAATGCTGCTCCTCCCCTCCAGGAATTTTCCCTCATGGGAAGTTCCTCCCGTGAAAAATTCCCCTGAAAAATTGCATATTTGCTTTAAATTCTCCCCAAATTTATTTCTCTGAACAACTACCTAGAAAAGCTTCTTTAGCCTCCTTTCATGTAAAAAAAAATTATTTTCTTTTTTTACGTAATTTTTCATGATTTTTTAAATTATCCTCTAAAAATTGCCCGCCTGAAAGAATTGTTCCTTAAAGACTTCCATATAAAATGTGTCCTATTGAAAAATTCAATGCATATTTTCTATTAAAAAATAGCCTACCAGACGTAGACAGTAGGCAGATTGTATTGATCACAGCTCTTTCCCCTGTGTGTAAAATTTTCCGTTGGCTATTCCCCTGCAACTTCCATACCTATGAAAAGTTCACTCTAAAAATACCCTTTTTGTTGAAAAATTGCCATAATTTTCTTATTATGCAAATATGAAATCAACCCGGCTCAATAGTAACCGAAGCTCTAAAAAACGAAATTTTGATATTAGTATATATAAAAAGATTTGGCTTATTATGCTGATTCCAGATAAATAAGATTCATTAAGCTTAGTGTTATCCATAAATGGCTACATACCTAAGAAAATTTGCCTGATTTTTATAAAAGGGTAGAAATGCCCCCTTAAGAGTCAAAGAAGTTTCATGAAAATCACACTGTCAGATTCACTGTATCAGGGAACCCAATTGTAGAGGTTTGAAGCTCCCATCTACAAAAATATGGAATTTTGTATTTTACTAGAAGAAAGATGACAGATGCATGTTTATTTGTTGTTTTTTTCCGTATAGGTGATTTTATTGGACCAATAGTTCTAGAACATCGAGAGAGGGCTCATTTGAACAGCAATCTAAAGTTTTAGTGCCCTGTTTTAAGTGACTAAAAAAGTTGGAAGGCAACTAGCACGCATCCCACGTCCCTTTTTCTCCAAACTAGTTTGATCAAAATTTTGTCATAGCCATTTCGTTTAACTAGGCTGATAGGTTCCAAAACTATGCCCTTGGAGATAACAGACCTTTTGTAGCCCCTGGGGATAGGTTTTTAAGATATGAATTTGCCTATTGTTTATATGTGGTATTTGTTATTGGGTAGCATACGCATTTTTCAGTGGGGGGATTTTTCCAAGGGTTATACTAAGGGGACTTTACAGAATTCCTAATCGAAATTCTTTTTATTTTTCTTACTTTTTCTTTCCTTTGTCAGCTTTATTTTGCAAGTTGAAAGGGTCCGGGGAAATGTTTGGTGTTATTTGATTTTTCCGAAAACATTTCTGTGGAAGAGGGGGATTTTTTACATGATCGGAAAGACAATTAGAGCTTAAAGACTGTTTTAAAGTAAAAAAATGCTGAAGATAATTTTCGAATGAAAGATCTTAAGCCGAACTGGCCAGCCATGACAAAAAAAACTAGCAGAGAGAAAAAACTCAATGAAAAAACAACATACGAAACTACAGCCAATAGAGAGAAAAGACTAAAATTTTAGTACAACGCTGATATTTCGCCTGTGCCAAAAATTTTTTAGTACTAGGCGTCTTCAGCACAAGAGAAGATAAAAAAAAAAACTAAAACTAAAAAAATAAAATCAGTTGCTTTGGTGTTCTCATCGAAATAACTATTAGTTTTTTTTTTTCCCTACGTGGATAAGTTGCGAGGATTAATTTTTTTGGTGGGGGTTTTATTTGTTTTTAGTTACATCTGCAAGGAATTTTACGGGGGGGGGGGGATGGATTCTCATTGAGGATGGAAGTATCCGGAGGGAATTTTAAGGGAGATGGACTTTTTGTGGGAGGAAATTTTCATGGAGGAATCCCAGTTGAAGGGGCAAATTGACCTAAAACTCGGCAAATAGTTGTTGCTTAACTAGGAAAAATATCACTGTTTTTCCAAAATTTTAATGAGTTTTATAAAAAAAAAAAATACTGTTTTTTTTCTTAAATTATTCTTATTGAGGTGATCTCAATATCTTGTACAAAAATCCGGGAAAAATTATCATTGGGAAAATGGGAATAGTGGTGTAAATCGGGTCAGAACCTCCC
Source organism: Artemia sinica (assembly GCA_027921565.1). NCBI lineage: Eukaryota > Metazoa > Arthropoda > Branchiopoda > Anostraca > Artemiidae > Artemia > Artemia sinica. The sequence continues at coordinate 1,880,492 of CM051269.1, read as the reverse complement.
AATTTTTCATAGCTAGTTAAACAGCAGTTTCTATATGAATTATCTGAATTCTACATACTTTTTCGGAGTTTTCCAGTTAAAACCAGCTTTCGTAGCTAAGGATTTTATAAGGGAGGCAATCCGCCACATAAGAAGGAGACAGGGTTAAATTGATGAAGGTAGGCTCTAGTATAGGGTGGAAATAATGTTGGAAAAAGAAAATATACCAGTAGATTTGGTGACGTTCTAGATGAGGGGCATTTGTCTATCTTAGAAATTAGTCGAGTTAGGTGAATAAAACTTTCATAAATGATTCCAGAGCCTAAACAGTGCTCCAGGGAGGTCTTTTAAAGTATATGCCTCTCCCTCCCCCCTCTAAATGGTATCAAACCAATTATGAAAAAAAAAAACTTGCACAAAACTTACATTTATAAATGTTCACAAAATTTGTGTTATACAAATAAAATTTTCAGAATTAGATCTACAGCCCACACAAGTCCCAAGGAAATTGTATTGAGCCTCTTAACATGTCTAAATTCTGATTTATAATGTTTAAAATAAGTTGAACAACCGGTAAATGTGGAGCAGCTCATATAATAGACCTACAAATAAAAACAAATATACCACTTCATGTCATTTTTTATGCTCTTTCTGAATATGATCATCGCTTTTCTTGCAAATTTAATTTTAAGCCTTTTCAGGGCCCTTGAAAATAATAATTTCTTTCTATAGTTTTTGGATATAAAAATGGGTTAAAACATTGGTTTCAAACTTGCTAGTTCATTATAAATCTAAGGATTTCAAAAAAAAATCAGCCATGTTACCTTCTTATGTTTATTATGCCACTTAAAACTGCCATTTCACCAAAATGTAAAAAAATATCGCAGCCGACAGAAGAGAAACTGTTTTGAATTTTTTTTATCCAACTTAATTGTGAGTGATCAGTGCACATGTGGATTTTATAACTTTGAAAAAATGCATTTTATAATGAAATAGTAAGTTTTTGAACCAATCTTTTAACGTTTTTTTGTACCCCAAAACCTCTCCATATAAGGCAAGACTATAGGCTATAAGGTAAGATCCCCCAGTACTCAAACAAATATTTTTATGAAAATAAATTGTTCCTAAACAGGGATAACAGGCTCCTAATATTGGACAGAAAAAACAACAAATTACCGTGGATTATCTGTTTAATATATATTTACTGAATTTTATTATTCCTAAAAGTTTTGATAATTTTTTATTTATAAAAGTTAAAAAAAAGTTAAAAAAGTGATAATATTTAAAGTGTATTCGTTTTCAGTAAAGTGCAAATTATATTCTGGTCTTGAGAAGGCATAGTGGTTTACGAGTCAGATGGGATTTACTCGTTTAAGAGTCAGGTGGAGCCTTGCCATGAAAGGTGCGTCAGCAGTCATAAGATATCTACATCTTAGGCAGCATACGGGGAGCAATTGATGTAGAACAGATCACACCATCTCTTAATTCATGTACAAGATTATTAGAAGAGTCTATAGTTATACCCAAATTTTAATTAAGTCTTGGTTGCAGGGATCGATAAAATGGTTCTAGGCGTTTAACGCCCCCCCCCTCCCCCTGCGATTATATCCCCCCCCCCCCGGAAAATACCTTAACTAAGTTTATTAATACTTAATACTAAACTAATATATATATATATTTACTTAACTAATATATAAATACTTAACTAGTATATATACTTAACTATATTTATACTTAACTAAGTTTATCTGGTGGCCGGTGTTGACCCCTCCCCCCTCCCAGAAAATACCCCCGTGGATAAAGCTTTCCAAATTTGAGAATTTTATTTGAGTTTTGGTTTTTATTTTCTTAGGGGGAAGGAATTTTTGTACTTATGCATTATACACCACTCACTCAAGTTTACGCTGTGTAAAACTCGAGAACAAATTGGTTTCTTCGTTAATTTCTTTCAGCTTAGTGCGAGATACGACAAAGACAAGTGACAGAATAGATGGGAAATATGTAATTACATATATAAATTTGGGTTACATATTTGTGCATAAGGGGGGGGGGGTAATGTATTTGGAAAGTTTGAAGTCAGAAAACAATTCTTACAGTAATGAAGAAACTAACGAAGAAAACCAGTTCATTCTCAATTTTTACTCATCGTAAACTTGAGTGAGTGGCGTATAATACACAAGCACCGTAATTCCTTCCCCCTACAGAAAATAAAAAACCAAAAATCAAATAAAATTCTCAAATTTGGAAAGCCTTATCCACGGGGGTATTTTCCGGGGGGGGGGTGGTAAACACCGGCAACCAGATAAAAGTTAGTCAAGTATAAATATAAAAGTTCTTTTATATGAGCTATGTTAGTGATTTTTACCTTATTAAAGATAATGCCCAAAAATGACATGATCCTTAATTCCGTTATAGGCTATGTTATTAACACAAGCCACGACACTAATTACGTTGAGCTTTTAGCTCTTAGAAAGCTTTTGTTTGCCTCTTTCACTGGCACTGAGTTATTTAAACGTTTAAATATAAACTAAACAAATATGTAGTTCTTTTTCCAGGAGGTTTTCTCTTTGTTCACTATTTGTATTTTTAGATTGCCCTCCCCCCTTGTTGTGCTTGCCCCCTCCCCCTCCCCTAAATCAGGTTCCTCTGTATTGTAAAGATTTTCAGTTGTATAATTAAATAGAGAAAAAAATAAAGAAAAGAAAGAAACTAAAACCTAATTTAGGTCAAACGAAATCTTAAGAGATAACGGAAGGAAAAGATAAAGAGAATATCCTTTCTTTCTACGAGGGAAGGAAGAAATGAACGTGGGAGTTGACTATTAAACGTATCAAAGTCCATAATATTGTGTTAGACTTCTTATGATTATAAAAATTTTTAAGTCTTTTATCTGTTAAATATTTCTCCTGCTTGAATTTTAAATAATATTTTCTATTATTTCTATGAAACAAAGCAGATTTTTAAAGCATAAATCCCATTCATCCAATGTTTCTCAATATAATATAGTTACGTAATACTCTTAGCTGTTATATTGACTTTTATTTAATTTCATTCAGTAACAACTACAACTATCCAGTGTGATATGTGTAAGAAAACCTTTGCTCGGTTTGAAAATTTGAATAGACATAAAAGAGTGCATACAGGAGAAAAACCCTTCAAGTGTAATATATGTGAAAAAACCTTTGCTCAGTTGGGAGATTTGACTAGACACAAACGAGTACATACAGGTGAAAGACCCTTCCAGTGTGATATATGTATGAAAACCTTTGCTGAGTCAGGACATTTGGTTAGTCATAAACGAGTGCACACAGGTGAAAGACCCTTTCAGTGTGACATATGTAAGAAAACTTTTGCTGAATCGAGAACTTTGACTAAACATAAACGAGTCCATACAGGAGAAAAACCCTTCAAGTGTAATATATGTGAGAAAACCTTTGCTCAGTTGGGGAGATTTGACTAGACACCAAACGAGTACATACAAGTGAAAAAAACCTTTCAATGTAACATATGTAAGAAAACCTTTGCTGTGTCGGGACATTTGACTAAACATAAACGAGTGCATACAGGAGAAAAACCCTTCCAGTGTGACATGTAAGAAAACTTTTGCTGAATCGGGAACTTTGACTAAACATAAACGAGTGCATACAGGTGAAAAGCCCTTCCAGTGTACTATATGTAAGAAAACTTTTACTCAGTTACCACATTTGATTAGTCATAAACAGGTGCATACAGTTGAAAAGCCCTTCCAGTGTGATATATGTAAGATAACCTTTGCTCGGTCGACAAATTTGACTACACATAAACGAGTACATACAGGTGAAAAACCCTTTCAGTGTAATATATGTAAGAAAAATTTTGTTGAGTCGGGACATTTGACTAGACATAAACGAATGCATACAATGGAAAAAACCCTTCCACTGTGATATTTGTAAGAAAAAATTTGCTCGGCAGGATTGTTTGACTAAACATAAACGAGTACATACAAGTGAAAAATGCTTTTAGTGAAATATATATGAGAAAAGATTTTCTGAATAAGGCTCTTTAAATAAGATCCAATGAGGGTGTACAGGTGAAAAACCCTTTAGATTGCATATATAACAAATTTTGATCCAAGTCACTTTAAGTGCTAATTCCAACATGCATATATGAAAGTGTTATCCATAAAAAAAAACTTTTCTGCATCAAGCTCTTTGAATAGGCACAAAAGAATTCTTAGAAGTGAAAAAGCTTTTCAAATATAATAGGTTACACATATATAAATTACACTACGAATTTTATGACGAATATTTTCTTTTGGACATAATATTGAAAATCATTATAATTATAATTATACTTATTATAATTATAATTATTAAAATAACATTATAAACAAACATTAAACTAACATTATAATTATAATTATAATTAAAAATATAATTATATAAATATAAATATAATTATATTATATAAATAAATAAATATATTATAATATATAAATAAATATATAAATATATAAATAAATATATTATATAAATAAAAATATAAATATAATTATAATTAAAAAACTAACATTATAATTATTAAAATTTAATTATACTAACATTAAAATTATACTAACAGTTTGAACTGATGAGCTTTCAGCAATTAATATCATTATACATCAAATATTCAGTTTAATTTATTAGCTCTTTTAAAGTTGTTCAAGACAAACGTAGTTTCACTACAAACAAGTGTTTGGATACTGCTTCCCTCCTATTTGTAAATAATAACCAAAAGACTACTGCGTCATTGGCGCTTAAGTGAAAACGAATTATTTTACAAATATTTTCTTTTCCAGTTCTTACAGCCTTGAAAAAAAAAAAAAATTACTGTGAAAATAAGTCTTAAACCGATGGATCTTTCAGCAATTAATCATTATACATCAAATATTCAGTTTGATGTTGTTTATACTTTCCTAGACTGTTCAAGACGCATCTAATTTTTGATAAAGCGCCAATGACGCAGTAGGTTTTAGACTTTTACAGTGAGAGAAGGAGGTGATACCCAAACTCTTTTTCTTAGTAATTTTTGTTTGCTTCAAACTTGATTTGTATATTCAATTTAAGTTTCACTCGTTTTAAGATTTATTTTTTAATTTACATTAATATCTATAGTATGTTTGTTTTCATTGGATGTTTATTTACTTTCTGTCCGTTTTAAGTTTCATTTATACTTAAATAATAAAAAAAAATTCGTTTTAAGCTTGATTTTCATATTCAATCTAATCATTACTCGCTTTAAGATCTATTTATTCATTTATATCATTACTTGTATGTTTTTTTACTCTGAATGTTTATTTAATTTATGTTCGTTTTTGGGGTTTCATTTATTCTTTAATAGTAATTTCTGGTCGTTTTGAGTTTGAATTTTAACAGGTATTTGTATCTGTTGAGCTTAAGTTTAAAATGGCCTTTACTTTTCTTTGAAAAACTTAATTTTCGGAAATTTTTTGTTAATTAATTTTTGTTCGTTTTTTATTGCAAAAAGTTTCAAGTTTTTAAAAATTCCTTATTTCAAAATCAAACTTTAAAAAAAAAAAAAATCAAATGTTCATCAAAGTATCAAAACTGGTGTCAAAGTAACAATATCAAAGTGTAAAAATGGGTTTGCGTCAACCTCGCAGTTTTTATTATCTGATGTTTGAACTATTTTTAACAAAATGGCTATCTCAAAATTTTTATTGGATGGGTTTGGGGAAAAAGGGTGGTGGTGGGAGGGGGGGGGGGCTAATTAACCTTCAGTCTCTTTTGAATCTTTAAAAGTGAACTAGAACTGTCTATTTTCAATGAAATGAGCCCTCTGAAGTTTATACGAGCATCCCTTCTATAAGAACCTTATATATCCCCAGAGTATAACTTACAAACGCCTGTCCCTTGACCCTGGGGGGGCTTTTTTGACCCCAGAGTCTTAATATCGAATGAATGAACTATTATCGGATGGGTTTATCCATCCGATAAATCGAAAGGCGTGGAGGACGGGAGGGGCTGGTTGCCCTCCGATCTTTTTTAACTATGAGAAAATGGACTACAACTTTTAATTTCCATTCAAATTAACTCTCTGAAGTTTAAATGGCCATTCCTTTCATTAAGAACCACATACGGCCCCAGGACATAGCTTACAATGTCTGCCCCTCGGGCCCTGGAGGGTTGTTTCGACACCAGAGTTTTTGTTACCAGACCTTTGAACTATTTCGAAAAAAATGGCTCTCTCAAAGTTCTTAGCGGATAGCTTTGAGGAAAATAGGGCGTTGAGAGGAAGGCTAGTTGCCCTCCGATCTCTTTTGACTCTTAAAAAGTGAACGAGAACTTTCAATTTCCAATCATATGAGCCCTCTCCGAAGTTTATATACGAGCATACCTTCCATAAGAACCATATATGCCCCAGATCAATACTTAAAACGCCTGCCCAGGACCCTGGGGGGGGTCGAATTAGGAGTTTTTCTTATCTGATCTTTGAACTATTTTTGACGAAATGGCTATACATAAAGGAGTTTTTGTTATATGATCTTTGAACTATTTTTTACAAAATGGCTACCTCAAGCTTTTTATCAGATGTATTTGGGGAAAAAGGGCTTGGGGGGTTAGTTGCCCTCTGATCACTTTTGGATCTTAAAAAGGGCACTAGAACTCTCGATTTCCAATTGAATGAGCCCCCTTTGAAGTTTATACGACGACCCCTTCTATATGAAGTGCCTCTGGGAAAAAAAATAAATGGAGTGTGGGGGGAGGCTAGCTGCCCTCCAATCACTTTTGACTCTTACAACTTTTAATTTCCATTCAAATGAGCCCTCTATGAAGTTATAATACGGGCATCCCTTCCATAACAACCATATATGCCCCCAGGGCATAACTTACAACGCCTATCCCTGGAATCTGGGGGGCTATGTCGACACCGGAGTTTTTGTTATCTAAACTTTGAACTACTTTAAAAAAATGTCTATCTCAAAATTTTTATCTGATGCATTTAGGGCGTGGAGGGGGGGGGGCTAGTTGCCCTCCGATCTCTTTTGAGTCTTGAAAGTGAACAAGAACTTTCCATTTTCAATCAAATTAGCCCTCTCCGAAGTTTATACGAGCATCCTTTCCATAAGAACTATATATGCCCCTAGAACATTACTCATAACGCCTGCCTCCGGGCCCTGGGAGGTTGCGTCGACAAAGGATTTTTTGTCATCTGACCTTTGAGACATTTTTAATGAAATGGCTCTTATAAAAATTGTATCGGATGAGCTTCGGGAAAAAAAGGGTGCGTGGGGGGGGGGGCTAGTTGCGTGGAGGGGGGGGGGGGAAAGGGGGGGCTAGTTGCCCTCGAATATCTAATGACTCTTAAAACTTGAACTAGAACTTTCAATTTCCAATCAAATGAGCCTTCTCTGAAGTTTATACAAGCATCCCTTTCATAGGAACCATATACACCCCCAGAACAACACTTACAACGCCTTTCCTCCGGGCCCTTTGGGGAGTTTTCGTTATCTAATTTTTGAACAATTTCCAAAAAACTGGCTAGCTCAAAATTTGTAGCAGATGGGTTTGCGAGGAAATGGGTGAGGAGGGGGCTAGTTGCCCCTAACTCTCTTGATTCTTAAAACGTAAACTAGAACTTTCAATTTCCAATCAAATGAGCCCTGTATGAAGTTTATACGAGCATCCCCTTCATAAGAACCATACATGGCCGTAGGGCATAACTTAGAACGCCTTCCCCTGGGCCCTGGGGGGTTGGATTGACACCGGAGTTTTACTTATCCGACATTTCAACTGTCTCAAAATTTTCATCAGATAGGTTTGCAAAAAGAAGGCGTGGGGGGGCTAGCTATCCCCAGATCTCTTTTGACTATTAAAAAGTGAGTTCGAACTTTCAATTTCCAATCAAATGAGCTCTCTTAAGTCTATACGAGCAACCCTTTCATAACAACCATATATGCCCCAGGGCATAACTTACAACGCCTGCCCTCGGGCCCTGGGTGGTGTTGACGACACCTGAGTTTTGTTATCTGACTTTTGAGCACTTTTTAACTTAATGGCTATCTCAAAAATTTTTATTGGATGCATTTGGGGAAAAAGGACTTGGGGGGCTAGCTGCCCTCCAATCTCTTTTGACGCTCAAAACTGAAATAGAACTTTCAATTTTCAAATAAATGAGCCGTCTCTGAAGTTTTTACGAGCATCCCTTCAATAAGAACCATATATTCCCCCAGGGCATAACTTACAACGCCTGCCCTCGGACCCTGGAGGGCTATGTTGACCACGGAGTTTTTGTTATATGGTCTTCGAAATATTTTTTAAAAAGGCTATAATTTTATAAATCTCAAAGTTCTTATCGGATGGGCTTGAGGAAAAAAAAAAAAAAAAAAAAAAAAAAAAAGGGCTTGGAGGGGGCTAGGTGCCCTCCAATCTCTTTTGACTCTTAAAAAATGAACTAAAACTTCCAGTTTCCAATCAAATGAACCCTCTTTGATGTTAATACGAGCATCCCTTCCATAAGACACATATATGACCCCATGGCATAACTTACAAGGCCTGCCCCCGGGCCTTGGGGGGTCGTGTCGACACCGGAATTTTTGTTATATAATCTTTGAACTTATTTTAAAAAAATACCTATCTCAAAATTATATCGGATGCATTTGGGAAAAAGGGTTTGAGGGGGGGGGGAAGCTGGTTATCCTCCGATATCTTTGACGCTTAAAAAGTGAATTAGAACTTTTGATTTCCAATCAAATGAGCCCTCTCTGAAGTTTATACGAGCATTCCTTCCATAATAACCATATATGCCCCCAGGGCATAACTTATAACCCTTGCCCTGAGGGCTGTGGGGGAGTGTCCTCCTTAAAATCATAATTTCTATGTGGAAATCAACTACTCTGAACAAAATGGCTATCTCAAAATTTTTATTGGCTGTGTTTGGGGAACTGGTGGGCGTGGAAGGAGTGTTAGTTGCCTTCCAATCAATTTTGACCCTTAAAAAGGGCACTAGAACTCTCGATTTCTAATCAAATGAGCCACCTTTGACTTTGACCACCAGTTTCTGAGACGATCCCTCCCATATGAAGTGTCTCTGGGAAAAAAAAATAATAATAAAACACTGGAGCCGTAAAACGGAATAAAAACCTAGCCAGTTAAATCACTGAGTCTAGGGACCAAAAGAAAGTTCCCCACAACTAACCCCCACAAAAAAAATGAATAAATTAATTAAAACCCATATTCTACAAAAACAGTTCTTCTAAATATAACAGTGACAATGATCTTAATATTTTTAGTTAAACTATTGCATTTCCATATACCTCTATAAAAAAAATAGAAAAAAAATGAACGGAAAGAAATGTCTCCTAGTAAATAAAAGTCAGCATTTCCCTTTTATTGTGAAAATGAACACCAGACCTAATGGACAATATTTCACAAAACAACGAGGCTGAACATTCTGATGCAGTTCAAAAATAAACCACAATACCTAAAATTCACGACGGTCTGCAGCCGGCAAAAATTTCAAAATTGGGTGAATTTTCCGACAGACTGTCGGGGAGAAATACATGCTAATATCCTTACTGTGTAATTTTGTAGAATTCTTATTGCTTTTAAGATAAATGGAAAAGTAGAAAGCCAAATACTTAAGCAACAAAGTATATACGGGTATATTAGAGAAAAATAAAGACGACGAAGGACGGATTTAGGGAAAAAATGTTGGAGTTCCTTCATTATACCTAGATTCCTGACCAGGACTTAACTAGTTAAAGTTACATGTTGCTTAAAAAATGAAGTTTCATCAATTACAATCCCAAGGTATGCCACAGACGTAGTCCGTTTTGTAACTCCATCAGACATATTTAATTTTTTACCCATGGGTAATCGCGAGAAAATAATAAATTTACGGCACTAGAACTTTTGATTACCAATCAAATGAGCAACTTCGAAGTTTATACGACCACCCTTTATGTAAAAACCTTATATACCCCCAGGATATAACTTAGAAACCTTGCCCTGGTGGCTGTGAGGGGGTTGTCCTCCTCAAAGAGATTAATTTCCGGACCTTCCAACTGCGCTTATCAAAATGATTACCTAAAAATTTTGGGCGTTGAAGGGGGACTGGCTGCCCTCCAATCACTTTTGCCAATTAAAAAGGTCACTATTCCTTTCCCGTTCCAGTCGAATGAGCTCCTTTTGAAGTTCCTACGATAACTCCTTCTATACAAAATTCCCTGGTCTAAAAAATAATAATACATTGTGCCAACATCGCTCTTAACTTAGGCAGCTCTATTGCGCTGCCTATGATTCTTCACCTAAAACACACTGGGTAAAAACAATTTTCGTTTCTATCTTGAAAGTAAAAAAAAAAAAAAAAAAAAAAAATCAACGTCAAAACTTAAAACGAACAGAAATTATTGCGTAAATGAGGAGGCTTCCTCCTCCTCAATACATCGGTCTACGCTAAAGCTTTTTTAGAACATTTCAATAATCTTATTTTACTTATTAAATTGACATTGTATTTCAGGATTTTTTAAAGAATTCTGACAAAAAGTCAAACTTAAGCTTAGAGAGCAAGGTATTGAGGAGGAGCAGCCCCCTCATATACGTAATAATTTCTGTTAGCTTTAAGTTTTAATGTTACTACTTCTTGTAAATTTAAAAATCTTGCTTTTTATTTAATTTCTGATCGTTTTTAAATAATGTCGGGGAATCCGGCTCGTCCTCTATGGAGAATTCCTTCTTCTCATGGAAAATCCCTCCATGGGAAGTTAATCTCACATAAAATACCCCCCACCAGGAAAATTTATTCCGGATAGTTCCATTATAACTAAAAATCCCCCCCCCCCCAAAAAAAAAAAATCCTGGGGACAGTTCCAGGTGAAAATGTTTTCATAGCGCACATTCATTGGAAAAACTTTTATTTGAAAAGACTATTTTTAAAATCATGCCGGAAATTCAGTATTCTGGCAAAAAGCTTTCCCCAAAAATACCCCACCCCCTAGTGGAAAGTTACTTCCACCGAAAATGCCCTCTCGAAAATTTATTCCGTGGAAATCTCTCCCTCGAAGAATTTCTCTCGTGAAAAATCTCCCCTCCCCTTGGAAAGATACTCTTAGAAAATTCCAACCCGTAACATTTTTTCCCCCCAGACGATTCCCCTTAACATCTCCAAGTGTAAAATTGAGTCGGCAAAGAAAGTAAGACTAATAAAAGAAATCCGTATAAAAGAAATGCTGGCAAATTCCCCAAGTGTAGAACTCCCCCTGGAAAGTTCATAACCCGAGAACTTACCCCCCCCCCCCACCATGAAAAATTCGCCACATGGAAAGTCCCCCTCCCACCATAAAATTCAACTTCTGCCCCCACCCGAAGAACGTATGCAAACTCCGCAAAAAGGTAGATTTTATAACTTAAAAGACCGTTCGCCAGGGGTCGAGGGGGGCTATGTTATCTCCAAAGGTTTAGTTACTGAGCTTTTTAACTATACTGAACAAAATGTCTATTTCAAAATTTTGATCGAAGGACTGTCAGGAAAAAGAGGAAAGGGTGGGAAGGGGGCTAGTTCTCCACCAATATCTTTGGTCACTTTAAAAGGGAACTTAAACTTTTAATTTCTGTTTTTAATTCTTGATATTCTCGGACTATTGGTTTTATGCAATCACCCATGGAAAAAAAAAAAAATAAAATAAATAAACACGCATCCGTGAACTTTCTTCTGGCAAAAATACAAAATTCCACATTTTTTCAGACGAGACCTTGAAACTTCTACAATAGGGTTTTCGGATAAGCTTAACATGATGATAATATTTTCATTAAGATTCTTTGACTTTTAGGGGGTGTCTCTTTCCCTTTTTCAAAAAACCAGACAAATTTTCTTAGGATTGTAGCTTTTGATTTGTAAATATTAACTCAGCACTTGAGAATGGCGAGCAGTGCATGATTTATGCACTATAATATAACTATAATATAACTATATTCAATTATATTTTGTTTTTACTGTTATGGAGGTAGTCTAGAGGTAGGCTAAATTAGGTCTTTCATTTCTTATCAAAGCTTATCAAACAGCATATCATTTGAAAGCTATCCTTCTTCTGAACCTGTGTCTAGTGTTGTTTCCTACATTAAACCTAAAAAGGCCACACAAATCCTCTTTTACTTCCCGTCTCCCCTTTCCCCTCAAAAACCCTCCATGTCAAAACAAGAAAGATGAAAATTTGTAAAAAGATTTGTTATAGTGAGATGTATCTTAAATAGAGAATGTTTCCTTGCCTAGGAATGTCCTAGCTCCATAAACTCCCCTACTCCTGAATCTAAGTACCTCCCAAGAAAAAAACATCGTAAATTCAAATTTCGTTCTAAACTATTGGATAAGACTTGGATATTTAAAATCTTTATGTCAGGAGCTTTTAAATGAGGTGTTGCATGACTATATTCAATTATATTTTATTTTTACTTTTATGGAGGTAGTCTAGAGGTAGGCCAAATAAGATTTTGCACGTTCTGTCAAAGCTTATCAAACAGCACATCATTTGAAAGCTATCCTTCTTCTGAACATTTTTCTAGCGTTGTCTTCTACATCAAACCTAAAAGGGCCACACAAATCCTCTTTTGCCTCCCATATCCTCTTTCCTCTCAAACCCTCCATGTCAAAACAAGAAAAATGAAAAATTCATAAAGAGATTTATCATAGTAAGATATGTATTAAATAGAGAAGTTTTCATTGCCTAGGAATGTCCTTGCTCCATAAACCCCCCTACCCCTGAATAAAGTACCTCCCAAAGAAAAAACATGGCAAATTTAAATTTGGTTCAAAAACTATTGGATAAGGCTTGGATATTTAAAATCTTTATGTCAGGAGATTTCTAATGAGGGGTCACATGAGTATATTCAATTATATTTGTTTTTAATATTATAGAGGTAGTCTAGAGGTGGGCCAAAAGAGGTCTTTCATTTTTTGTCAAAGCTTATCAAACAGCACGTCATTTGAAAGCTACCTTCTGAACATGTTTCTAGTGTTGTTTTCTACATTAAACCAAAAGGGGCCAAAACAAATCCTCTTTTGCCTCCCATCTCCCCTTTCCTCTCAGACCCTCCATGTCAAAACAAGAAAAATTAAAATTCGTAAAAAGATTCTTTATAGTAAGATATATCTTAAATGGAGAAGGTTTCATTTCCTTGGAATGTCCAAGCTTCATGAACCGCCCTTCCCCTGAATATAAGCACCTCCCAAAGAAAACATGGCAAATTCATATTTGGTTCAAACATTATTGCATAAGACTAGGATATTTAAAATATTTATGTCATGAGCTTTCAAATGAGGTGTCGCATGACTATGTTCAGTTATATTTTATTTTTTACTGTTATGGAGGTAGTCTAGAGGTAGCCCAAATGAGGTCTTTCATTTTTTGTCAAAGCTTATCAAACAACACATCATTTGAAAGCTATCCTTCTTCTGAACATATTTATAGTGTCGGTTTCCACATAAAACCTAACACGGCCCCAAAATACTCTTTTGCCTCCCATCTTCCCTGTCCTCTCAAACCCTCCATGTCAAGACAAGAAAAATGAAAATTCGAAGAAACATTTGTTAAATGAAAAATGAACACTCGTACAAAGATTCTTTATAGTAAGATGTATCGTAAATGGAGAAGTTTTGCGTGCCTAAGAATGTCCTAGCTCCATAAACCCCCCGACCCTTGAATATGAGTACCTCCCAAAGAAAACATGGCAAATACAAATTTGGTTCACAAATTTTTGCATAAGACTTTGATATTTAAAATATTTATGTCAGGAGCTTTCAAATGAGCGTGTCGCATGACTATATTCAGTAATATTTAATTTTTTACTGTTAAGGAGGTAGTCTAGATGTAGCCCAAATGAGGTCTTTCATTTTTTGTCAAAGTTTATCAAAACAACACATCATTTGAAAGCTATCCTTCTTCTGAACATGTTTCTAGTGTCGGTTTCCATATAAAACCTAAAAGGGCCCCACAAATCCTCTTTTGCCTCCCATCTCCCCTTTCCTCTCATACCCTCCAGGTCAAAACAAGAAAAATGAAAACTCGTACAAAGATTCTTTATAGTAAGATGTATTGGAAATAGAGAAGTTTTCTGTGCCAAGGAATGTCCTAGCTCCATAAACCCCATATGCTTGAATATAAGTACCTCCCAAAGAAAACAAGGCAAATTCAAATTTTATTCAAAAACTATTAGATAAGACTTGGATATTTAAAATCTTTATGTCAGGAGCTTTCTAATGAGGTGTCGCATAACCATATTCAATTTTATTTTATTTTTTACTGTTATTGAGGTAGTCTAGAAGTAGCCCAAATGAGGTCTTTCATTTTTTGTCAAAGCTTATCAAACAGCACATCATTTGAAAGCTATTCTTCTTCTTCTGAACATGTTTCTAGTGTCAGCTTCTACATCAAACCTAAAAGGGCCATACAAATCCTCTTTTGTCTCCCATCTCCCCTTTCCTCTCAAACCCTTCATGTCAAAACAAGAAAAATAAAAATTCGTAAAAAGATTCGTTATAGTAAGATATATCTTAAATGGAGAAGTTTTCCTTGCCTAGGATTGTTCTAGCTGTATAAACCCTCCTACCTCTGAATGTAAGTACTTCCCAAATAATAACATGGCAAATTCAAATTTGGTTCAAAAACTATTGGGTAAGACTTGGATATTTAAAATCTTTACGTCAGGAGATTTCTAATGAGGTCTCACATGACTATATTCAGTTATATTTAATTTTTTACTGTTATGGAGGTAGTATAGAGGTAGTCCAAATGAGGTCTTTGATTTCTTGTCAAAACTAATCAAACAGCACATCATTTGAGAGCTATCCTTCTTCTGAACATGTTTCTAGCGTTGTTTTCTACATCAAGCCTAAAAAGGCCACATAAATCCTCTTTTTCCTCTCATTTCCCCTTTCCTCTCAAACCCTCCAGGTCAAAACAAGAGAAATGAAAACTCGTACGAAGATTCTTTATAGTAAGATGTATCTTAAATGGAGAATTTTTCCATGCCTAGGAATGTCCTAGCTCCATAAACCCCCTTATCCTTGAATATAAGTACCTCCCAAAGAAAAACATGGTAAATTAAAATTTTATTCAAAAACTATTAGGTAAGACTTGGCTATTTAAAATCTTTATGTCTGGAGCTTTCAAATGAGGTGTCGCATGACTATATTCAGTTATATTTTATTTTTTACTGTTATGGAGGTAGTCTAGAGGTAGACCAAATGAGGTCTTTCATTTTTTGTCAAAGCTTATCAAACAGCACATCATTTGAGAGCTATCCTTCTGCTGAATATGTTTCTAGCGTTGTTTTCTACATCAAACCTAAAAGGGACACACAAATCCTCCTTTGCCTCCCATCTCCCCTTTCCTCTCAAACCCTCCATGACAAAACAAGAAAAATGAAAATTCGTAAAAAGATTCGTTATAGTAAGACATAGCTTAAATGGTGAAGTTTTCATTGCCTAGGAATGTTCCATAAACCCCATACCCCTGAATATAAGTACCTCCCAAAGAAAAACATGGCAAATTCAAATTTGGTTCAAAAACTATTGGATAAGACTTGGATATTTAAAATCTTTATGTCAGGAGCTTTCAAATGAGGTCTCGCATGACTATATTCAATTATATTTAATTTTTTACTGTTATGGAGGTAGTCTAGAGGTAGCCCAATTGAGGTCTTTCATTTTTTGTCAAAGCTTATCTAACAACACATCATTTGAAAGCTATCCTTCTTCTGAACATGTTTCTAGCATTGTTTTCTACATCAAATGATTCTTAAACTGAATGTTATCTATAGTTAGGCTCTTATACTTCCGTTATTGACAAGGATCATTATTTACTTACCATTCATTACTATTAAGAATTTGATTTTTTTTTTGCTCCAACCAAACAATATAGAAAAACTATTTGTAGAAAGCTGGTTAGGGTTTACTCAGTTACAAAATAGAACTTATATTTTCATTATTATGGGTCGAAATCTATTGCAGGCAGCCAACAATGGGGCAACAAACATTTTTTCCATGGGTTTTCCCCATTCTGCTCTCTTTCCTTTGGTTTCCTTATAATTACTTTATAGTCCCAAATTTCCAGGGGGCATGGCCCCCTGTCCCCCCTTGCCGGTGCCCAAGCATGCTGCTAGATAACAATATTAAAAAATCGTCTTTTGTACAGTAATTTTCTGTCAAAACAGCAATCTTTTTCTTTTTTTAAGATCCTTCTCTGGAATGAATTCACTCTGTACCACAGCAGAAATATATATAACGAACAATAGTGAATTTTTTTGTAAAATTGATACAATATCAAAGCGCGCTAGTTGGTTATAAATATTTCTGCCGTTGTGCTGTACAAAGATTCATTCTTTGCTGGTAAAACAGCAATAAAATCATAAACCCAAAGGGAAATCTAGCCTAATTAGTGGAAACTTACAAGCAAAGGATACGCACTTGACAGGTGTCATAAATAATTTTTACGTCTAAGACGTCGTGTAGCGTAATTACTAAACTTTATCCTAAGCGGCGATCAAATCAAAAACTCCAGAGATTCTTTTCCATTAAAAAACAATGATACATTTGTTGGAAGTGGTGATGTAAGATCTTGGCACAGACTGATTTGACAGTTTGACAAGATTCTATGGTTTCATAAAAGTGCACTGGAAACACCATGAACTGTATCGGATTCAGGGTGGAAGCAGGGGAAACAACCACTCCCTACCAAGATTTTTCTAGAATCTTCATTTGTTTTTTCTTGTTTTTACCTTTTTTAAAAAAAACTTTTAAATTTGGTAAATTTGGTAAATTATTGGCACCCTTGTCACATTGCCCCTTATCCAAGATGTTGCTCTAGATCTGCCTTTCAACATGAGTACACGAGTACCCAAGTAACTAATTTGTTAGATTCTTTAAATTAAATAAAAAACAAGTTTTTTTAACTTAAAGTAAGGAGCAATATTAAAACTTAAAACGAACAGAAATTATTCCGTATATGAAAGGGGCTGTCCCCTCCTCAACGCCTCGCTGATGCCAAATATGCATTCCCAAGTTACCATTTCCGCGTTGAAAATCTTGAAACTGATTGCTGACGTGTTAACTTTTCTGAAAACTTATTACAATAATGTAAACGGTGAACTGATATTTATGAAGGTAGTTATTATTCTCCTTAAATTATATTTCAATGTTTAATAGGTGGTGTCGTTGATTTAGCCCGAAAAATATAAAATAAAAATAGACAGTAAAATTTAGGCTATCAGTACCTAATTAACACAATTACGTGGACATCCATTTATCTATTATTGTTCGAAACGGCTACACGAAGCCGTATAGAAAAGCAAAAATCTCTTTTACATGTCAGTGATATTATGGATCGAATACAGGAAGAGGTGGGGTTACAATATTTTAACCACCCTCCCCACAATTTTTTTACTAGCCAATTTGTCAAAAAATGTAAGTAAAATGAAATTCTTTTCAAATTTAGCTCCTTGATGATGCCATACAGTTGTGTAGATAATATTACGATTCAATATTGATAACAAATCGGTCGGATAATCTTAAGAAAACAAGGAATTATATCTTTCCAAGTTAAGCAGTCAAATCGCTGGGGAGCAGTCACTTATTTTGTTGTCTCGCTTTCTTTTTTTTACTTAGTCATGGTGGCAGGGATGCAAACCGTAACTGGCAGAATACGTAGTAACTGTAAGTTTAAACACATGGCTCAAACCCCTACAACCAACTAATTTATATGGAAGCTAAAATTGTATATTGTTAGATCTATGCAATGTTTCCACTTCCTATTTTTCAGAATTCTAAAACCCTTGTTATAAAACATTTCCAATGCCAAAAATCGTTAAGATCCCCTCCCCCCCAATTTTCTCAATTCTTTCCATAGCGTTTTTTAAAGCCCATTGCTATACTGACTTTTAAGGCCAATTATTCAAGAACGCCCTATTTTCAAACTGAAGACCAGTTACTTTTTCTATTGTCTCTCTTTAAACGTTTTAAACCTTTGTTTTCATTCACAACTTCTGAGCTTAAGCTTGTACTTGATTGATAGATTTTGGAGAACCACGTGTGGTATACAGTCTCTGCACGTTTGGCACCTCAGTTAGTATCACATGGGCCCAAATACTAACTCCCATTTTTAAAGGGAAAGAAAGATTTATTACGCAAATCAACACAGTATCTCGAGTGATTACAGGGTATTCTGGATCGGAGTATGGTGTCAAAACTGGGTAGAGGCTTTCTTAAACAAAGCATCCTGTCTGTAATTCTAAACCCGAAGACTCAAGAGACCAACTGAGTTTCAACATTATTCATTGATTTAATGAGGTAACAAGCTGAGATACAAATCTGGTTGTATTGGTTCATAACGTCCTATTTTTTAGTTATCCAAATTTTACTATTTTGGTTGTATTGAAATGTAACATGAAAAGATTCTTTTAATAAAACGGGGGACTAATGAACGTGTGTCTGCAGCTAAGTACGTGTAAACAGCTAAGTGTCTACAGGACGAATGAAAATTTATATGAACAACGGTTGGGTTCTAGGTGTTTACCCCCCCCCCCTCACTCCGCTCCCGAGGAAAATAACCCTCGCAGAAAATATCTCCATAGGTAATATACTCCCCTCGGGAAAATAACCCCCCGCGGAAAATAGGGTTTTCCAAATTTGAGAATTTTATTTTAGTTTTTTTTAGTTTGTTTAGAAGACCTCAGGAAAGTGAAAAAGAGGAATTTACACACTTTCCTCACCAACTATCTTAAAAGTTTAGACACAAACTGCAAATACATTTTTGTTGAACAGACTCATATGAACTTCTGCGATTTACGGCTGTAGTCGGGGCCAAATTAAAAGAAAAGAAAAAGAAAAAAAATGTAGGTGAAAAATCATATATGTAGGTAGAGAGAAGTTAAGATTGTTGTTTCGTCCTTATTTTGTGACCCCTGCCCCCCTAATGTGCAAATATGTTTCTAATATTTCCCAAATTTGTTTCTAAAGTATTATATTTTCATCTTACTTTTGTATATTTCATTAGGATTGAGCGCCATAGAAATATATTTAAAGAACATTAGGTAGGGGGCATTTCATAGAAGTACTTAGCTTATGTATTATGATAAAAAGTCTATTTTTCTAGTTTTTGTTACTAATTTGCCGAGTTTCTCCTTTTTTACACTTTGTTACCAAGAACTCTTTGAAAACCTGGTGTTCTACTGGAAACAAAAACTTGGCTCAAAAAAAGTGTTTTCTTAGGAGCAGAAAATTTGATAAGAAGCCTACAGAAAATAAACGAAAAATATTCAAGGCTGTCAAATCGTGTCGCTAGGTATGATATCGATAACTTTTCAATGGCATGGCCAATTATTTGATGAATTTCACCAAGTTTTGCACGTGCGAAATGAAAGAAAATAGCAAATGAAAGTTTTTCTTTCGAAATAAAAGAGCAAACTTGAAGCTAACAGATAAAATTCATGTTTCGCAGGTTGCGCGAGATATTTCCCAACTAGCTGGTCATATGTTTTCGATAATTGTAGCAATTCGAAATTAGAGCTTTACTGAAAACTCAAAACTTACATCCCCCTAATAACAAAATGCCCTTTTGGAGTAAACAGTTCCACGAGTAGTCTGTAGAAACTAAAAAATCGACTTGTGTGTCTTTCAATAGTTTTTTATCGACTAAGCTCACTTTTCAGTGAAGTGCTGGTAATCCATGTAATCGACGGAAATGCATATTTGAGCTTATAGTTTCGAAATTTATCATGTTCTGTTGCTTGCATAAGATGATCTTGAGGGTTGAATTATCCTATCCCCCTTTTTATTTCGTTCTTTAAAAATGAACAATTTTTTTTCCATTCCATCTTAGCTTGTCATGTAAAGATGTAGATGCTTTTATTTTTGCTTTTAATTATCTTTCTATTACCAGGTGGACTGTAGAAAGGGTTAAAACGTTAATTGAGTTTTCATCACCATGTAAAGATGCGTTAAACTCGTACTAAACTGTCGGCACTAAACGTTAAACTCGTAATAAACTGTCGTACTAAACTGTTTTCAATACTTTCACCTAATTAAGCTTAATTTGACCAAACTTGCAAAAAAAGGTCGCTCTATAAGACGCTCATCAAGACATCTACTCTCTAGATAATTTTTCACATGTCATTACTAAATTTAAGACTTAGTGCCGACACAAAATATAAAATATTTGTATTTCAAAATAAAGACAAAATATTTATTATAATAAATTTGTGAAGTTTTTTTCTTTCAGGGACGACTATCATTTTCAAAACTATTTCACGAATGATAAAACTCTTCTTCTTTATCTTACCCCCCCCCCATCCTATCCTTTTTGTGGAAATATGTAGCCCAAATTATATATTTCTTGAGTGGTTTTTTGTTCCTTGATTTGGTCACCATTGATTCAGTTGATTCCCAGGAGACGTTAAAACTTGGTTTTAACGCGCAATTGCAGCACAAGTTGGAGGATAGGTTTATATACTGCAACGATTGTATAATTCTTTCTAGATACTAAAAGAATTTTTTCTGTTTGTAGATTTTGCCTCTATATAAAAGAATTTCCTTATTGCCATAAAGGCAATAAGGTTTCGATGTTGTATTGTTTTAGTTTTGCAATAAGATCAGTAAAAACAGGGCCACCAACTGGAAGGTTTTGCACAGCCAACCCAGTTAAATAATAGCAATATGATATGCTGTATGCTTTAGAGTACTAAGATGTCATCTTACTATAGAAAAAAAAAATTCCATTATTGAAAAGTCTGCTGTCCGTTTGATAGTGTAACTGACTGTGTGTACATAGACATTGTGAAAAAAAACTGATGATTACCAAAAAAAATTCATTTAGAAACAAAAGCATGTCTAAACTGTATATACTGCTCTATTAGAACTACAACTTAATTGAGTTTACATAGGATTATCTATCATTAACAAATTTTGGCTTGAAATTTATAAATTTATTTTAAAATTTTGCTTGTGATACATCTCATTAGTAGATTTTTTGAATGAAATTCTTTGAAAAATCTTTGGGCCATCGGCTTGATTTTGGTCCAAAATTGTTCTATGCAATTAAATAATAACGATATGTTTCTTGATGAGTTTGCGTAGCTGGGGTAAATTCAGGTGACTTGGTGTTGTGGTATGTTGTTAGTAGTAGTAAGAGTCAAGGCTGTCTTCATGACAAGGATTGAAAGGTTTAAATTTCCCCAAGCGAAATGTTTGTGAGACTCGTAAAAACGTAATAAAAATGCATAAAAATACACTTTTGACGTTTTCTTTAATTTTCCATTCTACCTCCCCCTCCCCGTAACAAAAAAAATTACCCCCCTCTACTGAACCGAAATCCTTGATACGGCACTAGTAGTAGTAAGAGTTTCAATTTCTAATTAAGACCGGTCACTTTTTTTTAATTAATTAAAAAAAAACTTTCCGAAAAATAAGTTTTTCAAAGAAAAGTAAAGGCCATTTTAAACTTAAGCTCAGGAGATATGAATACCTGTTAAAATTCAAACTCAAAACGACCAGAAATTACTATTAAAGAATAAATGAAACCCAAAACGAACAGAAATTAAATAAACAATCATAGCAAAAAACATACCACAAGTAATAATATAAATGAATAAATATATCTTAAAGCGAGTAATGCTTAGATTGAACATGAAAATCAAGCTTAAAACGAAAAAGAATAGTTTGCTATTAAAGTATAAATGAAACTTAAAACGAACAGAAATTAAATAAACAATCAATGCGAACAAACATACAATATATATTAATGTAAATGAATAAATAAATCTTAAAACGAGTGAAACTTAAATTGAATATACAAATCAAATTTTAATCGAATAAAAATAACTACAAACAAGAGTTTGGGTATCGCCTCACTGCAGAAGCCTAAAACCTACTGCGTCATTGGTGCCTTACTTATAACTATATGAGTCTTGAACAGTCTTGGAAAGTATAAACAAAATCAAATTGAATATTAGATATATAATGATAGTAATTGTTGAAAGATCCATCAGTTCAAGATTTTTTTCACTGTAATTTTATTTTCATTTTCAATGCTGTAAGAACTGGAAAAGAATAAATTTGTAATATAAGAGTAATTCGTTTTCAGTGAAGCGCCAATGACGCAGAAGGCTTTAGGTTTTTGCAGTCAAAGAAGGGGGCTGTATCCAAATTTTGTTTGTAGTGAAACTATATTTGTCTTGATCAATCTTGGAAAGAACTAATAAATTAAACTGAATATTTGATGTGTAATGATATTAATTGCTGAAAGCTCGTCAGTTCTAAATTGTACTGTAATTTTAATATTTATTTTCAATATTAAGTACAAACGAAAACATTTGTAATATAATTCGTTTTCACACGAACAAAATTGTCTAAAGGAACCTGAAGTACTATCTCTGACATTTCATTGATTCTTTATTCCCGTTACTTTTAGATGTAAAACTTAGAATATTATCGAATGGGTATAGTCGTCCCTTCCCTGAATAATTTCCATTTGGAAGACCCACCCCTGGGAAATTCCTCCCACCTCAAAGAACATTTTCTTTTCCTGCTGATAAATCTCCCGCGTTAAAGCGAGTTAGAGCCAAGCGAGTTAGATCCATTGGTCTTGTGTCTGTCAGTTTCGATTTTTCTTTGCCCGGGGACGATGAAATCAAGCTCGAGCTAGGGCAAGCACGTATTGAAAGCCAGCAAATAATGAAAGCCTTCTTACCCGACGACGTACTTTCTGCTTTCGGTCACCAAGTACCGAGTGTTCGTCTTACTGTACTTCACGACAGTGACTCAGACGATGACTCAGACGATGACTCAGAGGAAAATACTCTGTCCGATAAACAAGTAAAGGCTTCCGCGACTGACACTGAATCGGGCTCGGAAAGTGACGGCATCTTTGAAGATTTGCCAGTGATTGCTCACTGTGTGAAACACCAAGTTGAGAAAAATTGGATTAGTGAGCCTGTGACGAACATGAAGAATTCTAGATTTTGTCTTGTCAAAACTTCTGACGGCTCCATAACACCAATAAGAAAATCCACGCTGTTGTGGCTTCTGAGGGCAAGCTCTGAGAAGCTGAGTAGTGACCGATTAAAACGGGTGATGGTCCAGGGCCGACGAGTAGGACTACGTGAGTCGCCACAAACCAATGCAGAGGTCGGTGTGAAATTGGAATCGCGTATCGGTGAATGGTGCGTCTACAGACCTGTTGGCAGGGGAAAGAGAGTATTGGTTGGGCGGGTCATACAGTTTGGCTACTTGTCTGGGCGAAGATGCCACTCTGTTGACACTCAGAACATGGCGATGCCGTTCCCTGACGACATAGGAATTCTGTGCCAGTGGTTCCGGCTGAATGCTGATCTCACATTAACTGCCGCATCGGTAGACCAGGGTTACTGTGACTCTAACCTGTATATCATGCATTCAGCAGAACCCGTTTCTATGGAAATCGGCACCAACATTGTCTTTGGCTATGACTCAGACGTCTTCACAAAGCTGAAATCATTTATCCAGAAGAAAGGGTTCCACTTTTTTGATGTCTCGTCAGCATCGCAATCATCATGTTAAAAATGGCACATAAACCCAAAACTGACCTCAAGACCATAACCACCACCATCGCCATGTTCTGTGTGTCAACAGAAGGAATTTTGGTTAACATTTTTCAGAGGCAGTTGTTATTTTTTTCCCCTCCCCTCCTCCTCTCCACTCGGTGATATTTTAATACAGAAACATATAAATCTTACAACTTTATACATTATCATATCTCCTAAACTTCAAAAAAAAATTATTATATACCAGTCAATGTATTAGTGGACATGAAGGCACACTACCATTTAACTTTTTTCTTGCCAAATATCTATCGCCCCCACCCCCGTTCCAGGGTGTCCTTCCCCCTATAGGCGACGCTTTTCCGGTGGCATTTTTACTTCAATTCCTTAAAATTCATATCCTTCAATTTTCACTAATACGAATTCGAATTTTAAAGGTCGTCTTCCAAAAGGCTTACTCGGGCTTACTGTTACAACTTTAAAAATTTTTAACACAAAAAATACTATTTGCTCTCCCGTAGACCGGGTGTCCTCCGTCCACAAGAAACCCATTCTTGCGGTGGCACTTTTTTCCTTCTTTTTTTTTTTTTTTTTTTTCGCTAAAACTTCGCTAAAAATTGATGTAACTGAACAGAATCTTAAAACATGTCTCCTACAGACGAGGAGGCCACCCAGGGCGGGGCTGGTCCTTCCAGCTCAAGTGCTTGTGCCCCTCGTCCCCCATTCGCTTGAGTTTTTGATATAATTTTATGAGTTTCGAATTCATTCCGAGATCTAGGGCAGCGGAAGCGATGAATACCATCGGAAAACTTGTTATGCTCAGTAGAGCTTAGTTCCAGTGTCTTTTTAGTTCGGTGTTTTGCAGATGAAACTTCGCTAAAAATTGATGTAACTGAACAGAATCTTTAACCATGTCTCCTACGGACGAGGAGGCCACCCACGGCGGGGCTGGTCCTTCCAGCTCAAGTGTGTGTGCCCCTCGTCCCCCATTCGCTTCAGTTTTTGATATAATTTTTATGAGTATCGAATGCATTCCGGGATCTAGGTGCGAATCATTGTCTATCATGAAATACCGTATTGTAATTATTTACTTCTCTATTAAACCTTATGCACTTGTCTATCATCAATCATTGTAATATTTACGGAACTGTATTATTATCGACCACCTAAAATCCTTGGTACGGTCCCATCGAATCACAACCAATCGATTTCTTTCTTATTTAAGTTGTATAGCTGTAGTGTAGTGTTTGTTTACCACCTTGCCATGGGGAACTCCTTAAATTAAATTATAAAATCTCAAGAAATGCATCCACAATTTTTGCTTTATATCTTTAAGACTTCATGACTTAGTTTTACCGCGGGCATGGGACCTCACCCGAAACCTTTTGGACAATTGTTTTCTTGTGAAATTCCGTATTGTAATTATTTACTTCTCTATTAAACCTTATGTACTTGTCTATCATCTATCATTGTGAATTAAGAGATTTCTTATACGGCTGAGCACATTTGCCGTATTTCTCTTTTCAATTCCTTCGTGTTAGCTTTCGCTTTCTTTCTTGACTCTCATTGATAGTACTTTTGACAGTAGTCTGTATTGGCATGAGTTGAGGGTAACCTGTCTCCAGTTATTCAAATCTTCTAAACTACCTTTTTTGGGACCTTGAGGTAGTTGTGTTATAAAAATGTATATACCAAGTTTTGTATTTAAAGCTGATTGTAGGGAAAAGTAAAACCTACCGAATGAGAAGTTTATCACAGTATATCGGTTCTAGGGTGTTCACAGTTCATGGTTCTCTCTGTGGTAATACGTGCTAACAAATACATGCCAAACTTGATCCCCAAATATCAAGTTTTGGTGTTTAGGTGAATCTTTTGAATCCGTCTCAAACGATAGCTCCGTGCCTCCGGTTGTGCCTCCGTGCCTCATGCCTCCAGGTGTCCCTCAAAATGCCCAGTTGTTACCCCTCGCTGGAGGGTGCCACTCATTCGGTTTGTTTAAAAAATGCTAAAAATTCTTCGCTTCATAGATTTTTTTTTTTTTTTTTTTTTTTTTTTTTTTTTTTTTTTTTTTTTTTTTTTTTTTTTTTTTTTAGTCTATTTAATCTAATTAATTAATTTAGTTTATTTATTCTATTTTTTCTATAATTTTCATTTTATCTTTATTTTCTTTTCTTCTTCTTCCTATGTGAGTAAATGATCATTTTAAATTTTCTTTTGTTTTGCATTTCTGAGTAAGCAATTCATATGTTTTCCCCCTTTGTACAGGCCAATGAGCCTTTGGGGGAATAATAACATGTAATATTGTATTTGTATCTAATGAAGAATAAAATTTATCTTATTAAACAGTTCGTGGTAACGAACTGTAAGTAAGGAGCGACCCGGCTCAATGGTAACCGAAACCCTAAAAAACGGAATTTTGGTACCAATAGATACATCATAAGAATTAAATTTTAATTCTGATTTCAAATGTATAAGTTTCATCAAGTTTAATCTTACCCATCAAAAGTTACGCGCCCTGAGAAAATTTGGCTGATTTTCGAAAAAAGAGGGAAAAACCCCCTAAAAGTTATAGAACCTTAATGAAATTCACACCACCATATTCAGTGTATCAGAGAACCCTACTATAGAGGTTTCAGGATCCTATCTACAAAAATGTGGAATTTTGCATTTTTTGCCATAAGAAAGATCACGGGTGCGTGTTTATTTGTTTTTTTTCCCAGGGGTAATCGTATTGACCCAGTGGTCCTAGAATATCGTAAGAGGGCTCATTGGAACGGAAATTAAAAGTTCTAGTGCCCTTTTTAAGTGACCAAAAATGGAGGACGACTAGGCCCCCTCCCACGTTCATTTTTTTCTCAAAGTCACCCAATTAAAATTTTGAGATAGCCATTTTGTTCAGCATAGTCAAAAATCTAATAAATATGTCTTTTAAGATGACTTAATCCCCCACAGTTCCCAGAGGAAGGGCTGCAAGTTATGAACTTTGCCCATTGCTTACATATTGTATTGGTTATTGGGAAGTATACAGACATTTTCAGGAAGAATTTTTTTCTGGTGGGGGGGGGGGGGGGCTGGAGGAGGGGTTTGCTCGGGAGATTTTTTCCGTGGAGGATGTTTTTTTGGGGTAAGGGACATTTCTATGAAGGGGGCGCCGGATTTTCAAGCATTATTTAAAAAACGATCAGAAATTAAATAAAAAAAAAACAAGTTTTTTCAACTGAAAGTAAGGAGCAACATTAGAAATTAAAAATGAACAAAAATTATTACGTATATGAGGGGGTTCTCCCCCAATTCAATACCTCGCTCTTTACGCTACAGTTTTTTTTAGTGCTTTCAAAAGAGCTATCTATTCTAATTAAACGGCCTTTGTGATTCAGGGGTTTGTGAATTAAATTTTTTTTTAACTTTTAACGTAAAGAGCGTGGTATTGACTAAGGGGAGAGCCCCATCAAATACGTAATAACATATACGTAATAAAAAAAAACAATAAAAAAAACAAGCGATACGGCTCAATAGTAATCAAAACTTTTAAAAACGGAACTTTGATGTCAATAAATGTATCAAAAGAATGGGCTTATAATGCTGATTCTAAATATATAAATTTTATTAAGTTTAGTATTACTCATCAAAGGCTACGAGCCTGAGAAAATTTACCTGATTTTTTAAAGAGGGGGGGGGGGAAACATCCCCTAAAAGTGAAAAAATTTTAATGAAAATCACACCGTTATATTCAGTGTGTCAGAAAACCCTATAACATAGGTTTTCAAGCTCATATCTGCAAAAATCTGGAACTTTGTATTTTTTGCCAGAAAAAAATATACGAATATAGAAGTTCGTTACGTAAGTTAATTTGTAAATTACGTCAGAACCAAATTTAGAGACAGCCATTTAGCAAAAGAAAAGTAAAATTTTTATGCAAATTTTGTTTACTTATTCAATGACGGCGAGCCAAAATAAAAGCTGCGTTAACTAAAAAACGATCAGAAATTAAATAAAAAAAAGTTTTTTAAGCTGACAGTAAGGAGCGACATTAAAGCTTAAAACAAACAGAAAGTATTCCGTATATGAAAGGGGCTGTCCCCTCCTCAACGCCTCGCTCTTTACGCTAAAGTTTGACTCTGGCAGTAGTATAGCTATAACGATTCCAAGCAGAGTGTCTCCCCATATAGCTATAACGATTCCAAGCAGAGTGTCTCCCCTATATAGCTATAACGATTCCAAGCAGAGTGTCTCCCCATATAGCTATAACGATTCCAAGCAGAGTGTCTCCTCTATATAGCTATAACGATTACAACGATCCTCTATATAGCTATAACGATTACAACGAGGGTGTCTCTCCCCATATAGCTATAATGATAGAGAGCAGAGTTTCTCCCCTATATAGCTATAATGATTCCAAGCAGAGCGTCTCCCCATATAGCTATAACGATTCCCAAGCAAAGTGTCTCCCCTATATAGCTATAACGATTCCAAGCAGAGTGTCTCCCCATATAGCTATAACGATTCCAAGCAGAGTGTCTCCCTATATAGCTATAATGATAGAGAGCAGAGTGTTCTCCCATATAGCTATAATGATAAGTAGCGGACAGTACTCCCCGCCATACAAGCAGACAGTGTAATGACCGGAATTCA
Source organism: Artemia sinica (assembly GCA_027921565.1). Lineage (NCBI taxonomy): Eukaryota > Metazoa > Arthropoda > Branchiopoda > Anostraca > Artemiidae > Artemia > Artemia sinica. The sequence goes on along the minus strand of CM051269.1, from coordinate 1,852,338 downwards.
ACCACCGTGAAAATTCGTGCTGATCTGTGTTCAAAGTGCGTGATGTTTTTCATGGTAGTGATTCGTTCACTCTGACATTGAGCGTGGATATAAAAAGTCCGATACCGAGTTAGTATCTCAGTCAATCAGTTGAATTTGAATAGTTTATATTATTTCAAATTAGAGAAATAAACGTTCAAATATTGTGAGAATGAGTAGTTTCACACTAATACACCTCGAAGGAGCCGACAGTGTTGTTGTGAAGACAAGAGCCCCCAATGTAGCAGTTGAAATTGGAAAGGATTCCCAACTAACATTTGAGTGGGATGAGATGTTTGGGCGATACGTTATATCATTGAGTAAATTTATGTCAGATGAACAATTATGCTTTGCTGCAAAAGTGAATATAATATATTTATCACGACTACAGCATGGATTGAATGCTATTATGAAGAACATTGAGGAAAATGGATTGACTCACCTAACGCAAAGAGAGTGAAAATATATTCTTTTATTACATTTCTGTCAATAAAAATGTTTTTTCTTATAATGTTTTTTTTTTTTTTATTAAACAGTCTAGATGATCGTTTACTCCACTCTCTCTCTCTCTATGGTGGGTGGTGGTGGTGGTGATGGTGGTGTTGTCCAATAGGTATCGATATTATATACAAAGTAGAAACTTGAAATTGTTATTTTAGTCTATAGCTGATAGTGGGAGTATCAAGAATGACTGGATTTGAGAAACAGAAGATCTTACGGAATCTAGTCAAATTGGAAAAATGTTTAGTGTTAGATGATGATGACTTTTTGGAATTATCTCTTCAACGGAAAACATTTTCTCTAGAAATACTTAACAGTATAATGGGATCTGATTCTCCATCCTTGGATTATTGTATGAAGCTTATGCATTGTGAATCAAATGCATTTACTCAATTTATTGATGTATTAATTGAAACGAAGCAAAATGACATTGTGATTCTGCTTTTAACCACTACCTAGAAATTCATTCTTTAAAACAGTAGGAAATAAGTTTTTGTGCGATGCTCGATTACTCCTCCTCCTCCTCCTAGAAGACAATGTTATTTTTTTTTTATTTTGAGTCAGTTTCTTTCTGGCAGTGAGACGGACAACATCAGAAAAATGTTTCATACATGTTCACTATGTTTATATACATTGGGTAGCTGGTCTTCATGTGAGAACTGTACTACAGTTGATGACTATAATGAAAAGTGCAGACTATGCAATCCATGTAAATTACATAAAGGATATGCTGTACAAATTAAGGACTATAATACCTGTCTAGAAGAGACTTGTGACTCTCATCCTAATGGATATCTATGCTCCAATTGTCATTTTGATAAGTGTGACCAGTGGGAAAATACTTTCCCTGGTATGATTGGAAAAAACCCTAAACGTGACTTCAGTTTATTTCTAAGGGATTGGTATCGTCGCGGCTTTAAATTGTATTGGGAAGAAGAATTTGGAGCACGTTTCAATTGTAAAAACATGAAGAGAGTATGGTTCCTGCGTCATGGTTGTGAGGACAATGCAAGTAATGATTATAAACCTAGCAATTTTTATTTGGCTGTGACAGAAAGTGATTCTTCATATGAGAATAATTGTGTGCGACATTACTTCAAATAATCAGATAGAAACAGGTGAATTTTTCAATATGAATCGTAATAGTATCATTGACTTCACAAGAATATTTAATAAAAATGAAGTTACAATATATTGTGGAAAATGTGATCCGGGCGTTGCACGCCAGGATTAGTACAAGTTGAATCCAAATGATCTGCCACCACTAATCGTTGTCAACGACGATGACTATGATGATGATGATGACAATCTAAATGACTATGAAGAAGAAGAAATCTAAACAAATGAAGACAATAGACTTTTTATAGTGCATATATATTTTATCAATAAACAAATTCACATACATTTTTAAAACACTTTATTCCTAGGGCACTGAAATCGATACTGTACAGGTCTGAGAGGGTATTTTCTACTAGAAAGTCATTCAAACATGGACTGTGTACATAAATGTTGAGAAATTCACCGAAAGTATAATCACGACATCGAAAAATGAAATAAAGTAATGATTAGAAACATATAGAATGATTAGAAACATAGATAACGCAATCTGTTATCCTTGACGAGTAAATTGAATCACCCATACTGTTATTATGAGTATCTTCATTGACTACAGTGACAGCTGACATATTAGGAATAAAAGAAAACATAATACAATATGTTATTCTTAAAAAGTCAATGAATCACTAGCATTATCAAATGACTATCATTACTGACTAAAATGGTCATTAAAATAGCAGGAGTGGAAGCACAGACAACGCATAATAACGCGACCATTAATTCTCGACGAGTTAACTTACAAGCACTGTCGTTTCGAAATTATTGACTACAGCCACGAATAACAATCTAAGAGTAAAAGCACAGACAGTTCAATACGTAATTATCAACTAGTTAACTTAATCATCAATACTATAATTTTGAGTATCATGACTGACTATAACAAAGATCAACATTATGATTAGAAGCATTGATAAAGCATAATAACGCAATCTGTCATCCTTGACGAGTTAACTGAATTACCCAAACTGTCATTACGATTTACATATTACAATTAAAACATAGGTGACGCACAATAGCACAGTCCATAATTCGCGGTTAGCCAACTGAATCACCAGCACTATTATTCTGTTTACAGTAACGAATGATACATAAGGAGTAGAAGCACAGATAACGCAATCCATTATCCTCTAATAGTCTACTGAATCACCAGCACTGTCAAGCGATTATGATTACTGACTACAACAACGATTAAAATAATAGGATTAAAAGCACAGATAACACACAAAACAGTATGTCATTCTCAATAGTCAAGTGAATCACCGTCACTAGTATTCTGAGCATCATTGATTACAGTAACAATTGACATATTAGAAGTAGAAGCACATAAATTTTGTGCTTGGTAGTAAACCGCATTTGTTTTTCACAGTAAAAGTTCGATCCACGGGTTACATTTTGTATATTAGTAAATTCGGACTTGGACATACTCTGAGATTCAGTATGGTCAACAAGAAGGGGAATTACAACTGGAGAGGGACATTCCTATCTTGAACATACATCAATTTCATCATTTTCCAGCTTAATTACGATTAAAACGATTTCTTTTTTGCTTCTTTAGGAACATTATTCACAATACATCCATCGAAAAGCCAGTACTCTCAGAGGGATTCCCGTCCGAAGCAGATATAGAAGCACGTTGCATACTTTCTGCAAAAAGGCAAGGTGTATGGTATAGAGAGACAAAAAGATTATTTTGTCCGTTTACTTCATTAGAAGTTCTTCGTCCTTCAATATTGGAATCCAAATCTCCTCCTCTTCATCATAATATTTTGTTAAGGTCTCATGTCTGTCTTGCCCATCTTTACTATTTCCCTTGAAGAGCTTCTTCCGGATTTTGGTGGACAAATTAGTTTCCCCTAGCAGTCCAGCCACTAGAAGCAGCATCAAAGCTAAAAAAGAAAACAAATCAATTGCTTCATCCTGTTAAATCATTAGCCATTCAAAAGTCAGTTTTGACCAAGTCCGTTGACATACATGGAGAAAACTCTAAGAAAATATTAATTACCATTGTGTTTTCGTAACTTTGTGTTTCGAATACACGATTCATGTTTTCCTAACTTCTTCTGCATGCAGCATATCCAAAGAAAAAAAATTGATCAAATTCTTAAACTTCTGGTACTACAGACCATTTTACCTTTAGACCCAGACCCTGAAATGGCTGATGAATGGTCTGTATTCTGGGCCAGTGGTTATCCTTGGTTTTGCTTACAGTTAGTACTTTAATAATATGTGTACCCTTTTCACCTTTCTACAGGCCATTAAATTATTGTGATAAGCAATGTCTGGTTCTTATCAAATTTTGCATTCTAAATTCCGTTCTATTCAATTAAAATTTAGCCATGGTTAAATTTAAGTTATTAATCCCACTTCTTTAAAACCCATTCGTCTAATTTATTTTAACTGAACCTCAGGTCATTTAGAAGCATTTGGATGTAAAATTATCATTACCCCTCCCCTCGAGTTTTATCACTTATCTTTAATAAATTAACTATAATTGTAATAAAACATATTCTCCAATCCTTTATATAGAAAGGCAATGGAATTTCCAAAAAATTCTTCTTAGAAGATTTCCACTGCCCAAAACCAAAACAGTGTATCCGCACTTACTCTCTATTTTCAGTTAAGGATGGCTTCTTACGTAACCTTCCGTTCCAAATCAAATGGTTCATACAGAATCAATGTATCTCCAGTGGTTGCGTGGATTAGCAGTTCAACTTTACAATGTATCTGCTATTGTACCTGACTTTCTAAATCCAAAACAATGTATATAACTCAGGAACGGTGTGTAAGAATCCCTAAACATAGAGGTTATATTTGACATTGTCAGGTTTGATCAGCGTATTCAAAAATGGGAACTTTTATCTGCTGAAGAATCGACATAGTCGTGGAGCTGAAAGGAGTAAACAAAAACCAAATTTGTTCATAAGGTCTACCCACAAAGTTGGGTCTCTGTATATGTGGAATCTTGATATGAGTAATTTGCTCAGTCTATTAAAACGAAATTCCAGATATACCCAGAGATATATTGACGATTTAGTGTCCCTATTGATAAGAAAATGATCCAGAATCCTGTTTGAGATAGGACAGCATATGCTGAATGATCTCCAAAAATTGTCAAATAGCATTACCTACACTTAGCTCCTGAAAAAAGGGAAATGGTGATTATACAGTTAGTGAAAATGGCAAACTTGCTTTCGCTCTAAAAATATGCGACCACTCGATTTTCCTAAAGACAGGTGACATACACTGGGGTCACATTAAATTATCATTTAAGCTGGAAAGCTTGCTGGGAAAAGAAAGCGCTGAAAACCACACCTCTCTTATACAGCATCAACAGATGGTTCAAAAAAGAACTGGGGCTAGGTTCCAAACCTGAATAAAACTGTCATAGTAGTGGCATGATTCAATTCAGTCCAGACAAAAAACCCATATTACCCCTTTAATCAGAGGCAACACTATAGCGTTGCCTATAGTAAAGGCCATACGGCTCCAATGTTTTATTATCATTATTTTTTCCCAGAGGCACTTCATATAGAAGGAGTCGTCGTAAAAACTTCAAAGGGGGCTCATTCAATTGGAAATCGAGAGTTCTAGTGTCCTTTTTAAGGGTCAAAAGTGATTGGAAGGCAACAAAGACCCCTTCCACGCCCACCATTTCCCCTAAAACATCCAATCAAAATTTGGAGATAGCCATTTTGTTCTACGTAGTTGATTTTCAGATAGAAATTATGTTTTTGAGGAGGCCACTCCCCCACAGCCCTCAGGGCAAGGGTTGTAAGTTATGCCCTGGGGGCATATAAGCTTTTTATAGAAAGCTTTGTCGTAGAAATTTCGAAAAGGGCTCATTCGATTGGAAATTCAAAGGGCTAGTGCTCTTTTCCAGTTCCAGTTTTTCCAGTTTTTAGTTCCAGTCTAAAGTGACTGGAGGGCAACTAACCCCCCTCTCACGCCCACCTTTTCCCCAACACATCCAATCGAAATTTTGAGATAACCATTTTGTTCAACGTAGTTGAAAATTCCGGAAATTAGGTATTTGAGGATGACTCCCCCCCCCCAACCCTCAGGGCAAGGGTTTTAAGTTATGCCCTGGGGGCATTTAAGGTTTTTATAGAAAGTGTTGTTGTAGAAACTTCAAAAAGGGCTCATTCGATTGGAAATTTAAATGGTTAGTGCCCTTTTTAATAGTTGAAAGTGATTGGAAGGCAACTAACACCCCTTCCAAACCCACAATTTCCCCAAACACATCCAATCAAAATTTTGAGATAGCTATTTTGTTCAGCCTAGAAAAAAGTTCTGGAAATTATAACTTTGAGCATGATACTCCACCCCCTCCGCCAAAGGTCTTCAGGGCAGGTTTATAAGTTATGCCCTGGGGGCATATATGGTTCTTATGGAAGGAATACTCGTATAAAATTTAGAGGGCTCATTTGATTGGAAATTGAAAGTTGTAGTTCACTTTTTAAGCGTAAAAAGATATTGGAGGGTAACCAGCCCCCCCCCCCCCCCCCTCCACGCCCTTTTTGCCAAATACATCCGATAAAAATTTTGAAATACCGTAGCATTTTTGTTAAAAATAGTTCAAAGATCATATAACAAATCTCCAGTGTCGACACAACCCCCCAGGGCCCGAGGGCAGGCGTTGTAAGTACCAACACTGAAGCACCTTTTTCAATTTGTATTTCTAGTTTTAGTATTCTTGGTAATTCCTATCATACAGATAAGCAAATTCCTGCTATAGCACTCAGCTTATTAAACATAGGATGATGACGGTACCATGTTTTACTTAATTTGAATTTCCCACTTCAAAATTTCATTGAATCCCATTTGGGTTGAAGGAAAAAAGTTTTTAAAAAAAATATATAAGTTTGGAAAACTTGTCAATTTGCATCTTAAAAGGGGGTGGAAATTCTCTTCAAAAAACTGACTTACCGAAACTAAAACGATGTCAACAGCCAGGTCAATTCTTGGATTATAAATCCCTCAGGACCTCAAGAACTGCAATATAGCCTTCTTTAGCTTCAAGCCTTTGAGCTTCCACTTGCTCCCTGATCATGCAAATGGCAGATTCTTTGACTGGGGACAATGTAGGATTTATAATTTCGATGGAGACAGTCCCCTGCTGCGCATCATTTTGAGAAAAACGGGTTTCAAAATCTTCCTAAAAGCAAATACTCAAGCCATAAAAGCGTATTATGCTTGTCTGAAATGTTACAGGTCAGGGCCGTATACAGGTTTTTTTTGGAGGGGGGGGGATTACAAAAGGATATTTTTTCGGTGGTAAGAGGTACAAAAAAAAACTTAAAAGAAACGCATAAATCCTATTTTATATTCATTTTTGTTACGTTTTCGCGAGTTGGGCAAAAACTATACCCCTCCCCCACTGGATACAACCTTGTTACAAGTTACATCACTTTTTGACCTTTCAGCAAATCATCAAATAGTTAAAATACAAGATGAGGAAAAGGTCCTGAAAGGCTAACCAAAACTTTTGGTCCATCAAGAAAAAGGTCTCAAATTTTCAAAGACAAGGTTAATCAAATTTCTTGGTCTCTCCTGTTAAGAGCTCAGTCCTGAGGAGCGGCAAGTAATAAATTGAAACATAGTATGACGAAAGATACGAAATATTTAATTCATAGATCTATTTAAACACAATCTGCATAAAAATCTAAAGGAATGGGAGAACAGAATCCAAACAATGATCTAGTACTATCTATCAAAGCATTGTTACTGGCTGCATATGACCCAATGTTCAGGAGAACCAGTTTTCCAGTCCCACTAATGTAAAGATGATGAAAGCAGGAATCGCTGTTTAAAAAGTTTGTTTTGGACTCTGATCTTTTGGATCAGAACACAACCATATTTGTTTGTTTATAGACTACAAATTTTAGCCTGATTTACGTACCTTCGTCCTTGAATTTTCCTAATGGCAGTTTTCACAGAAGGTTCAACACACCACCTTATCTTGCTGGACATACGATTTCACATAATTTAAGATATAAGGCTAAAGACATACCTGGCTTGGAAACAAGACGGGGACTTCTCGACTAGATCTTGATTCGAAAAATACATCTTGGGGAGTCTTACTTCCCTCGCCAGTATGTTTATGGCTGTTCCAAGCACCAGCGAAATCTTAAAGCCTTTTGTCAATGATAGATTTATATATATAATGCAGAGCAAAGATGTCTAAGCTGTCATTTCGTTGAAGAAGGCCCTCTTCTTCAATTGAGTGAAATTTTTCTTTTATCAGCTCGGTACACCTGTTGACGTCGACCCAGAACCTAATAGAAAAGAATATAAACACACGTACACTGTATGTAATGAATCTAAATAAAGTTCTTCTTTGGTACGACCATTGGTAGCTAGCGCTTTCTAAAGAACATGAAAGAAAATGCAAGGACAATTAAAAACAAACCTGTTCAGTTCAAGAAGAATTTCAATTTTGCAGGTTTTTTCTTTTTCTAAATGGAAATACGACCCAACAGTTCTCACTGTCGACTTAACCAGATTTCACAAATGTTTTATTAAGGATTAGTCCTAAGCTTTAAGATTATTCAAATAATTTATCATACATTTTTCGTTTCTTCAAAAACAACAAAAAAAAACACCATGATTCAGACACATTCACCCATCTTTCGATATCTTATTAACACAAAATAAAGAGCATAAATAAGTTTCTACACGGTATGGATTTCTATGATAGTTACTTTCCATAAGAAAGGTCAGCATACTTGCAGTTAAGACTCAACTGGGAAAGGTAGAAGGGTTTGCATAACCGAAGGATGGCTGCCCCCCCCCCCCCCCCACATTGCATTTCCTTGCTGAAGGTCCAGAAAACAGATATCAGCACCACCAGTAGGAACTGTAAAGTCCAATTTCACACTCTTGATATTCACCTTTAATTTATGTTTCAATGCCATCAAAGGAAAAACAATAGTATAGTGTACATAAAAATTGTTTTTTTCTGAGTACTGTAATGAAGGTAGGGGACATAAATGACTTGTAAAATAGGTATAAGGTAGTGCAAGTAAATTAATTTTGGTTTTAGAATTAAAAATTGAGTTAAATTTTAAATTCTCTATTTTTTTGGATCAATTAAGTTCTTGGGAAAATTAAAGTCTCACTGTTGATCATTTGGATTCAAAGAATATTTGAGAGAAGATAAGATTGATGTCTTGTCCTTGTTTTGTCTGAGTTTTAGTCATGGTAACAAATGTAAAAAGGAATTGAGGACCCAAAGAACTCTTGCTTAGAAAAGAACTGATACCAATTTAGTTTTTAAAACATACAAAAACAAGCAAAAAAAAAATAATCTAAAAATAGAACGAACGTGGATCAATTGAAACCGCATAATTGTGTTTATCACCATCCAATTTTATTTTGTTGCGGCTGCAGGAACTACAGAGAATGGCCAGTGACAATAATTAATTAAAAAAAGAGAAAAATAAACTGAAGTTTAAAAGAATCACTCTTAGAGTACCAATTACTCTTGAGCAACAACTCAAGGTACAGAGCCTAGTCATAGAGGCTAGATGATGCTAGATTGTAGGCTATTATTCCAGCAAGCTCAATGGTGGGTTTATATGAACCTTTTTACAATGGATCAAGTACAAGATACCTAAAAATTAAACATACCATACAATTGAGAATCCAATGCTGTTACAGAATATAATAATAAATGTCAGCACAAAGTTCTTACTGTGCAGTACAAAACTATAAAATTTTCGCTTATCAAACATGTGATGGTTAAAGGTTTCGAAAAGCCTTACTTGCAAAATAATCTGTTATTTCATAAGAGAATTGAAAAAATAAATAAAGATGACTTAAAAGATGAATTGATTAAAAGAGATTCTGACAGGAACAGGATGTTCCTTGAAGAGCTATTAAAGAGTCTAACCCAAATAAAGCATCTAACAGACCAATTAAAGAATCTAATGTAAGTTGTACTACACACATTTCAGCAGAAAGTATTGAAGAAATTATTTGTAAGAGGAACAAAACATTCAAGTTTAGGTCCAGGATACAAGCAGCTGCACCAGCTTTTGAATATTTAACAGTAACATTAGCGTAAACGTGAATATAATCAGGAAATGGGTATTCACACAATTTTCAAAGATTATCTTATTTTTTGAGCTAAATGGTATGATTTATTCTTTAGTAGTATGCATGCATGCTATTCAACATGGGCCATCTCCAATGGTGGGGAATCATAGGTAGCACAATCAGCGTTGCCACCGTCCGGGATTAATCCCGGTTTTCCCGGGATTTTTTTTTGCGGTCCGGGATTTTTTTTGTGTCCGGGACTTTCGGGATTTCTTTAATAAAAACCGGGATTTTTTGCTAAAAACCGGGATTTTTGCTAAAAACCGGGATTTTTTATTAAAAAGAGATTTTCAACGATTTTGGCTGATAGTCTACTTTTTTTTTTTCTGTACAGTATCACGAATATTCTCTGTTTTTGCTAGTTCCCTCTGGATTTGCGCTATTACACTGTAGAAACAATTTTTTTCGTTCCGGATTTAACTTTTGAAAATTGGAGTCGAGCGGCGAATTCGAATTTTAAACGTGCTTTAACCTTGCAGGAAGTATTGAAAGTAGTCTCAACTGACGCCACCGTCAAGAGGAGACTTAAATCTCTCAGGTCAGTGCCCCGTGCAATGCCTCGGGCAAAGTTAAACTCAGAAAAGGTAAGTAAAAAGCGTACGGCATTCTACTTATTCTGTATATATATAAGTGGAATAAGTTTAAATAGTTTAAACAGGGATCTGAATCTCAAAGTAGAGTTTTTCCCCTCGCTGATGGTGCTATTCCCAAGAAGCTTAACTTTATTTTGTTAACTACTGAACTATTGTATTATACCACCTATAAAATTGATCTTTGTTAGGTTACCATGCATAGGCCTAACTTATTAGGTTTCTCCTAATTTTCTTGAACAAGTAGGCTAGCCTAGGCTATTTGATTAGGCTGATTATTTTAGCCATATGGATTGCTGAATGTTTTTGAATGCATTGATAGTTAATAGTAGAGTCTAATGGCAAATACACAATTTAGTTTAAGCATAGCTTAGGCAAATTCAAGAAAATACTGCCCAATCTTAAACACATGATCCTATAGGCCTTGTAGGATACAAAGCCACTCAAACATAAATAGATTCAATCCCAGACATGTGCTGTAAAGAAAAATAGGCTACTAGGGTTTGCTAACTTTTCTTTAAGCTTAATTTTCAGTATAAAAAAGTTTCTGAGATCACATTGAGCTAATCCCAACAAGGTAATCTAAATCTATACATATGCAAGACTAAGAGCTTGCTTGGAAATGTAGGCTCTATTTGAATCAAATTATGCTCGTTTGTTTGTCCAAAGTTAGTGATTATCCAAACACCAGGGGTGCTTGGATAATATACCCAGTTCTTCATCAGCAGCTGATGTGTATTACCAAATAAAGCTAGTTTAAAGAAAAATCAAACTGTTTTGTTAAGCCTAAAGGTGTATCTGGCTTTGTGGGGGAATAGACAAGGAAATAGAAAATCTAATGGTATATTTCCTTTTTTTCTTTATCTGATTTCTCCCCTTTAATAAATATTAGAGCTAAAAATATGTTTTGCTATTACTAGGCCTAGACTAGTCTATCTTTACAAAGCCTATCTTTAGTCTACTTAAAATTTCCTTTTCCTGACCTAGCCCTATTTTCCATTTCCTGACTTGAAGTAAAATCAAGTAATTGGAAGCATTGCATCAAGCCACAATGTCCATTGGGCTTGTATACATAATGGGCTGGGGCTTGATGGCAGAATTTGCTTCAACCAACTCATTTTTTTTTTTTTTTTTTTTTTTTTTTTTTTTTTTTTTTTTTTTTTTTTTTTTTTAAATTACCGACTGGCAGGATCAATACAAGATACTAGGGTATATAGGAGTGCTGTTATTGATGTGAAAAGTAAAGACCACCATCTAGTAGTGTCTAGGGTTAATCTAAAGCTGAAGTCTCGGAAGGGTAACTACCTCCCAGGAAGTTATGATGTTGGTAGACTCCAGGATGAGAATTTGAAACAAGCTTTCCAGGAACAGTTGAATACCAAACTTGAGAGTTTAAAAGTTGACAATGTGGAAGATGGTTGGAATAATTTTAGAAAAGCATTCTGGTAACATGAATTTGTGTGGGCTTTTCTACCTCCCACCACCCATTTCCAGACATATTGTAAGATGACCTCTTTTTTTAATTTCAAGGATAAGTTTTTTAGGTAGAGAGGAGGTAACAAGAAAAATATTTAGTCAGAACTTTTGAGAATCTTTTAAATTTCTTTCTATAAAATGTCCATATAAATAGACTAGCATTAGATTTTATGATTTAGGGGGTCTGCAGTATATTATACTTCTAATCATGAATTATGATGCATATGCAGTGCTCTTTCTTTCTGGAGAAGTTTCTGTTCTCCAATACAGAAAATCCCTATTAGGTTGCGATTCTGCGAACTCGAAATCACGATAGCTCAAACGTCAAAATCGCTGGATGCAAAATTTGACTTTACACAAAAGCAGCAAAAATCGAGGTTTCAGGGAAATGCAAGGATCCCTACAGATCCAAAAGTAGTAGAAAAGCCGAAAGTACTGCGATATGTCCTTTAATTTGAGTCAGAAAAGTTTAAATTGGCCACACAAAGTTTCTGGAAAGTGATTTTGTGCTTGATAGGCTTAGAGAAGTAAAAATTAAGTAGAGGAGAATGTTAGCCCATCAACTTTTTTTTGTGGCAGCAGATAGATAGGAATTTCTTGGCCACTCGAGTACCTAGTCTTTAGCATTCTGACTATGTTTCTCTAGCCTGACTATATTTGTGATCATGCATTGAAGGAATAAGACTTTGCAGCCAAAAATCTTATAAGGCTTTATTTCTACATTTAACCTTGGCCTAGGTGGGTCTGAATGAAACAGAAATTCCAGTATCTAGAAAGTATTTGTTAGAAAGAAAAAAGATCATATAATATTCCTCTGACTTATACAGTATGACCGGTGGAAGATTTTGGACAAGAGACAGCTAGTGAATCAGCTAAGCATTGACAATAATTGGTAGATCTGTAAATACTTAAGTCCATGGGCGTAGGCAGGGGGGGGGGGGGGGGGGGTTAGAATAGTCAGAATGCTAAAGACTAGGTACTCGAGTGGCCAAGAAATTTATAAATATTTAAAAATAATTAATATATATAAAATATATATATTAAAATATAATATATATTAGTATAAATATTTTAAAAATATTAAGAAAAAATATTTATTTTCAATTTAAAGGACATAGGAACGCAAAAATAATGATAATACCTTCATTCATGGTTAAAAATCTCAATTCATATCCACCAAGCCTTTTTTTTAACACGTTTAGGGATTTTCAAGATTTTGAGGCCAGACGTCATAATTCCTACACAGTGCTATCCGAGACCACGGCCGCAAAAAATTTGAAAATCGTTGATGTGACTTCTTACCCTGGTTGATTTAAAATGAAGGAAGAAAACAGAAAATGCAGTCTCTCTGCCTGCATTCCCTTATAGCTTTTCGTTAGCTTCTTCTGTAGCCTTTCATCGGCAACTGAGGAAAAATCAGCCAAAGATTATTTCGTCGCAACACCAGAGGGACGCTGCAAGCCCACGGACCAAATAGTAAATTCGTAAATAACAAACTTTTGAAAAAACGCTACGAATTTCGGGTTTTGATGGGAAATAGTGTTTTCTAGGGTCCCATAGAGCATTATATGTATCTTTTTTACGTTTCTATGTCCTTTAACGAAAACCGAAACGACGGGCATGCTTTGAAGACGAATTTTCAGAGATTTCGTTCTGGTTTTGCCCCCCCCCCCTTCCAAAATTCTGCCTACGCCCATGCTTAAGTCTGCTCTTTTACAGATGAAGGACATTCGTCTCTTGTTTGCGAAAAAGCGGAAGAGTCCTGAGACTACCCATGGAGAGTCAGGATTAGCTGCCACCACAGGTTCGTCAGATCTTGAAAAGGAAATATTACTTACGAAACATCCACGTCAAGAGCCCGACGCTGGCTGTTCTGCCGACGCGGATTCGTCACATTTTGAAAACGAAGTGTTTACTACCGTACGCCCACATCGACAGTCCGACTTCGATAATGAATACTCCTCCTCTGAAGATTCAGAGGACGAACATTCTTCTGAAGATCTAACCGAAGACCTTAGCAATAGTGACGAGGGGTCAGAATTTGATCCAAATCCTGTGTCGTCGTCGGAGTCTGATAATGCTGAAAATGGGCGGCATTCTTTGAATGAGAAGAACAGAAATCTTAGAAAGGATTCAGTGAAAACCAAAAATGCGTCATCTTCCAAAGAGATTGGGAAGAGAAGAGAAAAACGTGCAGTCCAGAAAAGCAAAGGCAAGAAAAATTATGTAGATAAGTTCACCAGCAAGTGGCTCCATTTGCCGTACAGAATTTAAGGGCTGGCTTAAGGCGGATGAAAAAGAGCCATCAAAGGCTTACTGTAGCTATTGCTCAAAACCACTCAAAGGGAATAAGTCTGCTATGAGACGGCATGCGTCCAGACCATTTCATGTTAACGCTGTCAAAGCTAAAATGAATCAAGTATCGGCTTTATCATGTGCTTCCAAAGAGCTCCAGGAGCGAGCCAAACTAAGAGACAGTATTTTAGGCCTTGAACTGGGCTTGTGTGCGTTTATTGTGAAAGAGAACCTTCCGGTTTCTAAAATGGATCAGTTGCCTGACGTTTTAAAAAACTACATAAAAGACTCGCCGACTGTTAGTGGTCTTGCTTGCGCCCGGACTAAATCTTCAGAAATGATCAAACACGTGATTGCGAAAGAAGGGGAAGAGGAACTTGCTACTGATCTGAAAGGATGCAAATTTTCGATAATCGTTGATGAATCTACCGATGTTTCGTGTACGAAGTTTTTAGTGATTCTAGTGCGTTATGCCAAGAAGGTCGAAAACGATCTTAAAGTTGTCGAAGAATTTTTAGCAATGCCAAAAGTAAAAGATGCATCTGCGGCTGGGCTAAAAGCATTAATCGTTAATGAGTTTGTCACTAGGGGCATCCCTGTAGCAAATATTATTGGTTTTGCTTCTGACAATGCTAGTGTTATGTTAGGCAAAAACAATGGATTGGCTACCCTCTTGAAACAAGAGCTACCATGGCTAGTGGTACATGGCTGCATCTGTCATTCTTTTGCCCTGTGCTCTGCTGCTGCTTGTGAGGCACTGGATTCGTCAGTAATCCAATTTAGTCATGACATATACAACTTTGTCGCCTTTTCACCAAAACGCAAAGAAGAGTTTAAGGAATGCCAGGCCTTTTTGAATATTGCCGAACATGCCGTACTTTATCCAAGTAAAACAAGATGGTTGGCCATGGAGCAGGTGGTGCAGAGATTATTGGAACAGTGGCCTGCATTAACCTTGTACTTTCAGTCGATGATGCTGACAGAAATACCAGCAGCCAACGCAATATTGAAGGGGCTACAAAGCCATGAGTTGCAGCTCTATTATATGTTTCTCGGGTACATTTTGCCTGTGGTGAATAGGCTGAATTTACAGTACCAGAGTGAAGATGTTAGGATTCACCTGATTTTGAAATCTGTGAGAGATACTCTGGGAGAAATTCTGAGAAACTTCATGAAAGAAAATTCTCTGCGAAATAAAGATCCCTTTGAAGTTGACGTCTTCAACCCTCATAACCTGAGACCTTTTAATGAGATTTACTTCGGTGCCAAATTTGATGTTCTAGTCAAGTCGGAAAACTTGCGTTTATCCTCTCATCAGGTGAATGACATTCAAGTCAAGTGTGTCAAGTTCTACCAGATTCTTGTGAAGCAGATTCAAAAAAGGATTAACCATAGGGATCCTCTTTTGAAACAGTTAGAATGTATTGACCCTTCAATCGCTCTTTCGGGCCAGATCTCCTCTATAGCACCGCTGTACAGTAGGTTTTGTGCAACATACTCTGTTGACGTCGAGGAGCTTAACTCAGAGTGGAGAAGACTGCCATTTGTGGATGAGATCTTTGAAGTGAAAGGTAAAGAAGGTCCTGTAGCGTTTTGGTCCTTTGTGGACAGTGTAAAGATGCAGGTAAAAATAAGATGTTCAAAGTCTTACCTTCATTTATGTTTACCATGATGAGCCTGCCACACAGTAGTGCCGGCGCTGAAAGGCAGTTTTCCCTTCTCAAGCTTATTAAGAGCCCGCTCCGGAACAGATTAGACAGCGAGATGCTGAGTGCCCTCATGCACGTCCACCGGTTCATACCTGATGCAAAGAAATGGACAGTTCCGGTGTCTCTTCTGGCGAAGGCCAGAAAGTGGAAAAATTCCGCAAAAAATTAGTCCATTTCTGTGCATCAGGTATGAACCGCTGGATGTGCATTTTTTTTTTTTTTTTTTTTTTTTTTTTTTAATCCCACCTCCTCTCCTCTCAGTGACGTAAAATTTTTTATCAAAAATATTTTAAAATATACTACTTTAAGCGTCACCTAACTTCTTTATTATAAATTACCAGCCAAAGGTGGTCTTCCAAAAGGCTTACTCCTACAACTTTAAAATTTTTTAACACAAAAAAAAAACTATTTGCTCTCCCGTAGACTGGGCGTCCTCCGTCCGAGCTTAGTTTGATTTACTGAAGCTCATTTGTCCAGTTTCTTAGGGTTGTCATTTGAGCTGTGCGAAAATTGAAGCGAAATGATTACTGAAACGTACCAATAAATATCTGAGAAACTAGTTATTTTTTTAGTTGGTTGCTTTACTTAGCGCTTTTTACTAATAACTCGGTAGTAACAGTTTTTCTGACTGTTGCTTTACAGTTTTCTCTTCAAATATCCAAAGGCCTGGGTTTAATACCAAGAAAGTTGAATTCTGTACCCAGATTCGGGAAAAAGGGATCTGTTTTTCTTCCGGATTCTTTCGTGTGAAAGCAGCAGATTCCTTTTTTTAGTACAATTAAGAATCCTTGGACTGAATGTTTGAATGATGTCGTTTGAATTTTCTCAGATTTTAGTACGTTCGGAATCCAGGTTTTCTGGGTAGTGAAGTCGGGCCTTGAGATTTCAAAAGGATGCTTTTGTAAGACGAATGATAGTTCCGCTGTTCACTTCTTGATTGACGAGACTTTCGACGAGATCCAAGGGTGCCTCTTGACACAGCCACTAAACAGAAAAGCAGGTATGATAAAAGGGAAAGGGACGTGTGAAGACGTGATAAAAGGCAACTTTTACCGCTGGCCAAGCCATATTGAATAGGGCTGCGAAGCGTGACGTCAATTCTTGGGCGGGAAATTCAAATAACGATGAAACGTGGATGCGTAGACACGTTTTCTTGGAACTTTGGCGAATTGTTTTGGCCTAAAAAAATTGTCGTAGATCCTACTAATCCACCAGAACTTTTTCACGTCGAAATAATACTAGGAATATTGACAATCAGTTGTTAGTTACAACTAGAAACCACGTTTCACGGTACTTCGAATTTCGCGCCTTGCTTTTTACGTCATCACCTTGCAGCCCTATGTTGTATAACCTAAAAACCGTGTTCCGGGATTTTTTTTGAAATTTCGGGATTTTTTTTGAAGAAAAATCGGGATTTTATTTTTGAGCTGGTGGCAACACTGAGCACAATAGTGCTGCCTAAACAAAGAACAATGTTGGCACAATGTATTATATATTAATTTTTCTTTACCAGGGAACTTTGTACCAAAGAAGTTGTCATAGATACTTCAAAAAGGACTCATTCAATTGAAAATTAAAAGGGCTAGTGCCATTTTTTAACAGTAGAAAGTGATTGGAGGGCAATGAACCACTTCCCATGCCCATCAGTTCCCAAGCACATCCAATCAAAATTTTGAGATAGCCATTTTGTTCAACATAGTGTCTGGAAAGAATGTCTTTGAGGATAACATCCCCTCTCAGAGCACTCTGGACAAGATTTGTAAGTTATGTCCTGGGTGCATATAAGTTTTTTTTCATAGAAAGAGTTTAAACTTTGTAGAAAGGCTGTTTAAACTTCAGAGGGGGCTCATTGGATTGGTAATCATAAATTTCAGTGCCCTTTTGCTCCAGAACCCTGGGGCAAGGGCTTTAGGTTATGTCCTGGGGGCATATAAGGTTATAGTGCCCTTTTTAAGAGCAATCAACCCCACCCACCCCTCACACCCAAAACAAAAATCCAAACAAAACTTTGAGACATAAATTTTTATCAGTATTGTTGAAAGGTTCAGTAATTAACCATTTGGGGATGTCCCCCCTCCCCTCCACCCCCATCCCAAGGCCTCAGGTCAACAGCTGTAAGTAATGCAATTTGTTCATTATTTACATATAGTATGTGTTATTGAGAAAAGGTAAGCATGTTTGACTTCTACTTTCCCAAAATACAAAGGGCATTAAAATGGGTCTTTCAGGAAATGTTGAGGGGAGTGTTGAACTAAATCAAAACTTGTTAATGCGTACATGGGTGTTCAAAAGGTTATATTTCAGGAATGACTGAGTATGTTAATTTAGAACTTTCATAAAATATATGGGAGATGACCAATTGATCAAAAGGCCATATTTGCATGATACTACTACTACTTCTGCTTTTAGTACTACCACAACTACTATTATTACCACAACTACTATCACTAAAACTACTAATCCTGTAGCAAGTACTACTAGAGCTGAGGATATTGGAAAAATATCTGAGAAACTGTTGAAGAGACAGTTGAACTAAATCAAAACACACTAAGCATATACAGATAGCTGAAAGAGCATACCAACAATATTTTTGGAAAGCTTATTGTACCAAGAGGAAACGTCAGGGACATCATGAGTGGGATGTTCAGTTGACCAAGAGGCAAAATGAACCAGGTACTACTGCTATTAATACTGCTGCTACTACTGCTAATAATAAACTAGTACTGCTACTACTGTTCCTACAACTACCACTACTACTTTGATACTAGTAGAATTAAGACTACATATATGAAGGTGAAAATTTGACAGAATATTGAGGGAGAATTTGAACTAAAACCAATATAACAATAATCAAGCATCTATTTGCCATATTATGTAAAACCAAACTACTTCTGAATTCCTTTTCCATGTCAAGAGCCTGTAAATAATCAAACAAAGAAGCTGTTTCTTAGGGAATTTGTAATAAATATATTTTATGAAGTTTCTAAATACAGCTATTCAGTTATATATATATTTCAGTTCCTTTTGAATGTATTAACAAGTTATTAGTGCTTTATTTTATAATAATAAACATCATTTCATCACTGTTTTTTTACCCTATTTATGTCAAAAGATGAGAATGAATGTGTGATAAGAAAATACTCACTAACCCTGCAATATAACAGCAGATCTAGACTAACCACTCAGCAAAAGTCTTCTTTTGGCAGTGCTTATACTGATGCCAAGAGTTTTGGAGACTTCTTTCCATGTTTTTCCTTTTTCTAAGAGGTCAGTCAGCTCCAGTAAGCATATGTTTTTCTTTGGGCAGGGCATCACACTCAATGGTATCTATTTCCTCTCTGTGATATATACCTTGGGAATACAAAAAAATTACATCAAAGAATTAAAATTATAAATCAACTTTTGGATTTTCCCTCTTCTAAGACCATTTAGATATTTATATTTTTAGTTGGTAACAAATTTGTTGAGTTACATAGAAGCAGGATTTTTATCTAAATGTTAGTCCTTATCAAAACAAGGAATGTCAACATCTACCCTTCTTTATCTATCAGTCCTTTTTACCTACTTAAAATAAAAAAAATGCAGAGCTTCAGTAGTCATTTTTCTTCTCACTAAAAAGAGATGCATTCAAATTATGTGCATTCAATGATTGTGACAAAGGAGATGGGATTTGCTTCAGCAATGTAATCATGTTGCTGTCAAAGTGTTTAGACCCAATTTGCCCTTATTGCTTTTTTGCAACATACATTTTTCCCTCCCAAATTTGCCCTACTATTCTCATTTTGTTGTTGTGATGTGTTCGAGGGGTTTAAAGGTAGATCGTAGAGAGGTTGTCTAAAACAATACTTTTATTCAATTTACACATAGTAATTACAGATATAGATATGCTACTGGGACTGGCTGCCCCAAGTAGACCACAAGTCTCAAAAACTACAATAATATATAATAAGATACAGACACTTACAATGATCCGACAAGATCCCAAGGTATTTCTAATGAGAAAATAAATGGGCAGAGGTTCACCCGGCAAGTCAAAAGGTCTCCCTTCAGTCTCAAAAATCGGGGTATATATTTGAAAAACTAACCACGTCCTTCCGGTACATTGACGCATTTAGCCAGGAAATTGGTTATTGAGCAAATTCCCTCCAAGCCCACACATTCCATGATTTGTATATTTATCTTAAAAAGTGGTATTTTGAAACTTTTTTTGCGTCTTAATATATTTTTACTCAATTAATAATTAACTAAATTAGAAAGCTTTACCACAATACTCCCCATTTAAAGAAGAACTGTCCCAATTCTCAATATTTTACTTTTAAAACGACTTAATTTCGTTTACAGCTATTATGCTGCCATCTTTGGGTCATTATGTGCATCTACCCTCAATGGGTTTCCTTAGGGTTATGTTTCTGGTCCAATATAGGCCATGTTTTTTTTGTCAAAGGATTTCTATTTGAAATTCATCCTTGTTTCTCTTTTTCTCTGTCTCTAGGACTGACAATTACTCTTTTACCCTAATCATATGCATCTTCTGTTTTACTTGACCCCAAGTGGCTTAAACATAATGTTAGTGGTTTTGCTTAAATTAGATTTCAAGTTATATTAGACAAGTTTATGGATTATTCGAGTTTAAATTTAATTCCCCTAATAATTGAATTTATCTGTATGATGTGGTTGATCTACCGTTTATTTTTCGTTTTAGAGTTACCTTGGATAAATTACATATAACATTATTGATTTTTAAATTTTCACATATTTTTTCAGCACAAAGCATTTTCACATATTTCAATAACATAAGCCATTTGGCCATGTAGCACATTTTCTAGGCCTAAATTAAGTTCTGTTTTTATCTCACTTTCTGACGAACTTGTAGTAAAGTCTGTTTTACTGCTATAGTTTCCAAATATCAGTTGATCAAGTATGGTTTGGTTTCTGTGGTATGAGATGATAGTATCAGGATATTATTGAACTGGCTTTGAAATTTGCTACTTTCCAAAAATGTGTCAAAATATGATTGAAGGAAAAATGGATCCGAAAAGATGCTACGACAAATTTGATTTCCAAAAAAATAGCTAATGCTGTATCTAAAATAAATATCTACATTAGTATACATATAAAGTATAAAATTTTACATATAGTAAAAAGAAACACTCAATTTCGTATTTCAACTGAGTTAATTTCGTAGCTCAGTTTAATTACTTTTATTTACTTTTCTCTCTTTTAATTACTCCAAAAATAATATCCCGCTTAAATCGAAACATTATGTTTCTTGCTGGATTATTCTTTCAAACTTAATACTAAACAGATTATTTTACAATAAAAAAATTATTAATACGTTGACTCGAGGTCAAACATTTACATATAGCATTAAATCACTAGTTAAAATTTAAAGTAAATTAAAACATCGTATATATATATAAGCATTGTGTAATAACTTACACAAGTATTTAAGTCGCAAAACTAGATATGTTATTATACTATTGGTTAAAACTTAAAGCATTTTTAAAAACAAAACACGGTATGGACTAGTATTTATAACAGTAGATATTTTCTCAATTACATTTGTTATAACTATATAACTTTTCTCATATACGACTATATACATTTTGTTTTAAAACTTTGGTTCTATTTCGAACCCACTTGTGTCATTAA
This sequence comes from Artemia sinica, assembly GCA_027921565.1. Classification (NCBI taxonomy): domain Eukaryota; kingdom Metazoa; phylum Arthropoda; class Branchiopoda; order Anostraca; family Artemiidae; genus Artemia; species Artemia sinica. The sequence continues at coordinate 1,830,884 of CM051269.1, read as the reverse complement.
CTGTCATTAGCTTATAAGCCTGTTTGTTTATTCAGACTTTTAAGCTTTTCAATTCTTTTTCAATTACGAGGTACTTGAGACAGTTTTATAAACGTTTTGTCGGTAATCTCTCTTTTTCTCAGCTTTAATGTCTTTTTGGTTTAAGGCTTTATTTACAGTTTATATCTGATAAGCTAAAAAATTTTTGCTGTTCACCTTATACCTGTAATGCCATTATTAAATGACTTTGCCTGTACTCTGAAGGTTCGCTTACCAGGACTGCCTTCTGGTAGCTCCTTATAACGTTTCCAGGTCCTCTTGTCATGGGCTACAGCTAAAAAGACTATTATGAACCTGCACACAAAATAATTAATTATTTAATAATTTGTGGCTACAATTTTTTCTTGGGCTATTCTTTTTTTCAGAAAAACTGGCCCTTCTGCCGAAAATACCTGGCCTTCATGGCCCACAGTAATTCAGTTTTTGACATACAAGTGACAATGACTATTTTCACTTTAACTTCCCCACTTTTAGTGGTCTTGTCTTAGGTTTCAACTTCAAGTTCTTAAGGCTATTATGTGCCTTACTTTCAATTTTCTATGTCATGCTAGTCATTTTTCTGAAAACAACTTCCACATAAGAGAGCCAAATTTCTTTTCTTGACTACTTTGAGCATTTCTCCAATATTTCTAGTAATCTCGGCCCGCGTTAACCAATGTAACGGTGCTCCGTAGTATTAATGCTACTTATTTGTACTTATTTAGTACAATTTTCATACTAGTTCGTTCGGCAAGTTCAATAAGTGCGTCTAACAGAGTTTAACTGACTTCATTCAGTTTATTTTCCTTTTAGTTTCGTCTGGCTATATTTTCAACTTGAACCCTTCTCTTTTTTTTGATTCGATATTTAAATGGAGCCTAAGGGTTTTTTCAAGTCTTTTCCCGCTTTTTCAGTAAAATATGTCTTTTTTTTAAAGCCTATATTTATATATTCCATGTTCTTTTTCAATAACCTTAACAAGTTTTTATGCTTATTGCCCTTTATGATCAAATTCATTATCTCCATATTTCTAAGAGGGGGGGGGGGGTATTTGTCTAATTTTTTGCAACCTGTATTTTTTTGACTTTATTCAGATTTTTTCTTCGAAAGTTTTAGTGTTACAAAAGTACTGAAGTTTTTCAGCTTTTTTTTCAGAACACTTTAATTAAGTTTTGCTCCGAAATTTTCAGTTCTCATTTATTCATAAAAATGAACATTTTACGATATCCTGATTCCCACGAAATTGTGTGGTTTTCATCGCAGACACATATTTCTGTCTGTGGTATTTTTACCAAAAATTAGTGCCTATGTCGTGCCAAAAGTTGCTTAGAGATAGGGGTTATCTTTTGTGGTTTCCCTATAATTTTTTTATATTATTCGTGTCTGGAATTATCCTCAGTTTAATTTGCGCCTTAGTTTTATACAGTCATTGAGTGTAATTTGTCCCTTTCGTGATATTTTGACTATTACTCTGTTCTACAAGTGTATGGGTTTAGTGCCCGGCAAAATTGTTTGGTCATGCTATTTTCCTAGCATAACCAATGACTTTGCCGAACACTCTTCTCAACCTCCCCAAAGTTTGACATTTATTCCTGATCTATATACTTGGTTTGCTTGGTGGATACCCCATTCAGTATTAGTTTCCCCCCCCAATGACAAGACGTTTAGCAGTTTCGTTTTTAAATGCCAATTGTCCTGTCATTGGTGTTTTTCACCTGCAATGTCGTCGCCCTTTTATTTCTGTTAATGGTTTGTTGTGAATTTATTTAATATGTGAAATTAATTATACCCGAGAAAACTTTGTTTTACACGGTGTTAATTTTTTTAAATTGTGACCCATTTTATCTACGGCTTCTTGTATATATATATCGTCTTTATTGGTAAGTGTTTAATTTATTCTATCTTTTACTATTTATAACAAGATTACAGCTAGTGTATACATGTAGTGCGCACTTAATGTAAACTCTTGCTCTTGCTGTTTTTCCTATTATAATTATTTTAAAATTCTTCAAAAAAATTTTTTTTCAAATTCAACTGAAAGTGTCACCTCAGAGAGTCAAAGGTCAGTAGATGCATTGCATGTACTTAACAACGAGAGACCAGCAGTGATTGAGCTCATTCCAAATTTGCTAGCTTCCAATGACCCTATTTCAGTAGACTAACCTCCTTCATTTTTTTTCACAACCCCCAATTTTTTTTTAAATATACATATCAAAAGAATTGTCTTTTAATGCTGATTCTAAATATATAGTGTTTATTAAGTTTACCCTAACCCGTATAAAGTTAGGAATTTGAATGTTAATTATTGTAATATAAACTGTAACGTCCTGTGTAATTGTTTCCGTAATATTATTTCTATTCAGTTCCTGGATACAATCTATTTGTAGGCTAATTTGAATATAAGAGACTATTGGCTTCACTCTATTTGATTTCTACTATCAGACCGTGTTTTATCTGATATACACTCTATATGATATTCGACTAAACTTTACTGATTTATAATCAGACTAGACTTGAGGATGATTCGTTATTGAGTAACCGTAAGAGCGGACTAGAGTTATCAATATTAGCTATCCCAAAAGGATGCAATGCCTTCTCTGTTTGTCCTAATGTGGCTTATATTCTATGTAAACAAGCATAACAGTTTTCATACACTGGTAGCTTTACATCTACATGGCTCGAAAGCAGCCATGGCTTAAAATTCAAATTAGAACTTTCTTCTGACGCATTTTGTGCGGCTAATTCAGAATTTGAACTTTTTCTAACACCATTATTCAGATGAAGGTCCTCTGTGTAGGTAAAGGAGACCCTTTTAAGACCTATCCCCATGCCTCCATTTTCTATGATTAACGGTTTCTTTCACCGAATTTCTCGCCTTATGCAGAGTTCCCATCAGAGCTGGGTAACAACTCTCTTTTTTTTGCTTCCTTCGGCGACTTTTGCTAAGCTTCCACGTTTGTTTTCTTACTTATAAGGTTACTTTTCTCGTTTTTTTCATCTCTTTCCTCAAGTACTTTAATTATATATTTATATATTTTTTCCTTCCCTTTGCTTGTGAAACTACATAACTAACCTAGTATTTGTTAGCTTTAACAAAGGTAATTCTATTGCTTATTACGTCGTAAGATGCCATATTTTCGAAGCATCTCTACTCCTAAAACACTCGCAAATGGCAGCTTCTAACCTATGATTGTTCGGACCACAATTTATGTGCTTCCTTTACTAAATTGTAGCAGTGTTATCCTTGAACAATAAGTCTATAGCGTCTACCTGTAGCAAGGCTGACTTACGACCCTATTTGCTACTATTATGTCTAAAATTCTTCTATTTCTACCAGCGTTTCATCAGTCCAGCTAGATTTTTTTTTATTTACGTATTATTTTTTATTTTGTTCTTTCAATTCGCGGTACAAATACTTTATTATTTAGGTATATACGGCACTACTACACTGCAGTTATTACTAACACTAATAAAACTACTAACAATACACATACTTCTACTTGCTAAATACTGAATACTATTTTTTTTTTTTCATTTTACAATTCTTGATTGAGCCTTTTCTCCATTTTTTCTATTGTACCCAACTCTTTGGGGGGATACAAATCTATTTCTAATAGCCAAAGTTCGAGCAAAGCTGCTCAAAGTTTTGCTAATTCGAGCGCCGCTAAAAGCGAAGTACATTTACTTTCCCCCTCTAATACGGTCATTTCGATTTTTTTTTTGTATTTTGCAACCTTATTTAGTCTCCTCGACCCAGTTTTTCCAACGACCACCAGTTGTTGTGATGTGTTCGAGGGGTTTAAAGGTAGATCGTAGAGAGGTTGTCTAAAACACAATACTTTTATTCAATTTACACATAGCAATTACAGATATAGATATGCTACTGGGACTGGCTGCCCCAAGTAGACCACAAGTCTCAAAAACTACAATAATGTATAATAAGATACAGACACTTACAATGATCCGACAAGATCCCAAGGTATTTCTAATGAGAAAATAAATGGGCAGAGGTTCACCCGACAAGTCAAAAGTCTCCCTTCAGTCTCAAAAATCAGGGTATATATTTGAAAAACTAACCACGTCCTTCCGGTACATTGACGCATTTAGCCAGGAAATTGGTTATTGAGCAAGTGCCCTCCAAGCCCACACATTCCACGATTTGTATATTTATCTTAAAAAGTGGTATTTTGAAACTTTGTTTTTGCGTCTTAATATATTTTTACTCAATTAATAATTAACTAAATTAGAAAGCTTTACCACAATTTTTCATTGATACTTTTGTTCAATCCAGACAAAAGTTTTGCTATTTAGCAAAAAAAAAACTGAAAAGGAATGGTTTCTTATTATTCACAAGTGTTTTTTTTCCAAATTTGGTAGCCACAAAAAGGGCCTTTGGTTTTATGGATAGGTAGTGTAGGTAGTAGGAGATAAATCCAGACTATTGCATTTAAGTTGATAAATCCACATTATTGCAGTTGTGCAAATAAATCCAGCATTTATTCACTGCTTATGGATCCATTAATTAACTCCAGAAACGTTTCCAGACAATTAATCTCAGATAAGCAAAAAAACATTTAAAACAATTTTGTACTGGTTAAAATACCATCTCACTTTAACAGTTCCTTAGACTTTATTCACAGCACTGTGTTTCTATTTGAGGTGGATTCCACATATATATGGAAGACAAAACTTGTTGAGCATTAAAGGTACAATAGTCTCTTTAAACAGGTTCCAAATGGAAATAGTTTTGGGAATTCCACCATAAAACTCTCCATACATAAAATTGTGCTGTAGAGATGGTTGACAATACTTATGTGAATCAATCAAAGTAATTCTATGAGTGATATTATTATAACAAACTTAAATTCAATTTCACTATTAAAAAATCCCATTAGTATCAGAGAACCATATTGCAGAGGTTTAAAGCCCTTATATGCAAATGCTTGGAATTGCAAAACAACAAGGAATTTACCTAAGGCTGTGAAATTTATTTAGACCTTAAAAATATTTCAGCTAGCTAGGGAGAAAGATACCATTGCCCACTAGATTGAGAAGGAGTAGAGAGGTAGGTATTTCAAAATACTTCCCTAGGACATAATTTTGTCTGTACATCCATCCTGGAAGTTTTTATTTTCCTAATCTAACTCCTTTCTCAGATAACAAAAAGTAGCTCCAACCAGAATTTTACCCAAAGGTTTTCTGATTTTGCTGGTTGGAATTATTTTTTGCAAGTAGTTCTAATCAACATTTGTTTCACAATGCCAATTCAAAGAAACCCCCATTAGAAGCACTAATATTCTTTTTATTGCCAAGAACTAGGCTATTTCTACCCATTGGGGGGAGGGGGCTGGGGTACAACTAAAACAGTAGTGACTAGTGTGTTTGGAAAGGGCAGTGAAATTCCCCACTATTGAAATTCTAGCAATTTGACAATCTGATTTATGTTTTACAGGAAAATATTACTCATGGGTGCAGCAAGGAGTTGGCAGCACCCATACTGAAAGTTTGTTCCCTACCCCTCAAAAAAAACTTTCCCATCTTCCCCCTCCCCCCCCCCCCCCCCCCCCCCCAAAAAAAAGAAGAAATTCTTGGGCAGGTTTGTAAGCATGTATTTAGGGCTTATCCAAGATTTGTCTCTCAATCACTTGGAATATCTGTCTTGGCTTTTTCTACAATTAGCCATGTCTTGATGCCAGCAAAATACCTGATTTTAATTCAATTAAGTGAATTTCAATATCATTGAATTAAAATCAAGTATTTTGCAGGCATCAAGACATGGCAAATTGTAGAAAAAGCCAAGACAGGTTTGAATTGAAATCAAGTATTTGTATGCACCAAGACATGGCTAATTGTAAAAAAAGCCAAGACAGATAGTCCAAGTGATTGAGAGGCAAATCTGGGAAAAGCCGTTTTTAGGATTGTATAAAACTAGGAACAATCACAATGTAAGCCAACTATACAAAAAAATTGTAGGATGAGATATCATTCAGCACAAATTTGAAAACAGACAAAATATTTATCAAAAGCATGGCTTTTCTCATAAATTTTATTGCAAAGATGGAAAAAGAAGTGAGGATAAAGGTTCTCCCCTTAGAAAATAGAAGGTACTGGTGCATTAAACGTACACTTTTATATACAGCTAAAGATGTTAAGTTTTGTTAATGCTAATGAAATAAAATAGGATGAATATATAATAGTTTAGAAACAAATTTGGGCTATATATTTGCACATTAGGGGGGGGGGGGTGTAAAGCATAGCATATATTAAATGCACAACCTAACCTAGGTACCTTTTTCCTCCCTTAAACCCCCAAAAAACAACAGTTTAAATATTGTAAATGCAATGAAAACTACTCTTTGCATTCCAGTGGTCTCTTAAAATAACCAGTCTGGTGGGTTTTTTCTGTCATTAATATATAGGCCTAAAAGTGTATGTTTAATGCACTTGTACCAAATATGTTAACTAGGATCATTGGTAAAGTTCTACCAAATCATATTATTGAGTTAGGACAAAAGTGAATACACCATTTGATGCCTTTTTTTATGCTGATTACAAATATAATAATCATTTCTATCAGAAATGAATTTTCAGCCCCCCCCCCCCTATATATGCCAATTCAGGGTTAGGTTAGGTATATATAGGGGAGGGGGCTGAAATTCATTTCCAATAGAAATGACTATTATATTTGTAATCAGCATAAAAAAGGCATGGAATAGTGTATTCACTTTATTCCTAACTCAATAATATGATTTGGTAGAACTTTAACAGATCATTTTGCATATCATGCAACATGTATTCAACCAAACACTTGGGAAAACTATAGGTTTCACCATTGCCTGCAATTCCAAGGGACTTGTTGGTTAGGCTATAGGCTATCAATATATTGAAATGGTATTCCACCTTTAGACCACAAGTAGCCAAGCCTATTAGGCTTAGTTTTCACTTGTTTGCTGCTTTTAAGTCCAACCAAAATTAGTTCCAGATTTTGTACACAAGTCTAGTGGACATCGTCTGTCACGTGACAACCCAACAACAATCCAATCTTTCATCCCTTAATTCTATGACTATATACCTTAGTTCCAACCTAGGAATGAACTTTGAATGGATGATAAATAGATCTATCAACAAATGAAATGACATAATTTTTATACAATCCTAAAATGGGCTTATCCCAGATTTGCCTTTCAATAACTTGGACTGTCTGTCTTGGCTTTTTCTATAATTAGCCTTGTCTTGATGCCTGCAAAATTGCCTACTTGATTTTAATTCTCCCCCTTGAAAATATGTTAACTAGGATCATTTTGCATATCATAAAGTAAGAGTTGCTTTATTAACATGTCTCCTTGTGTAATGGACTGCTTATGCATTTATACCTTAGCCTAGTCCTAATTATCTAAACCCATGTGATAGGGATTTAGGTGTGGTAAAGCTTTCTAATTTAGTTAATTATTAATGGAGTAAAAATATATTAAGACGCAAAAACAAAGTTTCAAAATACCACTTTTCAAGATAAGGATACAAATCGTGGAATGTGTGGACTTGGAGGGAACTTGCTCAATAACCAATTTCCTGGCTAAATGCGTCAATTTACCGGAAGGACGTGGTTAGGTTTTTCATATATATACCCCGATTTTTGAGACTGGAAGCAGACTTTTTGACTTGCCGGGTGAACCTCTGCCCGTTTGTTTTCTCATTAGAAATACCTTGGACTTTGTCTTATCATTGTAAGTGTCTAAGTATCTATTTATATATTATTGTGGTTTTATTGAGACTTGTGGTCTACTTGGGACAGCCAGTCCCAGTAGACAGAATATAACCGATTATATTATATGTTAAATCAATAAAAGTATTGTATTTTAGAAAACCTTTCTACGATCTACTTTTAGCCTCTCGAACATACCCAGTCGGAACGCCTCAGTAGTTCGGTCATAGCCTAAGGCACGCTACCAAAGTTAAATTACCTTAGGGCCAGAGTTTATCTCCCCTATAAAGGGAGAATAAAGGCATCTACAACTACAACCCCCAAATACCATAGAAATACACTTCACAACAACTGGTGGTCGCTAGAAAAACTGGGTCGAGAAGGCTATATAAAAAAATAGTAAATTGAAATAAAATGGCTTTACCAGAGGAAAAAATGACTTCCCCTTGAAATTGCAAAAATTATACCAGAATACGCGGGAAATTCAGATGTAGATGAGTTTATCGAAAAATTAAAAATTTTCGACGAACTAACTGAATCATTTGAAGATAAGGTCAAAGAGCAATGCATTGCAGCCAGATTAAAGGAAAGCGCCCTTAAACATTTTGAGGCAATTAAGGAAAAAGAGCCCAAGGACATCAGTACTCTAATTGAATCTTTTAAAACAAGATTCATTGAGACAAGCATCTCCGAGAGGCTAAGAACAGAGGTAGTCACATTCGATACCTCAACTAGTATCAGGGAATATGCAGACAAAATTTGTAGATCCGTGTGTTTACAATTAGAAAAAGGCGGAAATGACGAGACAGTACAAAAACTACAACTACATACTTTTAACCAAGGGTTACCAGAAAAGTTATTAAGACTAATATTATCGCGGAAACCTGAAAATTTAGAGCAGGCTATAATACTAGTCGAAACAGAGGTAAAAATTGACGATGCTATGAAAAAGTTTGACCAAATGTCAATAAATAACACAGGAGCCCAAGAAGTAAAAAATATGAAAGGGGACAGAAGAGGATGAACTTTGAGGAGCCGAATCGTGAACCAAAAAGGCACGAGGAAGGCCAATTCTTCCCACCATGGACTGACCCCTCCCCATCTGATGACCAGTCCCATGGTATTAGATCCTTAATGACTTGGAATACCAAGTATTATGGACACCCACCTCCTCCTCCTGAGGAAAATTATAGAGCAAATGGTGGCAGGTCAAGAATATATAGAAATAGATATAGACCCTACGAGGAAGGGAGAATTACCAAGCAATATAGGAAAAGATTCAATTGCTATAATTGTGGCAAACCAAATCACTATGCGGCAGATTGCTGGCATAAAATACCCATAGAAGGCCAGACGTACAAGACAAGACACCAATTCAAAACGCAGGGGGACAGAAATTTAGAAAGGCAGGGAACAAATAATACTTGGCAAACACCTAATAATATTCCTGAATTTAGGCCTAGAAGGCAAACGGTTAACAATACCCAGGGTCAAAGTAGCAGCGCTGAAGGAAACTGGGATAATCCCAGAAATTTTTGGCCAAACAGTGGGCATTTAAACGGAGAAACCAGCCTGTGAGGGTCGACAGAGCTGTTTCCTTGAAAAGACCCCTATATTGTTTAGAATGTTGTGATACAAATGCAAATAATAATAATCTACCAATTCTGCGTTGTTTTAAAATTGAGTGTTTTCAAAATTTACCATGCTTACTAGATACAGGCGCATCTAAATCATTAATTCGAGAGGAAGTTTTAATAGATTTCCTCCTAGTGTCAAAAATCGACTAAGCAGATGCCAAAATACCCTAACATCAGTGACAGGGCACAAGCTGACAATTTTGGGAGAATGTCCACTAAAATTTATTGCAGAGGATAAAGAAATAACAGTAACCGTAATAATATGCAAGCAGCTACCATTTTCTTGTATTCTAGGAGTAGATGCCATCAGAAAATATGGGATTGTATGGGAACCCATATCCAATACAATCACAATAAACCAGGCCAATGAAAGTAATAGACAAATTTGCGTAACAACAAATAAAGAAAGTGAAGATTCGAATTATAACCTAAAAATAAGCGGAAAAATCACAATAGAAGGGGGAACGACAGCTCAAGTTCTAGCTACATTAAATGAAAAAGATGCAAAGGTTAAAACGATGGATGCCGTGATAGGGGGGTACACCATAAAAGAATACCCAATGATTTTCGTGGAAAAGCAAGTTATAAAAATTAAAAATGGTATAACATACTTAAAACTATCAAATCTAAGTAATGATAAAATAAAACTGAACCAGGTAGAACTTGGATCAGTAGAAAAGATTTCAAATTCAGAAATAAAATCTCTAAACAGTCCAGAATTAAGCGTAAACTTCACTTCTAGCCACGAACATTTATCCTCATTAAAACCGCAACCACAAGAAGATTATGGAATGACGAAAACGGATTTTTTGCAACAATTTGATTTAAAACATTTACCGGAAAACGCAAAAACTAGGGTGGAAAATATTCTTTGGGATTTTAAATGGACTTTTGCAAGACACAAATCAGATTACGGATTAACTCACTTAATCACGCACACGATATCAACAGAGGGCCCTCCAATCAAAAAGTCACCGTATAAACACCTTATCATTTCAAGCCATGGCTACAAAGCCAAATAAAAGAAATGGAAGATCAGGGGATAATTAAAGAAAGCATTAGTGATTGGTGCTTTCCATTAGTGATAGTCAGAAAAAAAGATAGTAACTGGAGATTATGTATAGACTTTAGAGCCCTAAACGCCGTCACAATTAAAGACGTGATGAAGTTACCAAGAATTGATTCGATTTTAGATCCGTTAGGGGGTTCAAAATATTACACTAGTTTTGATTTAATAGCAGGATATTGGCAAATCGCTTTAGATGCAGAAACTAAGCATAAGGCTACAGTAATCTTAGACGATGGGAGAACTTTCACGTTTGAACTTATGTCATTTGGCTTATCATTTAGTCCAAATTGTTTTAGTTGCCTAATGAATTTGGTGTTAAAAGATAACGAACCAGGAAGGAAAAAGATACCTTGGCTTATTTAGATGATGTAATTCTGTTTAATGAAAACTTGGAAGACCACTTGGTCGGACTTAGAAAAATACTGGAAAAGTTTGAAAAAGCAGGCTTAAAATTAAAACCAGAAAAGTTAAAAATAGTGGTACCAAAATTAGTATTTCTTGGACACCTGATAAACCAAGGTACTATTGCACCAAATCCAGAAAAATTTACAGTCATAGAAAATTTACAGCCTCCTAAAGATCAAAAAAGCTGCAGATCAGTTTGTGGGTTGTTAAGCTATTTTAGACGATATATTAAAAATTATGCCACAATAGCACAACCTTTGACGAACCTTTTAAAGAAATCAGGTAAATTCGAATGTCCAGAGTGCGCAAAACAAGCGCTAAATGAAATAAAAAGGCAACTATTACTGGCACCAATGCTAAAACTACCAGATTTGTCACAAGACTTCTGTTTGCAAACAGATGCTTCGGGGTACGGTATAGGGGTCATATTATTAAACATTAATCTGAAGGAGTAGAATCAATAGTTCAATACGCCAGTAGGTCACTGACGGAAGCAGAAAAAAATACTAGACAGTTGAAAGGGAGTGTTTAGCAGTTATAGTATTTAAAGAATATTTTCGACAATTTTTACTTGGAAAAAAATTTATTTTATGGGTAGACCAAAAATCATTAGTTTGGCAACATACGATGCAAAATACTTCAGCCCGGCTGACACGGTGGATACTGCGTCAGCAAGCATATTCATATACTCCAATATATATAAGGGGCCATACAAATATTTTACCAGACTATTTATCACGAAATCCAGATAAGAAAGAAAATGTGATAGCAACTATCCAGGACGCACTGGAAGGGGTAGAAATACTGTCTAACGAAAATATTTCAAAGCATCAAAATAAAGACGATTTTGTTTAGCAATGACATCCTTTTTATTAAAAGGAACGGAACTGCCAGAGCACTTTAAAACATTTTTTAAAGGACTTAGATAATTTTGATCTGGACGAAAGTAAAAATCTTCTAGTAAGATATTATAGACCATCGCAAGAAAATAGAAAAAATGACTTAAAAATTATTCCAGTAATTCCAAAATCTCTGGAAGGAGAAGTTTTACAGATGGCACATGCAACGATGGGCTGTCACATGGGAGAAGCAAAAACTATGGCGAGACTGAAAGGAAATTTTTATTTTCCAAAAATATACTCAAAAGTAAAAGCTTTTATACAAAGCTGCCAAGAGTGCGCCAAACAAAAGTCGCCACCAAAGACCCCTAGGGCTGAATTAGGTCAATACCCCACCCTGTCAGGGATATGACAAATAATGTCAATAGACGTTTGGGGATCAGGGGGAAGTTTACCAGTTTCCAGGAAAGGAAACAGGTGTGTACTCACCATTGTATACCATTTAATTCAAATTTATACGCTTTTCCAATTAAAGGTGAAAAGACAAAAACCATTGCGAAAGTTTTGGTCAATCGCCTATTTTTGGAACACGGGGTTTTCCATAGAGTTTTACTTAGCGACAATGGGCCATGTTTTAGAGCCAAATGATTAGACGAAATTACAGAATATCTGGGGGTTAGACGATGGTTTACCTCGTCTTACCTTGCAGCAGCTAATGGGAAAGTTGAACGTAAGCATAGGGAATTAGCTTACATGCTGGGAATACATGCAAGAGAGGAAAATGAAAATTGAGATGAACATTTACCATTTGTAGTCTTTGCAATAAATACGGCTTTTTCACGTACCTTAAAAGAAACGCCATTTTTTTGCAACACATAAGAGATCCCAGAATTTGTTTAAATGAAATAGAAAATGACAGAATATATTACAACTTAGACCAATATAAGCAAGAGATGGTAATGCGAATGAAAAAAGCTATGGAACAAGTTAAAGACAATCTGGAAGATGCGAAAACAGAACAAAAAGAAAAATATGACAGAACAAGCAAAAATAAAACGAGTTACTGTTTAGGAGATTTGGTTTATGTTCACAAAACGAATCTGGAAGGAACAAAAAAGTTAAAACCGAAATGGGACGGACCTTATAGGATTACAAAAATTCTACCAAATAACTTAACATATGTTCTAAAACATCAGCATAAGGAAAAGGAAGAAGTAATACACCATAATAGAATGAAAAAGGGATATTTTTCAAAACCGTGGAAAACAGAGCCTATACTTTGAGAAGAAGAAATAGAAGAAACGGTCTCACCAGTATATATCAGAAGACCATATGCATTTTATGACCTTTTTAAGGACCATAACAGTTGGGAGAAGTGGAAGGAATATTTAGCCCAGACTTGGCTGCAAACTTTCCAAAACAAACAAGAGAAAAAAAAGAAAAGTTCAATATTCATCGGATACAAGCGATGAAAGTGACATAGAAGAGCCTCAAACACAACCTACTGGTTTAAGACATAACAAACCAGAGGTTAAATCCAAAGACGAAGAAAAATTGGAAGAAACCAAAGAACTATATGATTTTCATACGCTAGACTCACCTACAGTCGTAGCTTAAAAATGGCTTTTGGAATAAACGCCATCTACCAGACGCGAGCTAACAGAATGTGACACCGAAAATTCTTCGACAGAAATCGATATAGCTAAACCTGGACAATCGTCAAGAAAACCTTCTTTGAGAGAAAAATTATGGAGCACAGTAAAGAAACCAAAGGGGCAGCAAAAAGTTTCTTTGTCAGCAGCACAAGTCGCCAAAACACTTATGAAAAAGGCCAAACATCAAGAGAAACAACGATTAAAGAGATTTGACGAGGCAACAAAACAGCACTCGGAATCAGAACCTTGTAAGCCACACTATAGAAACCACGGAAAAACTTGCGAATATTATAAAGAAGAAAAGCGAAAATTTGGAGTCCAGAACTCGGACCAGGAAACGGAGAAAGGCAGAACAAGCGCAGCTCCCAGCAGATTAATATTTGAATAAAACAATAATAACAAAAAAAATATTAAATAAAAATCAAACGAGTATAAAAGCCACTAAAGAAATATCTATATTTTCTTTTTAATCGGTACATAGATAACATTAAGTTTCCTTCAAATATATATCGCCAGTAAAAATTATGAACGTCACATTCCAACGCCAAATTATTATTTCCGATCGGAAGTGACATCGTAGGTTCCTGCAACAAATTTTGTTTCCAATATGAGATAAGACTTCGCGAGCGGTGAAATGTCAAGATTGACAAAACGAATTAGGCTTCGTTTCATAGAAAAAGAAAATAAGTAAGGCCACGTAACTTTTAAATGGGTGTAGTAAACCTAATTAAATTATACATATTTAGAATCAGAATTAAAATGCGATTCTTTTGATATGTATATTAAAAAAAAAATTTTCTTTCGGGGAAAAAAAAATTGTTTTTTTTTTAAGAAATTAAAAAAAAAAATAATTATAGGAAAATACAGCGAGAGTTTACATGAATCCGGACATGTACAAGCTAGCTGTAATCTTATTATAATTAGTTATAGTCTAATATGATATTTTTTTTATTAGTTACAAATGGCAAAAAGAAAAAAAAATAAATTTTAAAGAAGCGATAAAAAGGGCTAAGCAACACTTAGAACAAGCTTAGAAAGCAAAACGAGTGAAAAGCGATATAAAAATAAAGTATAACCTAAAAACTTACCAGGAGGTAAAAGCCAACGACAAAATCCATTAAAAATCAGCCAAAAATTAACCCCATCGTCACAAGCAAACCACAGTTCATTGTTCAAGATATTAATTTTAACTCTAGCGATGTATTGGATATCTGAGAAAACGAATTGGCACAGGAGATCCCTAGTTTAAACAATTGGTTTTCACCTGTGCCAACCCAAACACCCAAATCCCAAGCCGACGAACCCTAACAGAAACTAAACGTATCCACTTTTTATTTGAAAATAAAATATAACCTTTCACAACAAAAAAACTCGCAGTAATGAACATAAAATTCATTCTTGTAATTCTCCCAGACTCAAGCTTATCAATAAACCGCAGATACGGAGCACGGCATTCAAAGCTATTCAGCCTTGCCAATGGGATTATTTTCTTTCTTTCCTTGGCAAAAAGGATCGTAATTAAATCTAGAATAAAATTTGCAACCAGTATATCGTAAAAATTGCATTTTTATGAACAAATGAGGGCTAGAAAATGCGGCGCAAAACTTAGCTAAAAGTGCTCTAAAAATCAACTGGAAAATACAGTGCTTTTAGAATACAAACACTTTTGGGACGGAGAAACTTAAATAATTTCAAAATAATACAGGTTGCGACAGTAGACCCCCCCCCTTAAAAACAAGGAGATAATGAAATTGACCGAAGAATGGCAATCGGCGTAAAAACTTGTAAAAGCTGTTGAATAAAACAGGAGACATATAAATATAGGCTTAGAAAAGACCTATTAAACTGAAAAAGCTGACAAAGATTTGAAAAAACTGCTTAGGCTTCACTGAAGTAAATAAATAAATAAATAAATAAAAAAAAAAAAAAAAAAAAAAAAAAAAAAAAAAAAAAAAAAAAAAAAAAAAGTTCAAATTCAAAATATAGTCAGACGAAACTAAAAGGAAAATAAACTGAATGAAGTCAGTTAAACTCTGTTATACGCACTTATTGAACTTGCCGAACGAACTAGTATGAAAATTGTACTAAATAAGTACCAAAAAGTAGCATTAATACTACGGAGCCACCGTTACATTGGTAAACGCGGGCCGAGATTAATAGAAATGTTGGACAAATGCTCAAAGTAGTCAAGAAAAGAAATTTGGCTCTCATATGTGGAAGTCGTTTTCAGAAAAATGACTAGGATGACATAAATTGAAAGTAAGGCAAATAATAGCCTTAAGAATTTAATTATTGTGTGCAGATTTATTTTGTGCGCAGGTTCATAATAGTCTTTTTTACTAGCTGATGACAACAGAACTTAGAAACGTTATAGAAGCTACCAGAAGGCAGCCCTGGTAAGCAAACCTTCAGGGTACGGGCACAAGTCAATTGGTAGTGCCAAAACAGGTAAAAAGACGAATAGCTAAAATTTTTAGCTTATCAGATATAAGCTGTAAGCTAAATCTTGTCCCAAGAGGACATTAAAACTGGAAAAAAAAGAGATGACAGTGGAACACTCTATTAAACTGTCTCAATGACCGGAAATTAAAAAAAAAAAAATAAATAAAAATGCTCAAGTTTTGGTATCAACGAACCGACATTGAGTAAGCTGAACAAATGTTATTGACGAAATATACAGTTATAAATGTATTTTGCAAACCTTTAATAAATATGGAAATTTTTTCATCGTATAAAATTGCAAATATATAAATTTTAATAACATAATCGTATTGTAAGAACTGTTGCTAAGCCTTTAAATAGTAGCTAATCACAGTTCTCTGTTATAGTGTATAAATCTATTTGTTAGAGTTAAAAACAAATTGTGTAAATATTTTAATTGCAGTTTAAGACTTATCAGATTAAAAGTCTTGCTGGATTGATTTAAAATTTGTACAAAGAATAAACATTGCAGTATTTAAATAAATTGTAAGATTACATAGTTATTGTCTGTTTTTAAACAATTAAGTTATGCATCAACATAACTTATATCAGTATAAACTATATATAAATATATTAAATTGGTATTTTGAGTGTTCTGTTTTAGAAAGAGAGTTATACCAATTTTTTAGTTTTGCTTTGTGAGAAGTCTACTTGAAAAAAATGCTTCTTGTGTGGTTATATTACTACATAGTGTCTTAAAGTAACTTAAAAAAAAAATTAACCAATGCTTATGGGGTAGTTGTTCTTTTCAAGTTTTTAACTTCTGGTCAAATGATAAATCAGCGGTGTTGTTAAAAAAAAAAAAAAAAAAAAAAAAAAAAAAAAAAAAAAAAAAAAAAAAAAAAAAAAAAAATCTGTATTAATGCTTTACTAATATGAGTGTTTAATATGGTTTTAAGTGTTTAATAATTAATGCTAATTTTAATATGTAAAGAATATAAATACAATTGAAATAAACCAGAAACGGAATGTTTCTATTTTAGCAGCACATTGTGTTTAGAAAACGAGTAAGAAAATAATTACAACGGTTGGCACTACGAGTGCATAAATATAAAAGTAAAAAAGTACGATAAATAGTGAAGCGAATTCTTTGCTATGACAGTAGTAATACTTTTGATTGTAATTAAATTGGTATTTTGAGCGTTTTGCTAATGGAAAAAAAAGAGTTATAACACATTTTAGTGTTGCTTTTTGAGAAATTTACTTTGAAAAAAAAGCTTTCTGTATATTTAAATTACTATATAGTGTTTTAAAATAACTTTTAAAACTTTAACCAAATGTATTTTTTGATAAATGTTGTATCTAAGTTTTGTTACTTAACAATGCTTGTGTAAGTTTATTACACAATGCTTGTGTATATACTATGTTTTAATTTACTTTAAATTTTAACTAGTGATGTAATGGTATATGTAAATGTTTGACCTCGAGTCAAAGTATTAATAATTTCTTTTTATTTAAAATAATCAGTTTAGTATTTAAGTTTGAAAGAATAATCCAGCAAGGAACATAATGTTTCAATTTAAGCGGGATATTATTTTTGGAGTGATTAAAAAAAAAGTGGAGAAAGTAATTAAAGTAAATAACTTTCGAATGCTGAGTGTTTCATTCTACTATGTATGTAAAAATATATGCTTTATATGTTACTAATGTGGATATTTATTTTAGAGACAGCCTTAGCTATTTTTTCTTTGGAAATCAAATTTTTCATAACATCCTTTTGGATCCATTTCTCAATCATTTCTTTGACGCATTTTTGGAAAGTAGCAAATTTCAAAGCCAGTTCAAATATATCCTGATTCTATCATCACATACCATTGGAAGCCAAAACATACTTGATCAACTGATATTTGGAAACTATAGCAGAAATACAGACTTTACTACAAGTTCATCAAAAGTGAGATAAAATCAGAACTTAATTTAGACCTAGAGAATATGCTACATAGCCCAATGGCTTATGTTATTGAAATATGTGAAAATGCTTTGTGAAAAAAAATCAAAATGTTATGTGAAATTTACCAAGGCATTTCTAAAACGAAAAATAAACGGTATATCAGCCACGTCACACAGATAAATTAAATTATTAAGGGGAATTAAATGTAAACTCAAATGATTCATAAACTTGTATAATATAACTTGAAATCCAATTTTAGCAAAACCATTAATATTATGTTTAAGCTGCTTGGGGTCAAGTAAAACAGAAGATGCATATGAAGAGGGTAAAAGAATAATCGTCAGTCCTAGAGACAGAGAAAAAGAGAAACAAGGATAAATTTTAAATTGAAATCCTTCGACAAAAAAAAAAAAACAGGAACATGGCCAATATGGGACCAGAAACATAACCCTAAGGAAACCCATTGAGGGTAGATGCACAAAATGACCCAAAGATGGCAGCATAATAGCTTTAAACGAAATTAAGTTGTTTTAAAAGTAAAATATTGAAAATTGGGACAATTCTTCTTTAAATGGGGAGTATTGTGGCAAAGCTTTCTAATTTAGTTAATTATTAATGGAGTAAAAATATATTAAGACGCAAAAACAAAGTTTCAAAATACCACTTTTCAAGATAAGGATACAAATCGTGGAATGTGTGGACTTGGAGGGAACTTGCTCAATAACCAATTTCCTGGCTAAATGCGTCAATTTACCGGAAGGACGTGGTTAGGTTTTTCATATATATACCCCGATTTTTGAGACTGGAAGCAGACTTTTTGACTTGCCGGGTGAACCTCTGCCCGTTTGTTTTCTCATTAGAAATACCTTGGACTTTGTCTTATCATTGTAAGTGTCTAAGTATCTATTTATATATTATTGTGGTTTTATTGAGACTTGTGGTCTACTTGGGACAGCCAGTCCCAGTAGACAGAATATATCCGATTATATTATATGTTAAATTAATAAAAGTATTGTATTTTAGAAAACCTTTCTACGATCTACTTTTAGCCTCTCGAACATACCCAGTCGGAACGCCTCAGTAGTTCGGTCATAGCCTAAGGCACGCTACCAAAGTTAAATTACCTTAGGGCCAGAGTTTATCTCCCGTATAAAGGGAGAATAAAGGCATCTACAACTACAACCCCCAAATACCATAGAAATACACTTCACAACATAGGCTATAATTTATCACAAGTATTACCGAGCCTATCCCCCTTCCCTTATGGGACCAGATATAGCCCAAGGCTATAGGATAAGACCCCCAGTACTCACACAATTATTTTGATCAAGATCAAAGTATAAACACATACAACAAGTACTGACAAAACCTATCCTCTCCACACAATAAAAGTGACCCTTTGTCCGCGGCTCCGGAGACGATGCGAACCAGGTGCCTAAATTTTTCAAGTTCCGTAGCTGATTTATACTTGTTCCATAGTTTGATAATCACCTACAAAACCGGTTCCGCAGGTGATTATGCTTTGATCAGATGTGTTCTGAATTAAAGAGACTGATCCTGATATAAAGCTTGTGATTAGAATTAGGACAATGAAAAAATGAGGGTGCTTTATTGTGGAGCATATTGAAATTAATGCCTTCTATTTTGAAATAGTTTCACCCTACCCTATTAGATTTTATGTGATGTTTACCGACACCGATTTATCACGCCTATATTTACGATTTGAGGGTGCTACGCGTAAATACTCGTATATCGAATGGAAAATTGCTTTGATTATTATAATTGTTTTCATCTTCCTCTAATCTATCCCTTTTTCTCAATATTATTGACGTCAAAACTTGAAAATATGTTAATTTATTTCAAAAGTATTTATTTTTCCTGTCATTGCATGGCAACTGGATTAAAGAAATTAGCCGCGTAAATTGTATTAATAGTATTTGATAGAATCTACTTTTATTTAATTTGGTTCAGAACCGTACGAAATTTACTCCTTGTGTGTCCCCTAAGCTCCTTGATTGGAGGCCAGGATATGCTGATATAGGCCCACTATATTCTTCGGAAGGAAAGCAAAAAAACACACACACATATGGGATGCTTTGTTTCATGAGCAGCTTTTACGTGTATTTTTATTGTTATGTGCTGCAAAATTAATTATAGTACGGAGCACTCGTCAGCTGATTCAGATTTTTTTTTTTTTCGTTTCGCACAAATTTAGCTCGCATTTCAGAGCTTATTTGAAAACCAGATTAGTCCTATATACGAGTAATACGAAACAGACGAATAAAAGTGTGCTTTATTATATAATGGAAAGAAAAATGAAAACGATGTAGTTTGTTGTAAAACAATTTTGTTTGAAAATCAGTATGCTATTCTCTAGAGTTCTTTCACTTCTACTTCGAAGCGTTTACGGATTTTCTCGTGGAACATCATCGCTACTTGTGGATCAAAGAAAAAGCTAAAAAGCAAAAAAGAGGAGGGGGAATTACTATTGATTGATAAAAACAAATATATGACTTTCTTGTGAAAAATACTACCCCGAAACGTTGGAATGAGTTTCAAGAACAGTTAGGATAATGATAATCTTGATCAGAAGTGGGTTTGCAGATGTGGTTTAATGGTACATGACCGCTGTATTAATAGTTCTTCCAATTACTTTTTTTTTTAATTGCAACAGAATAAAAGAAACAAGAAAATAAATAATCCCAACTTATATATTCGCTGAATAATTTTCCATTCCAAAATCATAATTGGCAATCATTCCATAAAATATTTTCATTTCTGTAAAATAGTTTTAATAGTTTTCGGCTCACTCGTGGTTCGGGTCTAGGCCCCGGGGCCCTATCCCGAATCCCTCCGTCTCCTCGAAAAGTTTGTTTTATAGAATCTAGGGGATGAAAGGAATCCCGCCATTCTGGAATTTTCTAAATTTATATTTTGATAGCCTACAACATTGAATCCTAAGTAGATCATGGTATGTTTATTTCTTAGCTATCTCATTATGGTACTAGAATAGAACATTTCTGAAGTTTGAAAAAAAAACATTTCAAACATTTCATAGCCTACCTGTTATTTGGCACAGCAAGTAATTTCACTCCTTTTCCTTTTGCATTTTCTCGATTAATATCGCACCCTTCGAAAAAGCATCGAACGCTCATTCTGGTTGTTAGCCGGCAGCACTTAATAATAATCAGTTTTCTAAGCACAATACTTCTTCTTCATATCCATATCGCAAGATTTACTGTTTAATTTCAACCTGCTAAAATCGATAATTTCCCGGTCACCCGGTCGTCGTCTGAATCACACTTAGCAATATAGCATAATTTATTGGCTCGGAGCGATTAAGTAGTACAACATTTCCCCTCTAGAGGCGCTAGAGGTAAGCGGGGTCACTTTTGGAGAGTTTTGTCAGTACTTTGTATGTGTTTATACTTTGATCAAGATGTATCTTTCCTAAACAGGAACAACAGGAACACAATCTTAGACTTGATTTAGCCTATTTAAAAAGAGTATTTAAGAGATAGTCTAATAAATTGTGAGAAGAGCACACAAAAGCATTCAAAATTCATACAATTAATGATTGTGACAAAGGAGATGGGTTTTGTGTGCTTCACAATGCTTGAAAGGTATGTCAGCGCGTAACTGTATAACGTTTTGACCCGATTTGGACCACTGTTCCCATTTTTTCACTGATAATTTTTCCCAAATTTTTTGTTGATAATTTTCCCAAATTTCGTCGATTATTTTTCCAAATTGTTTACAAACATGTGAAAAATTTGGGAAAATAATCAACGAAATTTGGGAAAATTATCACGAGAATTTGGGAAGTTTTGACCCGAAGGTCTAAATCGGGTCAAAACTTCCCAAATTCGCGTTGATAAAGTGCGTAGTAAAGTGCGTTGAATAGTAGAAGTGCGTAGACTATATCCGTACGCTAAAAGTTCCTAGCACCGCGACGTGCTAGGTCTCGAGGTAAATCGTAACTGATACTTTTACGAGATCCTTTGAGCTTTCCAAAGTTCCGCATAATATCATCCTTGTCAGTAATGCTTGTCAGCGTAACTATAATAGGCTCAATCTTATTCCTAGCAGATGACCTAGTTGAAGCCCCTTTCTGTCTATTACTGTTTAAACGATAGCACTTCACAAATGGAATAGCGTCAGCATTTGCTAACCCTATATCAGTCAAAAGCTCGCGAACAGCAGTTTCTGCACTTTGCCCAAACACAAGAGGAATACCGTGAAGTAGAAGATTCGGTCTTTTAGATGCAAGCTCCAATTGCAGGCACGACTTTTTTTATATTGATTAACTCTGATTTCAAATCGCAATTTTCCTACCGTAATTGGGAATTTTCCTGGCGGAGAGCATCAATTCTTTGTTCCAGACTAGCCACCAACTGCATAAGCTCTTGATGCTTCTGATCGAAATAATCCTTTGTAAGAGACTTCATATTTAAATTCCTTATTACTAACAATAAATTCCTGCATATGTGTTAAATCTCCTCTAACAATCCATCGAACGAAAACTTACTCGCAAGGGCCCCTTTCTTCAGAGAATAAAAAACCAGAGGGGCCCGCTTTCAAACAACGCCAAAATAAACAATAGCCAGCCAGCGCCTTGAAATGATACAGCAATCACCTCTTACGCACACAAAGCTCCGCACCGAATAAATGCTGGCGAGAAATGGTACTTGTCGATTAGCTGGTATACACGTAAGAGGTCAAGTTTCATTGATGCTTATTAATCACTTTTGATGACTCTTAAAAAGGTAACAATAACTTTGAATTTCCAATCGAAGGAGCTATCTCTGAAGCTTATGCGACCACCCCTTAAATATAACCTTATATGCCCTCGGGGCATAGCTTACAACACTTACCCACGGGCTCTGGGTGGATCTGTCGACCTCGGAGTTTTTGTTATTTGATCTTTAAACTATATTAAACAAAATAGCTATCTCAAAATTTTGATTGGATGCATTTGGGGAAAATAGTCTTGGGGGGGGGGGCTAGTAGCCCTCCGATGACTTTTGACTCTTGAGAAGGGCATTACAAATTATAATTTACAATCGAATAAGCCCCCTCCAAAGTTTATACGGCCATCCTTTCAATAAAAACCTTATATGCCCCCAGGGCACGTCTTACAACACTTGCCCCTGGATTCTGGGGGGTGGTCTGTTTTATCCCTGGAGTTTTTTATATATTATCTTTGGTCTATTTAAAAAAAAAAACGGCTATATAAAGAATTCGATTGGACGCATTAGGGGAAAGAAAGATGGGAGGGACAAGGGCTAGTCCCCATCGGATCACTTTTGACTCTTAAAAGGTGAATTAAAACTTTCAATATCTAATCATTTTAGTCCACTCCAAAGTTTATACGACCACCTCTTCCATAAAAACCTTATATTTCTCCGCGGCATAAGTTACGACTCTTCCTCTGGCTTGGGGGGGGGGGGGGGTATGTTGGCAATGAAGTTTTTGTTATCTTATCGTTGGACTATCTCAAACAAACTGGGTATCTCAAAATTTCCATTTGATACATTTGCGGAAAAGTCAGTCCTTTGAACTATTTGGCTTTCTTAAAGTTTTGGCTTTCTCAAAATGGCTTTCTCAAAGTTTTATCAGATGGGTTTTGGGATAAAAAGGGCATGGAGGGTCTAGTTGCCCTTGAATTGTGTTGACCCTGGAGTTCTAGTTATCTGACGTTTGAACTATTTTAAAAAAATAGCTACCTTGAAATTTGCAAGAACCATTTTTGCCCCCAGAGCATAACTCAAAATACCTGCCCCGGGCCCTGTGGGGTTACGTCTACACCGGAGTTTTTCTTGTCAGACCTTAGAACTATTTTAAAAAGAATGACTATCTCAAAATTTGTATCGGATGTGTTTGGGGAGAAATGGGCTTAGGGGAAGAATAGTTGCCCTCCGATCTCTTTTGAATCTTAAAAAATTAACTAGAACTTTCAATTTCCATTCAAATGAGCCCTCTGTAAAACTTATACGAGCATCCCTTCCATAAGAAGAATATATGCCCCCAGGAAAAAACTTACAACGCCCCAGGCCCCGGAGTTTTCGTTATATGTTTTTTTAACTATTTCTAACAAAATAATTATCTCCAAATGTTTATCGGATGGGTTTGAGGAAAAAAGGG
Source organism: Artemia sinica (assembly GCA_027921565.1). NCBI lineage: Eukaryota > Metazoa > Arthropoda > Branchiopoda > Anostraca > Artemiidae > Artemia > Artemia sinica. The sequence continues at coordinate 1,807,043 of CM051269.1, read as the reverse complement.
CGTGGAGGGGAGGGGGGGGGCTAGTTGCCATCGAATCTCTTTTGATTTTTAAAAAGTGAACTAGAACTATAAATTTCCTATCAAATGAGCCCTCTCTGAAGTCTATACGAGCATCCTTTCCATAAGAACCATATATGCCCCCAAGGCGTAACTTAGAACGCTTGCCCCCGGGCCCAGGGGTGTTGTTTTGGCACCGGAGTTTTTGTTATCTGACCTTTAAACTACTTTTAACTAAAAGGTTATCTCAAAGTATTTATCGGATGCATTTGGGGGAAATGGGCGTGATGGGGAAGGGCTAGTTGCTCTCCGATCTCTTTTGACTCTTGAAAAGTGAACTAGAACTTTCAATTTCCGATTAAATAAGCCCTCTCTGAATTTTATACGAGCATCCCTTCCATAAAGACCATATAGGGCCCCAGGGCATAACATACAACGCCTGCCACTGGGCCCTGAGGGATTGTGTTGACCCCGGAGTTTTCGTTCTATGATCTTTGAACTAATTTTAGAAAAATGACGATTTCAAACGGATGGGTTTGAGGAAAATAGGGCGTGGAGAGGGGGGGGGGGCTAGTTGCCCTCTGATCTCTTTTGACTCTTACAAAGTGAAGTAGAACTTTCAATTTCCAATCAAATGAGCCCTCTCCGAAGTTTTTACGAGCATCCTTTCCACAAGAACCATATATGCCCCCAGAGCATAACTTTCAACGCCTGCCTGCCCCAGGGTCCTTGGGGTTCCGGCGACACAGGAGCTTTTCTTATCTGACCTTTGAACTATTTTTAACAAAATGGCTATCTTAAAATTTTTGTCAGATGGGTTTGGGGAAAAAATTACACGGTGGGAGGGGGGGGGCTAGTTATCCTCGGATCTCTTTTGACTCTTAAAAAGGGACCTAGAACTTTCAATTTCCAATCAAATGAGTGGTCTTTGAAGTTTATACGAGCATCCCTTTCATAAGAACCATATACGCCCCCAGGACATAACCTACAACGCCTGCCCCCGGGCCCTGGGGGGTTGTGTCGACACCGGAGTTTTTGTTATCTAATTTTGATCTAGTTTAAACAAAAATGGCCATCTCAAAATTTGTATCGGATGGGTTTGGGGAAAAATTTACAGGGTGGGGGGGGGGGCTAGTTGCCCTCCAATCTCTTTGACTCTTAAAAAGTCAATAAGAACGTTTAATTTCCAATCAAATGAGCCCTCTATGAAGTTTAAACAAGTATCCCTTCTGTATAAACCATAAATGCCCCCAGGACATAACTTAGAACGCCTGCCCCTGTCCCTGGAGGTTGTATCGACACCGGAGTTTTTCTTATCTGACCTTTGAACAAGTTTTAACAAAATGGCTATCTTAAAAATTTTATCAGATGGGTTTGGGGGAAAAAGAGCTGGAGGAGAACTAGTTGCCATCCAATCTCTTTTGACTTTCAAAAACTGAACTAGAGCTTTCAATTTCCAATCAAATGAGCCCTCTCTGAAGTTTATAAAAGCATCCCTTCAATAAGAGCCGTATATGCTCCAAGGGCATAAATTAAAAAGCCTGCCCCGGGTCCTAGGAGACTTTGTCGACCCCTGAGTTTTTGTTATATGATCTTTGAACTATTTAAAAAAATGGCTATCTCAAAGTTCTTATCGGATGGGTTTGAGAGGAGAGAAAGGGTGTGGAGGGGGGGGGGGGGGTCTAGTGGCCGTCCGATCTCTTTTGACTCTTAAAAAGTAATAATAATAATAGTTTATTTTTTTACCCGCTAAAGTAACAAAAAGGGAGTATAAATAGAAAAAAACACAAAAAATTCATAAAAAGTGACTAAATGCACAGTAATATACAATAAAACACTAAATACACAGTAAAAGCACAGTAAATACACAGTAAAAGCACGAAATTAATGAAGGAGGTGGACAAACCCATGATGAGCTGGGAGAGCCTTCATTGTCTCGGGGAGTTTGCCAGCAAGCCCGATTAGCTTTTCAATTATATCTGGAAGCCCAAAACTGAGACAAGGTTACGGTTGCGGTACCACGGGGGCAGATACAGTAGGAAACGCAAAAACTCAATCAGATTTACTTAACGGGAAATTCGAGATTTTGATTTAGTGGAGCGCAGGTATTTTTTATATTCTAATTTTGTCTTTTGCTTTATATGATAATAACCCCATCAGACGGACGACCACAAGAAATCCAAATACGCAACCAAAACTTTGCTTTATTTTTAATCGATTTCAATTCAGGATCCCACGACCACTCCGGTTTACGCGTGTTTAGCCAGACTCGCTCCAGTGGTACAGCAGACAACTCAGCTGTTTTTAGACAAGAAACTAATTTTAGATAATAATCATTTAACGTTCTTTTATCATTTGAAGACTTACAGCTAAGCTGTAGAAGATGGAAATGAACTTGAATTGTAGCAAGTAGCGTAGCCAGCGTAGAAATATAAAGCGATAGATTTATCTTATTCCATTTCGACGGAAAACCCATTTTCACCCTGCTGTTAAAGCATTACGATTAGTACAAATTGGTAGTTGAAAAACAAACGAAATCGATAGATGATCTTATCGCAATGATCTTCATGAACGGTTACGCTAGAAAACGGGTAGGCCCGGAGAACAAACAACATGATCAATATTCTTTGACTGCCGGAATGATAAATAAGAATATATACAAGTTTTTTCAACCAGCTTAAATTGCGGCAGAGAATCAAATATCCACTCCGAGTGAATATTTGATGACAGCAGGTCAGCACTAAAGTCCCCCGCGATAAAAGAAAATAATCACTTTGATTTGAGAAAGATTCCAAAAGTTTCTGTAATACACATGAACGGTGTTCTATCTTCATGAACGGTTACGCTAGAAAAACGGGTAGGCCCGGAGAACAAACAACATGATCAATTTTCTTGACTGCCGGAATGATGAAAATAAGAATATATACAAGTTTTTTCAACCAGCTTAAATTGCGGCAGCGAATCAAACTTGAGGAGTGGCACCCCTCGAGGAAATTATAGCCTAGTAAACGACACAGCATTCGCACGGGATTCTGACTAATGGACAATTCTTCTGGGATTGGTATGTTTTGATGGGCGTCTTTGGGCTGAAAAACCTAATAATATTCGTAGGCATGAATATATAATGAGTCGGAGGTAATAGGCTTGAGATTGTCTGTGCAGGATTTCGACTCTTGTTGATAGAAGAGCATCGCCAAGTGCTGAAAACCATGTTGTGACCAAGATGGGCCCAGGATTGCACAAAGCCTCCATTCATGGAGATCCCAGGGACTTCTTGCTGTCCGGTTCTAAGCCGGCTTAAGCACTTCGGTGTAGACTTGAGAAGATATGTGATCCCCGTCCTGCACTGGTACCCGGGATCATTGCTTTTCCTGAGGCGAAAAAAATTTCAATGATTTAAAGAACATGAAAATTGGAACTTGTAATGTTACGACATTAAAAAATGACTATCGTGTCGACATTTTGACTGACGAATTCAGACGATTCGAACTGGATTTATTAGGAGTTTCAGAAACTCATATCCCAGGGGTAGGAAGCATGAAATTAGGTGATATAGAATTTGTTTACTCAGGCAGGAAGGGTGGGGTACATAGACAGGGAGTAGGGCTCATGATGAATAAGGAAGCTGCTAAGTCTTGTTTAGGCTGGGAAGGTATTAATAATAGAATACTAATTGCTCATTTTATGACTAGAAAGTTCAGGGTATCAGTTATAGTAGTATACGCCCCTGTAACCGACTGATGGAGATACTAGTGACTCAGATGAATTTACTTACAGTTACAGGAGCAAATAGACAAGGTCCCAGGTAGAAAATATGATGTTATTACTGGGAGATTTTAACGCCCAGGTTGGTAGAAATAAGGATAGAAGGTATCCCAGCTTAGGTAAATTTGGTGTAGGAAAAGAAAAAACAGTAATGGATACAGACTTTTGCAATTTTGTAGGTATAACAATCTAGTTATAACCAATACGGTGTTTGGTCATAAAATGGCTCATAAGCTAACATGGTATTCACGTGATGGTAAGACAGCAAACCTTATTGATTATGTTATAGTAAACCGAAGACTGGCAGGATCAATACAAGATACTAGGGTATATAGGAGTGCTGTTATTGATGTTAAAAGTGAAGATCACCATCTAGTAGTGTCAAGGGTTAATTTAAAGCTGAAATATCGGAAGGGTAATTACCTCCCGGGAAGTTATGATGTTAGTACACTCCAGGATGAGAATTTGAGAGAAACTTTCCAGGAACAGTTGAATACTAAACTTGAGAGTTTAAAATTTGATAATGTGGAAGATGGTTGGAATAATTTTAGAAAAATAATTTGTGAAGTTGCTGAAGGTGTATTAGGGAAGAAAGCTAGAAATGCAGCTAAGAATATTAGTGAAAAAGCTTTATGTTTAATAGAAAGGAGAGAAAGGACTTGTACAAGGATTATCTGAGTGATAGATCGCATGAAAACAAAAGAAATGTAAAGAAAGTGGAGAAAGCATTGAAATATGAACTAAGGAGGTGTGAAGTAGAGGCCATGGATAAAATTGCCGAGGATTTAGAAGATGCAGCTAGACGGCATAATAGTAAAATATTGTACTGGCACGTTAACAAATTGAGAGGTAGTAGTCAATCCGGACTTGTTTCAGTCAAAGATAGGAATGAGGTGGCAATTAGCGACAAGGAAAAAGCTAAAGCGAGATGGGCCGAACATTTTGAGAATTTGCTTAACCGAGATAGAGTTGCAGGAAAAAAATATAGAGGAAAATGAAAAAGTTTGTCATACCTTGGATGTGAAGGAAGATTTGTTTTGTGAGGAGGAATTAGCAACAGTACTAAAAGGATTAAAGAATAATAAGGCTCCAGGTGCTGATAGGGTAGTAAATGAGTTTCTTAAATATGGTGGCTCTGAGGTTAGAAATAAGTTATTGAAGATTATGAATATGATTTTTGAAAAAGGGGAAGTACCTAACGATTTTAGGAAAACCTTAATTAAGCCACTTTATAAGAAAGGTGATAAAAGTGAGTGTGGTAATTATCGATGCATTAGTCTGGTCTCTGTAGGTACCAAATTGCTTAGTAATATGATACTTTTTAGACTGAGAGTTGCCGTAGACAAAGTTTTAAGAGAAGAGCAGTGCGGTTTTACGAAAGGTAGAGGATGTATTGACCAAATTTTCACTCTTAGGTTAATAATTGAGAAGTGCCTAAGTTTTCAAACACCTTTGGTCCTCAGTTTTATAGATTATGAGCAAGCGTTCGATTCTGCTGATAGAGGAGCTTTAGTAAAGGTTTTATCCTTGTATGGTATACCAGACAAATACATTAAAGTGATTAGTGCTATGTACGAGAATAACACTGCTGCGGTTAAGGTAGGAAATGAGGTTAGCAGCTGGTTTTGTATTAAATCAGGAATTAAGCAGGGTTGTGTTCTATCCCCCTTTATATGGATTATTTTGATGGACTTTGTTTTAAGGAGCACAGGAAAGCCAATGGGAGACCACGGAATCAAATGGGTAGGAAAAAGTCTCCTGGACTTGGATTATGCTGATGATTTAAGCATCCTAGATGAAAGTGTGAGCAAAATGAATGAAGTTTTAGAGGTTTTTGCGAGTTCAGGGTGCTAGTATTGGTTTGAAAATTAATGTTAGGAAGAATAAGTCACTAAGGCTAGGAATAAGTGAAGATGAAAAGGTGACGTTGGGTAATGAAAAGATTGATCAGGTGGGCAGCTTCACTTACCTTGGTAGTATTATTAGTAAAGATGGTGGGAGCAGTGAAGATGTTAAAAATAGAATAGCCAAGGCTCAGGGTGTTTTTTCACAGTTAAAAAAAGTCTGGAAGAATAGGAAGATAAGTCTGCAAACCAAGATTAGAATCTTAGAAGCTACAGTGATGACAGTGGTCAAATATGGGTCTGAAGAATGGACACTCCGAAAAGCGGATGAAGATTTGCTAGATGTTTTCCAGAGAAATTGCTTAAGGATTGTTCTGGGTACCCGGCTGACTGACCGTATTTCAAACAATAGGCTATACGAAAAATGTGGTTCAATACCGCTTTCTAAGTCTACAATGAAAGAAAGGTTGAGGTGGTTAGGGCATGTTGTGCGGATGAAGGATGACAGATTGCCGAAGATTGTTCTTTTCGGCCAACCATCTAGGGCTAAACGGAAAGCAGGTCGTCCCCGTCTGGGGTGGGAGGACGTCATAAAGAAGGATTTAAAGAAAATGGGAACTTCGTGGGCGGGTGTAAAAAAGGGAGGCTTTGAATAGATTGGGGTGGAGGAGGAGCGTGCGTAGCTGTGTTGGCCTCAGGCAGCTTGGTGCTGTGATGAGTTGTTAGTAGTAGTAGTAGAATCAAATATCCACTCCAAGTGAATATTTGATGACAGCAGGTCAGTACTAAAGTCCCCCGCGATAAAAGAAAATGATCACTTTGATTTGAGACGGATTCCAAAAGTTTCTGTAATACACTGCAAGTCTTAGCGAATCTGTTAAGAGACTGAACCGATTTTCTGTCACAAGGCAAGTAAACATGTATGATCACTAAAACATTAATCAGCATAGCCAAAGTGTTAAGATCACTATGAAAAATCACAGGCGAGTAGCAAGCGACACTATTTCGGTTCAAAATACATGCAAACCCACCCGACTGCCGTTTTAAGTAGTTCGTGCCGCCGATACGAAAGCGACATGATTAGCACTTCTTTTTTGCAGGTTTGTTTTGGCCGAAGATAATAAGTGTTCTTACAAGCATACAATGTCATAATTACATACAAGTTCGTCAATAACATGCTCTTTTCTTCTTGTACTATTTATGTTATACGAGACAGCTGAAAGGGACTGCGTTATTTTCGGGCACTACTCAAAACGTGAAACTTGAGCACTGGGCTTTTCAAACTAAAGGATGTATGATCACCGTGGCAGTTCGCACATTTGGGGCTATTTCGGCAAGGCGTTTCCTTAGAGGCAATATGATTTCCGGAACAACGAGCACATTTATCAACAGGACTGGTACAGTCATTCATCATGTGATCTGGGTATCGGCATTTGAAGCAGCAACGGGGTACACTGATGAAATTGTACACAGGGAATATTTCGTAATCTATTTTCAGGCCGTTCTTGATGGCATTGTTTTTTGCAAATGTGTACGAAAACTTTAGCTTGATTGTTCGAGAAGAGCCGAAACGAGTGGCTTCAGTCACACCAGGGTACGAATTTAGTCTAGAAATGTCAAAATCCTCAGGGATACCTTAAGCAATCCCAAGGTGACGTTTGAGCATAGTTTTAGTGGTAACACCCGATGTGGCTGCACTAATCGAATTGCAGAAATCCGAAATAACAGATTTCTTAATGTTGACATAAAACTTATCACCTCTTGGGCGGACACTGGAAGTGACTCGTGACCTTACAATTGGTTTAAGAATTCCTCTCGACTTTTGGGGTTGCCAACTGTTTGGGGAAGGTTTGAAACAATCACTGTAGCATGGCTACTCGATAGTGAAGAAGCAGCAGGCTTGGGTAGCGGTGGAAAATTTGTTGAATAAGACTCGAAATGATTTGATATAGTTTTTAGATGCAGGTTCAGTTCATTTACTTTTGAGAGCAAAGCTGAGTAAGCCGAAGTCGGGATAACTGGCACTTCCGAAAGGCTTCGAATGACAAAAGTCGGAGTTATAAAACAATCTGAATCACATTTTTTCAGCATTTCCTAGATATCACCAAGGTGATTAGAGGGTACCTTCGTTCCGGTTCGCTTCTGGAATCTCCGGCAGCTTTTTATCACCGAAACAATTAGTTTTGGTTGAGTCACGCCATCAGAGTTGCACACTGTAGAATTCATTATCTCCATAGTAAAGAAAAAAATAGCGTAATTAAATAAAAAAAATATAAAAAAGACATTTAATTACAATTATAAATTAAAGGTAAGCATTGCATAATTAGGATTACCATTGTCTACCCCATATAAATTAACCGTAAAGAAAAGAAAGATGTTTCAAATTAGTTTGATTTCGTAGAACTATTGTTATTATAGTAATAAAACAAGCTTGAAATTTTTTTCAATGTTTTGATAGGTTTTAATGAATATTTTTGTCGTCTTTGTCAGTCTTAAATGGTGCAAATTTTTGAAAGTAATTCTTATATAACGGCCCTCCGTAGTTAGACCTTGATTCTTCAGAAATCTATTTTAATTTTGAAACTCACTGTTAAGGATATTTAGTAATACCACAGTAGACCTAATCTGTCACTATTTGTGTACGTGGTCAAGGGTATTGGCCAAAGTAATCAAAAAGTTGAACATAAACAAATATCTCTGTACGGTCTACTTTATTTTTGTTACAGTGTTTGTCATCTTTTTGTATTATATTCTTTGTTTATCTTTTGAGTTAAGATATAGTATTTTATTTTTTTGTGACATTAAAATGTTTCTTAAGATAAAAAAAGGCTATTTAGTTTCTGTATTCCAAATCAAGCTAAACACCGATTTTGTATGTCTGTGCTTTTAGAAATAAACTCTTAGAACAAAGATTTCTACTGAGAAGATAGTTTGTTCTGTAGGAGATAGGTTTCAACATGATAATGCCCTATTTCCGTCTTTATATGTCCTTGGGCCCGTGAGACCCCAATACAGAAAAAAACGAACTGAAAAATATTACTTTGCTCATAAATCGAAGCTCAAAAGCTTAGTTTTGTAACATTTTGAAAGCTATGTCTATAAACACTTGAGAAACAAAGTTAGTTTTGTTGCTTAACAGAATGCGCGAAAAAAAATTCGTGACGCATTATGACGCATTGTTGAAAACATTTTTCTAAAATAGGAAAGAAACCTATTGGACCATAATGAAACTTCCAGGTTTTTTTCTTCTGGCTCAAAGAGGCCTCAAATTTTATTTCAGAACAAGGAGGATTTTAGAAGGCCGGAAAATTAACCAAGAAATTTGTTGTTGTGATTGGTTTGAAACCCAAATCCAAAGTAGAACCCAAACACAAGTTAAAATGGATTGCATGAAACTGTTGGTTTGCATGAATATGGGCCACGGATGAAAACGACTAGAAACTTCTTCTATGTTTTAAATTTACGTCAGGAAGTTCCTCGTGCAAGACATTTGAAACTAATTTCTGCTCTATCGATACACGAGGTCCAAAAGTGGAATAGTGGATTTAAGAGTTGCTTAAAATTTAGCTGCATTTAAGCCCTTCCATAGCCATAAGCATTATTCAAAAGCAACTGATTTTGCTGTGGCTTTTTCAAACTGGTACTTTGCCATAGAGGAAAAATTGCCAAAATAATGAATGATTAACACACACACAAACGCGCTCACACGCACACACAGGCAAAGAGACTGAGAGTGAGGCAAAAGGTAATCAATTCTGAAAAACTTGATAATTCTTTTCCTACAAGCCCGATAAGTCCTGGTTCGTGGCATAAACTTTTATAGCAAAATTTTTAGTTCAGTAAATTATAAAGTCCATTCGGTTTTATCGAAACTTCTTATTGCCGCACTTCCCGTATCACTGAGCGAAACTCAGATTTTGTCTGTCGAGCACTCTGTGGTTCAGCAGGCAGGGAAAAAAAAATGAAATCAAATTCCCTCGATTGCGATAGCATTTCTGCCAACCATTTAAAAGATGATTGCCCACTTCTTTTTCAACACCTGCAGTTGCTTTTCCAAATATGCATGTGTGTATCTGCGGTACCGGATAGTTTTTTATGTGGGTATGTAACATTTATTCTTAAAAGAGGAAACCTCTTTGCACGTCGTATCGGCCAATAGCTGTGTTATGCAATCTCAGTAAGGTTTTTGAATATATTCTTCTTCCGTCAATATCGAGTGCACATTGTGGCAAAAATCAGCTTGGGTTTTCGCCCTGGGGTAGGCTGCCAGCAAGCCCATCGAGTTTTAATTAATCTTCTTATTGACGTGACAAAAAAGGGATATGATCTCCATCTTTGCGCCTTGGACCTTTCCAAAGCTTTTGATAGCGCCACCCACCCACAAGCTTTGTTCTCCCTTTTTGGCCACGGCATTAATCTTTCTCTGGTTTTTTCTCCTTCGTTATTGGTATGCTAATTCTTTTTCTGCGAATAAAAACTGAAGGGTTTATTTCTGATTCTTAAATTCCGGTTCGGTGTGGTGTCAGATAAGATGCAGTCCTTTCCCCTTCTATTTTTAAACTTTGCATTTATTCTGTTTTATCTTCTATGCCAACCACTTGTATTTTTCAGGCGGTTAAACTTTCTTACATAGCGTATGCTGATGATATACTTCAAATTAGTAGGACTAGAAAAGGTCTTTCTGTTTCTGTGTCTACATTTGCAACAAACCTTAGTAAAATTGTTCTATCACTGAACTTCTCTAAATCGAATATATTTCGTTTAACAGTAATTGTAACTCGCCTTTTGATTGCGCTTCTTTTTCTGTCCCATGTGTCTCTTCTTTTCATTGGTTGGGCATTAGCATTGCTAAAAATCTTAAATCTCTCCGAGACCATGCCGTGGGAAATTGTAAAAAGAAGATCCAAGTATCTTACTCCAAATTGTTGCCAATCGGGAAATTCAGTATGAAGACCCTTGCTAAATGGTCCCTGTTTCTTACTGATCATTCAATTTTGTTCCTTTCTGGTGTTTATCCCACTCTTGGGCGAAAAGATACTCGGTCATTAGGTTCCTATTATTTTCGGTTTTTGCGTTTCCTACTGTATTTGCCCCCGTGGTACCGCAACCGTAACCTTGTCTCAGTTTTTTGGGCTTCCAGATATAATTGAAAAGCTAATCGGGCTTGCTGGCAAACTCCCCAAGACAATGAAGGCTCTCCCCCCAGCTCATCATGGGTTTGTCCACCTCCATTTTTCCTCAAATTATGATTGGATGGGTTTATGGGAATGATGGGCGTAGGGGGTGGGGGCTAGTTGCCCTCCAATCACTTTTGACTATTAAAAAAGGCACTATCCCTTTAATTTCCAATCGAATGAGCCAGTTTTGAAGTTTCTACGACGCCTTCTATAAAAACCTTATATGCCCCCAGGGCATAACTTAAAACTCTTGCCGAGGGTTGTGGGGGAGTGTCCTCCTCAAAAACATATTTTCTATCTGGAAATCAACTACGCTGAACAAAATGGCTATCTCAGAATTTTGATTGGATGTGTTTGGGGAAATGATGGGCGTGGGGGGGGGGGCTAGTTGTACTCCAATCACTTTCGACTATTAAAAAGAGCACTATCCCTTTAATTTCCAATCGAATGAGCCTGTTTTGAAGTTTCTACGACAACGCCTTCTATAAAAACTTTATATGCCCCCAGGGAATAACTTAAAACCCTTGCCCTGAGGGTTGTGGCGGAGTGTCCTCCTCAAAAATATATTTTCTATCTGGAAATCAACAACGCTGAACAAAATGGCAATGCGAAATTTTGATTGGATGTGTTTGGAGAAAGTATGGGCGTGGGGGGGATGGGGCTAGTTACACTCCAATTACTTTTGACTATTAAAAAGGGCACTAGCTCTTTAATTTACAGTCGAATGAGCATGTTTTGAAGTTTCTACGACAACGCCTTCTATAAAAACCTTATATGCCCCTGGGGCATAACTTAAAACCCTTGCCCTGAGGGTTGTGGGGGATTGTCCTCCTCAAAATATATTTTCCATCTGGAAATCAACTACGCTGAAACAAAATGGCTATCCAAAATTTTTGATTGGATGTGTTTGGGGGAATGATGGCGTGGGGGGGGGCTAGTTGCCCTCCAATCACTTTCGACTATTAAAAAGGGCACTAGCCCTTTGAATTTCCAATTGTATGTGCCTGTTTTGAAGTTTCTACGACAATGCCTTCTATAAAAACCTTATATGCCCCCAGGACATAACTTAAAACTCTTGCCGAGGGTTGTGGGGGAGTGTCCTCCTCAAAAACATATTTTCTATCTGGAAATCAGCTACACATGAAATAAATGGCTATCTCAAAAGTTTGATTGGATGTGTTTGGGGAAATGATGGGCGTATGGGGGGGGCTAGCTACCCTCCAATCACTTTCGACTATTAAAAAGAGCACTAGCCCTTTAATTTCCAATCGAATGAGCCTGTTTTGAAGTTTCTCTACGACAACGCCTTTTATAAAAACCTTAAATGCCCCCAGGGCATAACTTAAAACCCTTGCCCTGAGGGTTGTGGGGGAGTGTCCTCCTCAAAAATATATTTTCAATCTGGAAATCAACTATGCTGAACAAAAATGGCTATCTCAAAATTTTAATTGGATGTGTTTAGGGGAACGATGGGCGAAGGAGGGGGGGGCTAGTTGCCCTCCAATCACTTTTAACTATTAAAAAGGGCACTATCCCTTTGAATTTCCAATCGAATGAACCTTTTTTGAAGTTTCTACGACAACACCTTTTATAAAAACCTTATATGCCCCCCAGGGCATATCTTAAAACCCTTGCCCCGAAGGTTCTGGGGGAGTGTCCTCCTCAAAAAACATATTTTCTATCTAGAAATCAACTACGCTGAACAAAATGGCTATCTCAGAATTTTGATTGGATGTGTTTGGGGAAATGATGGGCGTGAGGGGGAGGGAGAGGGGGCTACTTACACTCCAATCACTTTCTACTATTAAAAAGGGCACTAGCCTTTTAATTTCCAGTCGAATGAGCATGTTTTGAAGTTTCTACGACAACACCTTCTATAAAAACCTTATATGCCCCCAGGGCATAACTTAAAACACTTGCCCTGAGGGTTGTGGGGGAGTGTCCTCCTCAAAAATATATTTTCTATCTGGAAATCAACTACGCTGAACAAAATGGCTATCTGAAAATTTTGATTGGATGTGTTTGGAGAAATAAATGGGCGTGAGGGGAGGGAGAGGGGGCTAGTTACACTCCAATCACTTTCTACTATTAAAAGGGGCACTAGCCTTTTAATTTCCAGTCGAATGAGCATGTTTTGAAGTTTCTACGACAACACCTTCTATAAAAACTTATATGTCCCCAGGGCATAACTTAAAACCCTTGCCCTGAGGTTTCTGGGGGAGTATCCTCCTCAAAAATATATTTTTTCTATCTGGAAATCAACAACGCTGAACAAAATGGCTATGCGAAAATTTTGATTGGATGTGTTTGGAGAAAGTATGGGCGTGGGGGGGATGGGGCTAGTTACACTCCAATCACTTTTTGGACTATTAAAAAGGGCACTAGCTCTTTAATTTACAGTCGAATGAGCATGTTTTGAAGTTTCTACGACAAACGCCTTCTATAAAAACCTTATATGCCCCTGGGGCATAACTTAAAACCCTTGCCCTGAGGGTTGTGGGGGATTGTCCTCCTCAAAATATATTTTCCATCTGGAAATCAACTACGCTGAACAAAATGGCTATCCCAAAAATTTTGATTGGATGTGTGTTGGGCGAATGATGGGCGTGGGGGGGGGGGGGGCTAGTTGCCCTCCAATCACTTTCGACTATTAAAAAGGGCACTAGCCCTTTGAAATTTCCAATTGTATGTGCCTGTTTTGAAGTTTCTACGACAATGCCTTCTATAAAAACCTTATATGCCCCCAGGGCATAACTTAAAACTCTTGCCGAGGGTTGTGGGGAGTGTCCTCCTCAAAAACATATTTTCTATCTGGAAATCAGCTACACATGAAATAAATGGCTATCTCAAAAGTTTGTTTGGATGTTTTTGGGGAAATGATGGGCGTATGGGGGGGGGGGGCTAGCTACCCTCCAATCACTTTCGACTATTAAAAAGGCACTAGCCCTTTAATTTCCAATCGAATGAGCCTGTTTTGAAGTTTCTACGACAACGCCTTTTATAAAAAACCTTAAATGCCCCCAGGGCATAACTTAAAACCCTTGCCCTGAGGGTTGTGGGGGAGTGTCCTCCTCAAAAATATATTTTCAATCTGGAAATCAACTATGCTGAACAAAAATGGCTATCTCAAAATTTTAATTGGATGTGTTTAGGGGAACGATGGGCGAAGGAGGGGGGGGGGGCTAGTTGCCCTCCAATCACTTTTAACTATTAAAAAGGGCACTATCCCTTTGAATTTCCAATCGAATGAACCTTTTTTGAAGTTTCTTTATACGACAACACCTTTTATATAAAAAACCATATATGCCCCCCAGGGCATATCTTAAAAACCCTTGCCCCGAAGGTTCTGGGGGAGTGTCCTCCTCAAAAAAACATATTTTCTATCTGGAAATCAACTACGCTGAACAAAATGGCTATCTCAGAATTTTGATTGGATGTGTTTGGGGAAATGATGGGCGTGGGGGGGGGGGGGGGGGGGGCTAGTTGCACTCCAATCACTTTCGACTATCAAAAAGGGCACTAGGCCTTTAATTTCCAATCGAAAGAGCCTGTTTTGAAGTTTCTACGACAACACCTTCTATAAAAACCTTATATGCCCCCAGGGCATAACTTAAAACCCTTGCCCTGAGGGTTGTGGGGGGAGTGTCCTCCTCCAAAATATATTTTTCTATCTGGAAATCAAAACTACGCTGAAACAAAATGGCTATCTGAAAATTTTGATTGGATGTGTTTGGAGAAATAATGGGCGTGAGGGGAGGGAGAGGGGGCTAGTTACACTCCAATCACTGTCTACTATTAAAAAGGGCACTAGCCTTTTAATTTCCAGTCGAATGAGCATGTTTTGAAGTTTCTACGACAACACCTTCTATAAAAACCTTATTTGTCCCCAGAGCATAACTTAAAACCCTTGCCCTGAGGGTTCTGGGGGAGTATCCTCCTCAAAAAATATATTTTCTATCTGGGAATCAACTACGCTGAACAAAATTGCTATCTCAAAATTTTGATTGAATGTGTTTGGGGGAATAATGGGCGTGGGGGGGGGGGATGGTAGTTGCCCTCCAATCATTTTGGATTGTTAAAAAGGGCAATAGCCCTTTCAATTTCCAATCGAATGAGCCTGTTTTTGAAGTTCTACGACGCCTTCTATAAAAAACCTTATATGCCTCCAGGGCATAACTTAAAAACTCTTGCCGAGGGTTGTGGGGGAGTGTCCTCCTCAAAAATATTTTTCTATCTGGAAATCAGCTACACTGAACAAAATGGCTGTCTCAAAAGTTTGATTGGATGTGTTTGGGGAAATGATGGGCGTAGGGGGGGGGGGCTAGTTGCCCTCCAATCACTTTTGACTATTAAAAAGGGCACCATCCCTTTGAATTTCCAATCGAATGAACCTTTTTTGAAGTTACCTACGATAACGCCTTTTATAAAAACCTTATATGCCCCCCAGGGCATATCTTAAAACCCACGCCCTGAAGGTTCTGGGGGAGTGTCCTCCTCAAAAACATATTTTCTATCCGGAAATCAACTACGCTGAACAAAATGGCTATCTCAGAATTTTGATTGGATGTGTTTGGGAAATGATGGGCGTGGGGAGGGGGGGGGGGGGCTAGTTACACTCCAATCACTTTCGACTATTAAAAAGGACACTAGCCCTTTAATTTCCAATCGAATGAGCCTGTTTTGAAGTTTCTACGACAACGCCTTCTATAAAAAACTTTATATGCCCCCAGGGCATAACTTAAAACCCTTGCCCTGAGGATTGTGGGGGATTGTCCTCCTCAAAAATATATTTTCTATCTGGAAAATCAACTACGCTGAACAAAATGGCTATCTGAAAATTTGATTGGATGTGTTTGGAGAAAGTAGGGGGCGTGGGGGGGATGGGGCTAGTTACACTCCAATCACTTTCGACTATTAAAAACGGCACTAGCCCTTTAATTTACAGTCGAATGAGCATGTTTTGAAGTTTCTACGACAACGCCTTCTATAAAAACCTTATATGCCCCCAGGGCATAACTTAAAACCCTTGCCCTGAGGGTTGTGGGGGATCGTCCTCCTCAAAACATATTTTCTATTTGGAAATCAACTACGCTGAACAAAAATGAATATCTCAAAAATTTTGATTGGATGTGTTTTGGGGGAATGATGGCCGTGGGGGGGGGGGCCTAGTTGCCCTCCAATCACTTTTGACTAATAAAAAGGGCACTAGCCCTTGAATTTCCAATTGAATGTGCCTGTTTTGAAGTTTCTACGACAATGCCTTCTATAAAAGCCTTATATACCCCCAGGGGATAACTTAAAACTCTTTGCCGAGGGTTGTGGGGGAGTGTCCTCCTCAAAAACATATTTTCTATCTGGAAATCAGCTACACTGAACAAAATGGCTATCTTAAAAGTTTGATTGGATGTGTTTGGGGAAGTGATGGGCATAGGGGGGGGGGGGTGGGGCTAGCTACCCTCCAATCACTTTTGACTATTAAAAAGGGCACTAGCCCTTCAATTTCCAATCGAATGAGCCTGTTTTGAAGTTTCTACGACAAAACCTTTTATAAAAAACCTTAAATGCCCCCAGGGCATGACTTAGAACCCTTGCCCTGAGGGTTGTGGGGGAGTGTTCTCCTCAAAAATAGATTTTCAATCTGGAAATAAACTACGCTGAACAAAAATGGTCATCTCAAAATTTTGATTGGATGTGTTTAGGGAATGATGGGCGTAGGGGGGGGGGGGGGGGGGGGCTAGTGCCCTCCAATCACTTTTGACTATTAAAAAGGGCACTATCCCTTTGAATTTCCAATCGAATGAACCTTTTTGAAGTTTCTACGACAACACCTTTTATAAAACCCTTATATGCCCCAGGGCATATCTTAAAACCCTTACCCTGAAGGTTCTGGTGGAGTGTCCTCCTCAAAAAACATATTTTCTATCTAGAAATCAACTACGCTGTACAAAATGGCTATCTCAGAATTTGATTGGATGTGTTTGGGGATGGGTGATGGGTGTGGTGGGGACTAGTTGCACTCCAATCACTTTCGACTATTAAAAAGGGCACTAGCCCTTTAATTTCTAATCGAATGAGCCTGTTTTGAAGTTTCTACGACAACGCCTTCTACAAAAACCTTATATGCCCCAGGGCGTAACTTAAAAACCCTTGCTCTGAGGGTTGTGGGGGAGTGTCCTCCTCAGAAATATATTTTCTATCTGGAAATCAACTACGCTGAACAAAATGGCTATCTGAAAATTTTGATTGGATGTGTTTGGAGAAATGATGGGCGTGGAGGGGGGGGGGAAGGGGGCTAGTTACACTCCAATCACTTTCGACGATTAAAAAGGGCACTAGCCTTTTAATTTCCAGTCAAATGAGCATCTTTTGAAGTTTCTACGACAGCGCCTTCAATAAACCCCTTATATGTCCCCAGGGCATAACTTAAAACCCTTGCCCTGAGGGTTGTGGGGGACTATCCTCCTCAGAAATATATTTTCTATCTAGGAATCAACTACGCTGAACAAAATGGCTATCTAAAAATTTTGATTGGATGTGTTTGGGGGAATAATGGGCACGGGGGGGGGGGGCTAGTTGCCCTCCAATCATTTTGGACTATTAAAAAGGGCAATAACCCTTTAATTTCCAATCGAATGAGCCTGTTTTGAAGTTTCAACGACAACACCTTCTATAAAAAACCTTATATGCCCCCAGGGCATAACTTAAAACTCTTGCCGAGGGTTGTGGGGGAGTATCCCTCCACAAAAAACATATTTTCTATCTAGAAATCAGCTACACTGAACAAAATGGCTATCTCAGAATTTTGATTAGATGTGTTTTGGGGAAATGATGGGCGTGGGGGGGGGGGGCTAGTTGCACTCCAATCCCTTTCGACTATTAAAAAGGGCACTAGCCCTTTAATTTCCAATCGAATGAGCCTGTTTTGAAGTTTCTACGACAACGCATTCTATAAAAACCTTATTTGCCCCCAGGGGGCATAACTTAAAACCCTTGCCCTGAGGGTTGTGGGGGAGTGTCTTCCTCAAAAATAGATTTTCTATGTGGAAATCAACTACGCTGAACAAAATGGCTATCTGAAAATTTTGATTGGATGTGTTTGGAGAAACAATGGGTGTGTGGGGGGGGGGGGGGCTAGTTACACTCCAATCACTTTTGACTATTAAAAAGGGCACTAGCCCTTTAATTTACAGTCGATTGAGCATGTTTTCAAGTTTCTACGACAACGCCTTCTATAAAAACCTTATATGTCCCCAGGGCATAACTTAAAACCCTTGCCCTGAGGGTTATGGGGGAGTATCCTCCTCAAAAATATATTTCTATCAGGGAATCAACTACGCTGAACAAAATGGCTATCTCAAAATTTTGATTGGATGCGTTTGGGGGAATGATGGGCGTGGGGGGGACTAGTTGCCTTCCAATCATTTTGGACTATTAAAAAGGGCAATAGCCCTTTAATTTCCAATCGAATGAGCCTGCTTTGAAGTTTTTACGACAACGCCTTTTATAAAAAACCTTATATGCCCCCAGGGCATAACTTAAAACTCTTGCCGAGGGTTGTGGGGGAGTGTCCTCCTCAAAAACATATTTTCTATCTGGAAATCAGCTACACTGAACAAAATGGCTATCTCAAAAGTTTGATTGGATGTGTTTGGGGAAATGATGGGCGTGGGGGGGGATAGCTACCCTCCAATCACTTTCGACTATTAAAAAGGGCACTAGCCCTTTAATTTCCAATCGAATGAGCCTGTTTTGAAGTTTCTACGACAAAACCTTTTATAAAAACCTTAAATGCCCCCAGGGCATAACTTGGAACCCTTGCCCTGAGGGTTGTGGGGGAGTGTCCTCCTCAACAATATATTTTCAATCTGAAAATAAACTACGCTGAACAAAAATGGCTATCTCAAAATTTTGATTGGATGTGTTTAGGGGAATGATGGGCGTAGGGGGTTGGGGGTGGCTAGTTACCCTCCAATCACTTTTGACTATTAAAAAGGGCACTATCCCTTTGAATTTCCAATCGAATGAACCTTTTTTGAAGTTTCTACGACAACGCCTTTTATAAAAGCCTTATATGCCCCCAGGGCATATCTTAAAACCCTTACCCTGAAGGTTCTGGGGGAGTGTATCAGGTGGCGGATAGGGGAACATCCTTCAGATATGGAGGATACCCTCGAATATTAAATAAGAGGGCGCGGATCAAGGGGGGCCCAGTCTCTGGGGGTCTTAAATAGCCAGTGCACCCTTGTCTGGGGGATATAAATACGGACAGAGGAGGAGGTGAGCCCCTCTGATAGCGATCTTGCTGGGCCCACCGGCGCGTGGATATGTCACGAAGACGTTAAACTCACCCCCAGTAATGGGATAAATTGCTTGGTGACGCCGTGATGCCAAGTGGGATGATCCTCCCAGCGAGGACAACTGCGAAGAGCGGAAGACACACTCGAGGGTGTCAACGGTCCCGGCTAGAAGCAGAGAGGATTGGCTTGCCGTTGCTTCAAAAGCTAGCCAGAAACTTTTCCTCTTTATGATTTATGACTAGGCAATCAATGAGAACACAAAATTGGGATACCGCGTCCGGGGAAACCGACGGACAAGCTACCGCGTCGGGGAAACCGACGGACAAGCTACCGCATCCGGGGCAACCGATGTATTGACAGCCAACAGCGTTGGAAACGAATCAAGGCAACGTTTGACAAGTCCGTCACAAACGGACGCTAGACCGGTTTTATCTACAAAAATCACCACCAGAATCGGCACGTTAAATCTTCGGACACTTTCGAAACCAGGAAAGAAAGACATGCTCCTCCGTGAAGCAAACCGCTACAATTGGGACATCATCGGCCTCTCAGAGACTCATCTACCAGGTATCAGCGAAGAACAGATAGGAGACGCAACCCTCCTGCTTTCTGGAAGACAAGACGGAACACACAGACAAGGAGTCGGCTTTTTGCTGACAAAAGCAGCAAGGAAATCTCTTCTATCAGTGGTGTCTGTCTCGGAGAGATTAATGATGATCCGACTCAAAAGCAAGTTCAAAAACCTCTCCGTGGTACAGGTGGTACAGGTCTATGCTCCGGATTCATCAAGGTCGGACGAAGAGTCGGAAGATTTCAACTCTCAGCTCCAGAGCCTTGTCGACACCATTCCGAAGAAAGACATCGTGTTAGTCCTCGGGGACTTCAATGCCATCGTGGGGATGGCATTGACCACCATAGACCAAATTTTTGTGATCAGACAGATTATGGAAAGATACCTGGAATTCGGGAAAGAGCTATACCAGCTGTTTATCGATTTCAAACAAGCTTTCGATCTAATTTGGCGAGATGGCCTATGGCACATCCTGGCACACTACGGTATTCCCACTGACATTATTGACATTATCAAGAGCATGTACGAGAAGTCGAGAAGCATGGTGCAGACCAGCGAAGGCTTTACTGAAGAATTCTCAACCTCTTCAGGAGTGCTGCAAGGATGCCTACTCTCCCCCACTCTGTTCTGCCTATTCCTGAATGCTGTACTGGCACTGGTGCCCAATGACACGGGAGCACTCATGAGTGGACACCTCTTTGACTTGCTTGCATACGCCGATGACATTAATCGCCTAAACGAACAACTAGAGGAACTGCAATCAAGCGCTAACAATATTGATCATGCAGCTAGTTCCTTTGGGATGAAAATCAATGCTAACAAGACAAAAGCCATGAAGGTAACGCGGCATACAGATACAGGCCTTCAACCAGCAAAATTATGATCCAGGGGGAAGAGATCGAGTGGGTTGACCATTTCGTTTACCTAGGAAGTGAGCTGACGTCCATAAAGGACTCCTCAAAAGACATTAAACGACGCCTCGCCCTTGCCTCAGCATGCTTCAATTCATTGCGATCGATCTGGAAAAAACAAAACATCTGTCGCTGAAACTAAAAACACGCCTTTTTCGAGCTCTTGTGGTTCCAGTAGCAACGTACGGAGCAGAGACATGGCCCTTGAAAGCAGAAGACAAACGCCGGTTGGCGGCCTTTGAAACAAAATCCCTCAGGAAGCTTGCTGGCATCACCTACCTTGACCGAATATCAAACGAACGGCTATTGTCTTCGCTCAACTATTCCCAGACCATCATGCAGACCATCCAACTTCAACAGCTTCGATGGTTAGGCCACGTTCAGCGGATGTCCCCAGCCCAACTTCCAAAAATTGCGTTTGAAGGAAGGATTGATGCCTCCCGCCCAAAAGGACGACCTCCCAAGCGCTGGAGGGAAAAACTTTCCCAGCCATCCCCTGTCGGTACTCCTTCGGACTGCAGCGAACAGGGAATCGTATAAGAAGCTTTGCCATAGTTCAGTTAGAGGAGAAGCCCCGAGTCGGCCAATCCGGCCGGATGGGAGTTAAGTAAGTAAGTGTTTGGGGAAATGATGGGTGTGGGGGGGGGGGGGGGGCTAGTTGCACTCCAATCACTTTCGACTATTAAAAAGGGCACTAGCCCTTTAATTTCCAATCGAATGAGCCTGTTTTGAAGTTTCTACGACAAACGCCGTCTACAAAAACCTTATATGCCCCCAGGGCGTAACTTAAAAACCCTTGCTCTGAAGGTTGTGGGGAGTGTCCTCCTCAGAAATATATTTTCTATCTGGAAATCAACTACGCTGAACAAAATGACTATCTGAAAATTTTGATTGGATGTGTTTGGAGAAATGATGGGCGTGGGGGGGAGGGGGAGGGGGCATGGGAGGGGGCTAGTTACACTCCAATCAAAATGGTTATCTCAAAATTTTGATTGGATGCGTTTGGGGGAATGATGGGCGTGGGGGGCTAGTTGCCTTCCAATCATTTTGGACTATTAAAAAGGACAATAGCCCTTTAATTTCCAATCGAATGAGCCTGCTTTGAAGTTTCTACGACAACGCCTTCTATTAAAAACCTTATATGCCCCCAGGGTATAACTTAAAACCCTTGCCCTGAGGGTTGTGGGGGAGTGTCCACCTCAAAAACATATTTTCTATCTGGAAATCAGCTACACTGAACAAAATGGCTATCTGAAAATTTTGATTGAATGTGTTTGGGGAAATGATGGGCGTAGGGGGGGGGGGGGGTTCTAGCTACCCTCCAATCACTTTTGACTATTAAAAAGGGCACTAGCCCAATAATTTCCAATCGAATGAGCCTGTTTTGAAGTTTCTACGACAAAAAACCTTTTATAAAAACCTTAAATGCCCCAGGGCATAACTTAGAACCCTTGCCCTGGGGGTTGTGGGGGAGTGTCCTCCTCAAAAATATATTTTCAATCTGGAAATAAACTACGCTGAACAAAAATGGCTATCTCAAAATTTTGATTGGATGTGTTTAGGGGAATGATGGGCGTAGGGGGGGGGGGGGGGGGGGGGGTGGGGGTGCTAGTTGCCCTCCAATCACTTTTGACTATTAAAAAGGGAACTATCCCTTTGAATTTCCAATCGAATGAAACGCCTTCTGAAGTGTGAAGGGTTTCATATGAAGTGCCCCTGGGAAAAAAAAAAAATAAAAAATCAGAGGCAACGCTTTAGCGTTGCCTATAGTAAAGGCCATACGGCTCCAATGTTTTATTATTTATTATTATTTTTTTTTTCCAAGAGGCACTTCATATGGAAGGGGTTGTCGTAGAAACTTCAAAGGGGGATCATTCGAATGGAAATCGAGAATTCTAGTACCCTTTTTAATAGTCGAAAATGATTGGAGGGCAACTAGCCCCCCCCCCCCGCCCCCCCCCCCCCAATTCCCCCAAACACATCCAATCAAAATTTTGAGATAGCCATTTTGTTCAGCATAGTTAATTTCCACATAGAAAATATATTTTGAGGAGGACACTCCCCCACAAACCTCAGGGCAAGGGTTTTTTAAGTTATGTCCTGGGGGCATATAAGGTTTTTATAGAAGGCGTTGTCGTAGAAACTTCAAAACAGGCTCAATCGATTGGAAAATTAAAGGGCTAGTGCCCTTTTAATAATCGAAAGTGATTGGAGTGTAACTAGCCCCTCCCCCCCCCCCCACGCCTATTATTACCCAAACACATCCAATCAAAATTTTGAGATAGCCATTTTGTTCAGCGTAGTTGATTTCCAGATAGAAAATATATTTTTGAGGAGGATGCTCCCCCACAACCCTCAGGGCAAGGGTTTTAAGTTATGCCCTGGGGGCATATAAGGTTTTTATAGAAGGCACTGTCGTAGAAACTTCAAAACAGGCTCATTCGATTGGGAATCGAGAGTTCTAGTGCCCTTTTTTGTTAATAGTCAAAAATGATTGGAGGGCAACTAGCACCCCCCCACGCCCATCATTCCCCCAAACACATCCAATCAAAATTTTGAGATAGCCATTTTGTTCAGCGTAGTTGATTTCCAAATAGAAAATTATTTTTCAGGAGGATAGTCCCCCACAACCCTCAGGGCAAGGGTTTTAATTTATGCCCTGGGGGCATATAAGGTTTTTATAGAAGGCGTTGTCGTAGAAACTTGAAAACAGGCTCATTCGATTGGAAATTAAAGAGCTAGTGCCCTTTTAATAGTCGAAAGTGATTGGAGTGTAACTAGCCCCCCCCCCACGCCCATCATTTCCCAAAACACATCAAATCAAAATTTTCAGATAGCCATTTTGTTCAGCGTAGTTGATTTCCAGATAGAAAATATATTTTTGAGGAGGACACTCCCCCACAACCCCCAGAGCAAGGGTTTTAAGTTATGCCCTGGGGGCATATAAGGTTTTTATAGAAGGCGTTGTCGTAGAAGAAACTTCAAAACAGTCTCATTCGATTGGAAATTAAAGGGATAGTGCCCTTTTTAATAGTCAAAAATGATTGGAGGGCAACTAGCCCCCCCCCCCCATGCCCATCATTTCCCCAAACACATCCAATCAAAATTTTGAGACAGCCATTTAATTAAACGTAGTCTTAAGTTCTGGAAATTAGGTCTTTGAGGATGACAACTCCCCACAGCCCTCAGGGCAAAGTTGTAATTTAAGGATTCTCCGAATCCTTCCCATATTTCTTATGGAAGGGATGCTTGTATAAACTTTAGAGAGGGCACATTTGACTGAAAATTGAAAGTTCTTGTTCACTTTTTAAGAGTCAAAAGAGATTGGAGGGTAACTAGCCCCCCCCCCCCTCCTCCAAGCCATAAATGCATCAGATAAAAATTTTGAGATAGACCTTTGTTAAAATAGTTCAAAGTTCTGATAAAAAAAAAACTCCAGTGTCGACACAGCCCACCAGGGCCCGGGGTAGGCGTTTTAAGTTATGCCCTGGGGCATAACTTATTAAGGGGGGCTTATAACTTATGGGAAGGGGTTTTGTATGGAAAGAATACATAGGAAATCTATTATAATTATCCAACTTTAAGGTTAAAATACATACTCTGTGATAGATGCAAAATTGCTTTGGCACACAAAATCCTATTAAGGTCAATTCCAAACAGTCGTGATCCCATTGTGTCAGCAAGTGAAATGGTCTAAACCCCTTATTGGAGCTATTTTTTCAATCCATTCATTGTTGTCTATCGCTGTCCACAAGCTATGCAAGCTGTCTATTGTTCATATATAAGGTTTTTATCAAAGAGTTAATCGTATAGACTTTGAAAAAAGCCTCATTCGATTTAAATTGAAAGTTCTAGATCTGTTTTTTAAAGTCAAGAATAATCGGACAGTAAGTACCCCACCCCCTCCATGCCATAAAAACTTGAAACTTTTTGCAATCAAAAACGAACGAAAAATTAATTAAAAAAAAACTTCCCGAAAAATACGTTTTTCAAAGAAAAGTAAAGGCCATTTTAAACTTAAGCTCAGTTGGTACGAATACCTGTTAAAATTCAAACTCAAAACGACCAGAAATTACTATTAAAGAATAAATGAAACCCAAAACGAACAGAAATTAAATAAACAATTATAGCAAACAACATACAACAAGTAATAATATAAATGAATAAATAGATCTTAAAGCGAGTAGTGCTTAGATTGAATATGAAAATCAAGCTTAAAACGAAAACAAATGTTTTGCTATTAAAGTATAAATGAAACTTAAAACGAACAGAAATTAAATATACAATCAATGCGAACAAACATACAATATATATTAATGTAAATGAATAAATAAATCTTAAAACGAGTGAAACTTAAAAAGAATATGCAAATCAAGTTTGAATCAAATAAAAATAACTACAAACAAGAGTTTGGGTATCGCCTCACTGCAGAAGCGTAAAACCTACTGCGTCATTGGCGCTTTACTGAAAACGAATTATATTACAAATGTTTTCTTTTGTACTTAATATTGAAAATAAATATTAAAATTACAGTAAAATTTTGAACTGATGAGCTTTTAGCAATTAATATCATCATGCATCAAATATTCAGTTTAATTTGTTAGTTCTTTTCAAGATTGGTCAAGACAAATATAGTTTCACTACAACAAAATTTTGATACTGCCCCTTCTTTAACTGCAAAAACCTAAAGCCTTCTGCGTCATTGGTGCTTCACTGAAAACGAATTACTCGTATATTACAAATTTATTATTTTCCAGTTCTTACAGCATTGAAAATGAAAATAAAAATTACAGTGAAAAAAAAAATCTTGAACTGATGGATCTTTTACAATTAATATCATCATATATCTAATATTCAATTTGATTTTGTTTATACTTTCCAAGACTGTTCAAGACTCATATAGTTTTGCCATTTTTTTTTAACTCTGCCATTTTTTTCTAACTAATCGTGTTAGTTTGTTATGAAAACATTCTATGGCTTCTAGGCATTTCTATTTCAGCGGAAAACTGCACCTCAAACTTTGTGGAACATGCATTTTCTTGCATGAAACACCAAAATATAATAAAATGTCAAGTTTCGGAGTGTTCCACCACTCGCAAGCAAGTGCCATTGGTATTTTTGAATCCGCATGGTCAATTTAGGGGTGGAGGGTAGGCTAATTCTCATAGCAGCCCCACCATTCCGTCGTGGTATGATTCACATTTTCAACACCTGGCGTCCGGACTATCATATTATCTACCAAGCATACAACTACCCCAAATCAGTATCAAAAAATAAATGAAACCCAAAACGAACAAAAATTAAAATAAATATTAGAGTCAAACTCAAAACGAGCATAAATTAATATGAGTAGGGTTCAAAACCCCTATGCTTTCTAAAAGCCAGAATATAACTTGTACTTTACTGAAAAAAATTCAAATGAGTTTACTGAAAAAAAGTGTGCATTGTCAATTTAATATACATATGCTGATATTTATTCCCTAAAATCTTCATTAATTTTTGATTTCTTAAAGTTACAAAAGTGAAAACATTAAAAAGAATTGTTTTCAATAAAGCACCAATGACGCAGTAGGTTTTAGGCTTCTGCAGTGAGGCGATACCCAAACTCTTGTTTGTAGTTATTTTTATTTGATTCAAACTTGATTTGCATATTCTTTTTAAGTTTCACTCGTTTTAAGATTTATTTATTCATTTACATTAATATATATTGTATGTTTGTTCGCATTGATTGTATATTTAATTTCTGTTCGTTTTAAGTTTCATTTATACTTTAATAGCAAAACATTTGTTTTCGTTTTAAGCTTGATTTTCATATTCAATCTAAGCACTACTCGCTTTAAGATCTATTTATTCATTTATATTATTACCTGTTGTAAGTTTTTTGCTATGATTGTTTATTTAATTTCTGTTCGTTTTGGGTTTCATTTATTCTTTAATAGTAATTTCTGGTCGTTTCGAGTTTGAATTTTAACAGGTATTCGTATCAACTGAGCTTAAGTTTAAAATGGCCTTTACTTTTCTTTGAAAAACTTATTTTTCGGAAAGCTTTTTTTTAAAATTAATAATAATAAAACATTGGAGCCGTATGGCCTTTAGTATAGGCAATGCTACAGCGTTGCCTCTGATAGACTAAAGATAATACATAAAAAACTCCAGGGATAAAACAGACCACCCCCAGAATCCGGGGGCAAGTGTTGTAAAAACGTGCCCTGGGGGCATATAAGGTTTTTATAGAAAGGATGGCCACATAAACTTTGGAGGGGGCTTATTCGATTGTAAATCATAATTTTTAATGTCCTTCTCAAGAGTCAAAAGTCATCGGAGGGCAACTAACCCCCCCCCCCCAAGACTACTTTTCCCCAAATGCATCCAATCAAAATTTTGAGATAGCTATTTTGTTCAATATAGTTTAAACATCAAATGACAAAAACTCCGAGGTCGACAGATCCACCCAGAGCCCGGGGGTAAGTGTTGTAAGCTATGTCCCGAGGGCATATAAGGTTATATTTAAGGGGTGGTCGCATAAACTTCAGAGATAGCTCCTTCAATTGGAAATTCAAAGTTATTGTTACCTTTTTAAGTCATCAAAAGTGATCGGAGGGTATCTACCCCCTTCACACCTTTTTCCCAAATACATCGTATAGAAATTTTGAGAAAGACATTTAGTTCAAAATAGTCTAAAATTCAAATTACTATAAATTAGGGGTTGAGAAATCCTTCATAGCACCCGGGACCAGAATTGTAACTTCTTAAGAGTCGAAATGTAAGTTCTTAAGAGTCGAAAGTGATCAAAAAGTAACAACCCCTCCCCTGTGCCTTTTTTCTTGAAATGTATCTTATCAAAATTTAAAATAGCCATTTTGTCCAAAATTTAAATTACTATAACTTAGGGTTTGAGAAATCTTCCCTAGTCTCGGAGCAAGGATTTTCACTTATATAAGTTGCTCATTATTCTAATACTAGGTTCTGTGGAAGGGGTGCTCGTATTAACTTTGGAAGGGGCTAATTCGATCGGAAATTGAAACATCTGGCTCTTTTTTAAACTAACAAAATCTGAATAAAAAAATCTGATTTTTTTTTAATTAAGTCTTTTCAACTAAAATAAAGAGCAACATTAAAACTTCAATCCAACTGAGATACTATCTCTTTAAACCATCAATATTTATTTAAGTATTTATTTTTTCTCTAAAATGGCTTCATATTTTTTTTCAAGAAAATTGGCCACCTGGGATTTTCTGACAAAAAAAAAAGAATTATGTAGGACAGAAATTTGAGAAGATTCGTTAAGAGCCTTATTTTTGAAAAAAGGATAAATGTCAGTGACTTAACATTTATGAATACATTTGAAAAGCATATATACGTCATATTAGCCTCAGCAGTGGTTGCATCATTTTCAGTGTCTATGATGCAGACAAAACTACCCAAGAAAAATGATTGACCAGAAGAATCATGATTAACGTCATATTTATAAGCACATTACAACAGAATAAATTATGTAATTTCCCCCCCCCCTCCAGGTGTGAAAGCATCGTTTTTACATTTATGACGCATGCGACATTACAGAAGGAGCACTAAGCATAAAATACCAAGAGTAGTTAGTCTATTTGCAAAAGGAGTTTTAAGTAGTTTCATAATGACTAGTGGACAATTGAACCTACCACACGCAGAGTGCCGGGGCCTGGCTTTGAAATCATTTTTTTCAACTGGCGTATTGACATTTCTGGCTACAATAGCAATCTATAAGTATTTGTATTTTCCCCATGGTAACTCTACCGTACATATGGTAATGCCATGACATAAAGAAGAGGATCATATTGTGTGCCGTTACAAGATAAGTGACAATGAGAATCAATATAGACAAGCCTGTAGCGTAGCCATTACGGGGCCTGGTCTCGAAATCGGCTCTATTGTTTTTCTTCTTAAAACTGGCTAATTGACATTTCTAGCTTCCAAAACCGATTTAAAAAGGTCACAACTTTAAAGGACTGGGCACACGTAGCTGATTTCGGGAACCGATTTCAGCAAGGGTGTATTCCACGTCGAGTGATTATAATTAATGATGCTAAGAGGCGGGGCTTAGTGACGTTTTTCGGTGATTAATCATCATTAATTACGATTAATTTACGATAATCATTAGATACGATTAATTACATGTCTAAAGCTCTAAAGCCCTAGTACATTCCTTGTCTAGAACGTAATTAATGATGATTAATTACGTAATTTAGGAACAACTTTATTTGAAAGAAGGAAAGTTGCTATTTTATCAATGATAAAAAACAAATCTCTGTAAAATGATGTAAAGTTTACCATATAAAAATTTTAAGTAACAAATGAACTGTCAACTCGGTTAGTATTTCGACAGCTGAGTCAAACATAATAGTACTTTTTGGCCAAATATTCTGTCCAAACTAAAAAAAAATTTAGAGGGATTTTTTTTTTACAGCGACTGATGACTTTTGAGCCAGTATTAATTTCGTTATTGGTACTAAAACATTTATTAAAACTTCTTATGCTTGATGATGAGTGTACAATGTCCTTGTCGACGATTTTTGCTGTTTCCCAAATGGAACATCTATAAAGTCAACCGTTTCATACTTACAACTTTCTTTTTGTTCCTGAAGACAGTGATCTAACTGACTAGGTTTTTATTCCACTTCACCAAAGTAAATGCCTAGATTCTGATTGAAATAATCATGATTTTTCCAAAACGAACATTTTGAAATTATAAATTTATGCTTAAAGATTAACATATAGCTAGAAACTTCAGAGGTATGTCTACAATATTGAAAATTTATACATACAAGCACGAACAAATGACAGGTCTAGACTCACTTCCCGGTGTAGCATATAAGAATTAATCTACAAATAGTTTGGCTCAAGGCTTTGTCTGTAATGGAGAACAATATTCTCCAACTGGTTATTACAATTTTGTTTGCCGCTAAAGTATAATGGACACTTAAAGTTACTGGGAGAATACTTAAAATAAAAAAAAAAACATTAACATATTTGTGGTTTTACTTAAATGTAATCTTAAATGATTTTAATTACTTTCTATTTTATTTCTTGATGAATTTGAGTTCACATTCTTATATTAAGTTCAACACCACTGGAAAGAATGTCCTTGGCCTCTAGAAGTAAAAGATGCTTCATCGCTAAAGTTGTGACTTTGATTTAGAACACTTTCATATATATGCATGGTGGAATTAGCACTTAAGTGGCTCAGATCAGAAATGTTTCCTTATATACATACAATCTAAAAGGTTTTTCACCTGTAAACCCTCATTGGAGCTTATTCAAAGAGCTTGATTCAGAAAATCTTTTCTCATATATATTACACTAAAAACATTTTTCACTTGTGTGCACTCGTTTATGCCTAATCAAATTTCCAGTATGAGCAAAGGTTTTCTTACATATTTACACTGAAAGGGTTTTTCACCTGTATGAACTCGTTTATGTCTAGTCAAAGTTGACGACTGAGCAAAAGTTTTCTTACATAGGTTACACTGAAAGGGTTTTTCACCTGAATGCGTTCTTTGATGTTCCGTCAAAGTGCTTGACACAGAAAAGGTTTTCTTACATATGTTACACTGAAAGGGTTTTTCACCTGAATGCGTTCTTTGATGTTCCGTCAAAGTGCTTGACACAGAAAAAGTTTTCTTACATATAGTACACTGGAAGGGCTTTTCACCTGTGTGCACTCGTTTATGTTTAGTCAAAGTTCCCGATTCAGCAAATGTTTTCTTGCATATATCACACTGAAAAGACTTTTCACCTGAATGCACTCGTTTATGTGTAGTCAAAGTTGACGACCAAGCAAAAGTTTTCTTACATATAGTACACTGGAAGGGCTTTTCTCCTGTATGCACTCGTTTATGTGTAGTCAAATGTTCCAACCGAATAAAAGTTTTCTTACATATGTCACACTGGAAAGGTCTTTCACCTGTATGCATTCGTTTATGTGTAGTCAAATGTTCCAACCGAATAAAAGTTTTCTTACATATGTCACACTGGAAAGGTCTTTCACCTGTATGGACTCGTTTATGTGTAGTCAAATGTTCCAACCGAATAAAAGTTTTCTTACATATGTCACACTGGAAAGGTCTTTCACCTGTATGCATTCGTTTATGTGTAGTCAAATGTTGCAACCGAATAAAAGTTTTCTTACATATGTCACACTGGAAAGGTCTTTCACCTGTATGGACTCGTTTATGTCCTGTCAAATGTTGCAACCGAGCAAAAGTTTTCTTACATATGTCACACTGGATAGGAGTTTCATCACCAATGCTGCAGATAGTTGACTTCATTAGTTCTAAAAAGGAAATAAAATTAGATAAACGACAATAAAACAGCTAAAAGCAGTAATAAAATAAATTATATCGAGAATCATTGGATGATTGGGATTTATGCTTTAAAAATCTGGTTTCATTTCATAGAAATAATAGAAAATAATATTTAAATTTTAACCAGGAGAATTATATAACAGTTAAAACACAGGAACATTATTATGTTCCTTCATTTTGTTTTGTGTCAGCTTTAATTTAATTCTAGGTTTAGACAACACAATTCACATGATTTTTGTAGGATTATAAGCCATATTGGGATTTTTTTTCTAATTTAGGACTTGGTTTTTTTCGGTAAGTATGGAGCAATTTATTATTAAACTATAAATATAATAATTGAGTTGTTGTTGAAACTTCAAAAAGGAATCATTCGATTGGAAATTTAGCCATTTTGTTCAACTTAGTTGGAAGGTCCGGAAATTATGTCTTTGAGTATGACAACCCCGTCACAGCCCTCAGGGCAAGGGATGTAAGTTATACCCTGGGGCATAAATGTTTTTTATAGAAAGCGTTGTCGTAGAAACTTCAAAAAGGGCTCATTCAATAGGAAATTGAAAGGGCTAGTGCCCTTTTTAATACTCGGAAGTGATTGGAGGGCAATTAACCCCCCTCTCACGCCCACCATTTCCCCAAACACATCCAATCGAAATTTTGAGATAGCAATTTTGTTCAGCGTAGTTGAAACATCTGGAAATTAGGTCTTTGAGGATGACACCCCCGAGCCCTCAGGGTAAGGGTTGTAAGTTATGCCTCGGGAGCTTATAAGGTTTTTTATTGAAAGCGTCGTCGTAGAAACTTCAAAAGGGCTCATTCGATTGAAATTGAAAGGGCCAGTGCCCTTTTTAATAGTCGAAAGTGATTGGAAAGCTTGTCATTTTTATACTAAAGATCGATGTGGGTACAATGTATTATTATTTAATTTTTTTATACCAGGGCACTTCGTATCGAAAGAGTTGTCGTAGGAACTTCAAAAAGGGCTCATTCGATTGAAAATAGAAAGGGCTAATGCCCTTTTTAATAGTCGAAAGTGATTGGAGGAAAACCAATCCCCCTCCCACGCCAACCCTACCATTTGCCCATTATGTTTAAAAACTAAATTTTGCCTTAAGATTAAATCAAATTGCACTGTGTTAATGCTAATGCCCAATAAGGCATCTCAGCAGTATCCAAAGAACGACTGAGGGCATTATGTTTAAACTTTCGGGGCTACTTCTGCTCTTTAAATTTAACCAAATCAAAATAGCATAAGTGTATCCAAGCTATCAAAGAAAGGAAACAGATTTTTTGCGAATGGTATCAAGTTTTCTATTTCAGGTCAACTAGAGGAGGTATGAAACTAAATTAAACACTACTATATGAGTCCGGATTTTTAAAAGGGTGTATGTTGTTGAAAATTGCTGAAAGTTTTCCTCCAGCATACAAATAGCAGGCCAAACTATAAAATCTTAAAAAAACGAAAAGATTTAAAGTATTATTTTCTTTTTCCCTGAAAAGACTATGTGAATATAAAACGAACAGAAATTAATTAAAAAAACTTTTTCCATGAAATAAGTTTCTCAAAGAATAGAAAGAACTTAATTAAACCAAAAATAAACAAAAATAAAATAAAATAATCTACCAAGCGTGAAACTACCAAAAATTAGCATCGATAAATAAATGAAACCCAAAACGAACAGAAATTACAATAAATAACCGAGTTAAACTAAAAATGAGCAGAATTAACATGAGTAGGGCTCAAAACCCCTATGCCTTCCCAAGGCCATAACATAACTTTACTGAAAAAATAAAAATGAATATGCATTGTCAGTTTAATATACATATACTAATATTTAGAAAATCAAAATGTTAATATTATTTGATTAATTAGTTATAAAAGTAAAAAAAATTATATTTATTGAGTGTAACAGTAATAAGTAATAAGTAACAGTAATAAGATAACAGTAATAAGTATCTTTTATTCTCGGGCATTATCATTAATAAGGCATATATTACTAAAAAATACAACAAGCTTATTTACAACAACCTTTTATATTTCTTACTTTACTAGGTTTCAGCTATCCCTGCAACCATGATTTATTTGAAACTTGAAGAGATTCAAGTTTACAAGGATAATCTTTTCCCGTTTTCTTTCAAGGAAAGGAGAGACAATAAGGAAGTAAATTAATAAATTAATTGATCTTGCAATAAGGAAGGAAAGAAGGAATAGCAAAGGAAAATAAAGAAAAGAGATAATAAGAAAGAATAATAAGGAAAAGAGAGGAAATAAGAATGCTAAGAAGACACGGGTATCACTATAGATTCTTCTAGCTACATTATCCATGAATTAAGACTTCATTTTTATAGCAAAAATTTTGATTCAAGTATTTTGGGGGAAATGGGATTTGGGAGGCTGGATAGTTGTGCTCCAATCTTTTTGGTCCCTTAAAAAGAGCAATAGAACTTTTAATTAATGTTCAAAAGAGCCCTCTCTCGATGTCCTAGGACTATTAGTCCGATACGGTCACGATAGGAGGGTAAGTCTGCGAACCAATAATAGAATATTAGAAGCTATAATGATGGTAATTGTCAAATATGACTCTGAAAAATTGAAACTCCAAAAGACGCAGGAGATCTGCTAGATGTTTACTAGAGATAAAACTTATAGATTATTTTGGGTACCAATCTAACTGACGGTAGCTGTTGGAAAATTTGGTTCCACTTCACTTTGTAGGGCTATAATAAGAGAAAGCTTGAAATGACTATGATACATATGGCGGACAAAGAAAAAGAGAAATTCAAAGATCGTCCTTGTCACCCAACCATCTAGGGCAAGACAAAAGGAGGTTGTCTAGGGCAAAACAAAAGGAGGTTGTCATCGAAGGGAGATGTCACAAGGAAAGACGGAAGGGAAATGTGTTTAAGGAGGGGGTTGTAAAGAAGGAGGCTTTAAATAAATTGGTATGGAGGAGGCCCATGTATAGCTGTGTTGGCATAAGGTGAGTTGGTTTCAAAGGGAACTTTTAAGAGTATGTGTAGTAGAAGTAGCGAGCAGCCAAATTATGAATTGACATCATAATTTGTTCTCATCGAATTTTTATATAGACCTATGAGGAAGACAAATGAATGCTGAGCATTAACTTGCATATGCATTAAAGAAACTTTCTCTTCAAATTAGGGATCTATTTTAATTAGTTTACTTAAATTGAGGGATTTTTGCTGAATTAACCAACGTTTTTCTCATGTTATTTCCCATTTCTTAATGTCAATGTTAAGCCCTTACTTAATTCCTCATGTTAACTTAATATCAAACACAGAATGGTCATTGAATTTTAGTAATTTAAGTAATTTATTTTCTCAAATATTCTATAATTCTTTAGCCCAGCTATTTTGATGTAAAATAGACTTAGCAACTTTTTTTCTAATCTTTGAACTATCTTTAACAAAATGGGCTAAAGGGGATGCATTTGGCGAAAAAAAAGGCGTGGGGGAAGGGGCTAGTTGCACTCAAATCACTTCTCACTCTTAATACGAGCACTAAAACTTTCAATTTCCAATCAAATGAGCCCCCTCCATGGTTCATACGACCACCCCTCTTATAAAAACTTTGAGTCCCAGGGTACAACTTTTACAAGTGCATCCAGGTTCTGGAAGGGTTGTGTCAACCCAAGAGTTTCTGTTATCGGATGTTTGATCTGTTTAAAAAAAAAAAAATAGATATCTGAATATTTTGATCGGATTCATTTGGGGAAAGAAGGGGCGGGGGGTCTAGTTCCCCTCCTATAGCTTTTGACTCTTAAAAAAGAAAAAAGATTTTTAAATTTCCAATCAAATGAGCCCCTCCTAAGTTTATACGACCAACCCTTCCATATAAACCTTATATACACCCAGGGAATAACTTTCAACACGTGCCTCCAGACTCTGGGGGATTTTGTTGACCCCAGAGTATTCTTTATTATTGATTTTAGAAACTATTTTGAACAAAATGGCTATCACAAAGTTTTGATTGGATGCATTTGAGGAACAGACAGCGTGAGGGGGGGGGGGGCAAGTTGAACTCTAATCTCTTTTAATTCTTAAAAATGGAACTAGAGCTTCCAATTTCTAATCAAATGAACCCCCTTTCAAGTTTATAACACCACACTTTTCATATGAAGTGCATCTGGAAAAGAAAAATCGAAGCCTTATGGCCTTTCCTATAGACAACGATAAAACATTGCCTCTGATAACATTGTTTTGGTTCGTACTTATTCAGGAGTCAAGCGAGGTTACGTTTTATGCTCACCTATACGGATCAGTTTGATGGACTCTGTCCAAAGAACACCGTCAATGCTATACGAGATCATGGAATCAAAAAAAGAAAGTAATACTTGTCCCAGACATAGATTTTGCTTACGATTTGACTTTCCTAGTTGAAAACGTAAGCAAAATGAAAGTTTTTTTTTTTAGGTTCTGAGAGCTAAGGGTGCAAAAATAAGTTTGAAAATTAATGTTAAAAATACTAAGTTACATTGAATAAAATTTAGTGAAAGTGAAGAGTAATACTGGGTAATTAGAAGATGGATCAAACCAATAGCTTTACTCACCTAGGTATTATTATTACTAAAGATGGTGGATGTAATGAAAATGTTAAAGTAGAATAACCATGGACCATGATATTTTTACGAAAATGGAAAAAGTTTGGAAGAATAGAAAGATATGTCTCCAAACCAAGATTAGAATATTGGAGACCAGAGTGATAACACTGATCAATTATGATTTTGAAATGTGGGCAGTACGAAAGACGGAAAAGAATTTGTTAGATTTTTTCCGAAGAAACTGTTAACAGATTCTTTTGGGCACCCGTCAAACTGATTTTATTTCAAACAGAAAGCTGTACGAAAAAATTGGTTTTATCCAGATCTTAATTATTTGGAAAAAGTATTTCTTTTCATCAAATTTCTAATTTCTTGTTTTCAAAGTTATTCAGTTGGTTCCTCGCAATGGAGGAGGATATAATACAAAGACTATACAAAATAATAACACAAAATACATAAAAAAATTTTCAAGGCTCTAAAATCTTTCTCTTTTTCAAGGTACTTTTCATCATGCTTGCATATCGTTTATGTATAGACTACCAAGTGAGACCTCAAGATCGTTATGCAAAGCTAAAAATACTGAACATGCAAAGTGAACTTGAGATCTATCTGCTAATAAACCCTATCTTTTTCCAGGTGGGGGAGTTAGTATTGTTTATTTATTCCTGCATTTTAAGACCATTTTACGAATCCAAGAATTATTTCGGGAGGGGGTTTCAAACATAGTGTTCTCTTCACCTTAGACACCATCTTGGTTAATAATGAATAGTAATCATCTACCAGGTCTAGCAATGGGGCTCTATTTCTGAAAATATTACCAGTTTCCCTTAGCCTTTAACTTCAAGTGTCCGCTGACAGAAATATTTTGACCTTTTTTTTTACTTGATCCCTAGAAAAGTATACAAACTTGGAAATTCCGATCTTTTGAATATGCTAATCAGACTGGATTGTGAGTTGTGTCCCACACCAAGAGACATTTTGTACGTCTATTGGCTTAGGGCAGCTTGGTTCTGCCTTCAATCGCAAGTAGTAGTATTCTAGTTAGAGTTAAGATTTTACTTTTTTAATTCACATTTTAGCCATTCTTATTCTATTTAGTTGATCCCAGAACTCTGAAATGGTTACCTTCATCCCTAATAGATGTGGAGCCAAATTTCTGAGACTCAGGTTCAAATTTACATGAAACAGAAATGCTGGGAAAAGTGCTCATCGGACCATCTTCAAGTTTAGGAAACATTAAAGGGTCCAAAATGTCAACTTGCTTCTTAATGTCACTTGGTAAAGCATCATCAACTTCTGAAAACATAAATTAAAAGGGATGTAAAACAATTTCGACAAAAAGAGTATTTAGTAAATTTAGGCAAAGATGTAGTTCCAAAAAACAATGTGATGTAAATAGAACACCTTGTTCTATAAGAGCATTTTCCTAAAAAAAAAATAGGAAACAGAGGCTCCAGAGCCACTTGTGGCTCTTTAGTTTTTTTAGTGCGGCTCTGGCACAACATCCACGAAAGCATAATAATATTTTCATTAAAAAAAGTTCGTAAGAAAAAGCTGCATTTTATTTTTATAAATTCATTTCTTCTATAAATCGAGAACATGTATAATTTTTTGTCTCAGTTGAAAGATTTTAAGAACAAAAGCAGATATATTGAAGAGTATTAAAGTTACCATTGTCTTCCAAAACCATTAAAGCAGAACAATTACAATTTGTTCGAATATAAAGGCACAGCATATTGAAGATCTCAAACTGGTTTCGGATTTATATAATAGCAGCTGACAAGTCTTGTGACATAAATGCACAAGTTTCACTTTTTGTATGATTTATGTTTCATTCAGGGCCTAAAGAAGAACTTTTAGGATTATCAGATGTCAGATGTCGCAAGTGCTGTAATTGAATGTTTAGATAAGCATCATAATCCCGTCGATAAAAATTCTACTGATTTCAACAGACGGGGCCAAAAGTATGACCAAAGTAAGAAAAAGGGTCTGTTGCTATTTTAAAAGAAAATCAATCACGAGATACTTGTTTACCATTGCATCATTCATCAAAGCACTTCGTGCACAAGCATTTTCGGAAGAAATTTGTAAATTTATGGAATTAGCGATACCATTATAAACTCAATTTTAGGCAAAGTCTTAATCATCTCCAATTCAAATAATTTTTATTTGAAATAGAGACTGAGTACCCTGATCTTCTGCTTCATAACAAGGTTGGTTATCAAGAAGGGGACGTTTTAAAACGTTTCGCGTCCCTTTTTGTCGAAACTAATGCATTTCTCCTTGAGAAGGGCGTCCACTATCCAGAACTAACAGACAATCAGTGGATGAAACAGTTTTATGTCATGGTAGAGATGATACGTTTTATCTAAATCAGCTTGATCGTAAACTACAAGGGAAAGAAAACTTAATGAAGCAAGAAAAGTTAGAAGAAGCAATAACATTCGAAAAAAAATTGCTTCGGATGACCTGGAGAAGGAAGACATGAGCAGTTCCAACACCTGGAATAGCATTCCTGACTCTTACAATCAGCTGAAAAAGCTCGTGTTTTGCTCATCAATTCTTACTTCATAATATGTAGAATAATTGTACATGCATAAAAAATTTTGCATGAAGAACCGCTATATATTTTATCCTTCCCCCTCCCTAATGTGCAGATATATAGCCTAAATTTGTTAATAAAGTATTGTATTTTCATTATATTTTGGTATATTTCTTCAGGATTAACCTAACTTCACTTCTCGAGTGTGTACCTTATAATAAATAAGTACAAAAAAAAAAAAAACTGAAGAAGAAGATTTGGCTCCCAATTCTTTAAAAATTATTGTAATATTCATATTTGGCTCTTTGGCTAATAAGTTTGCCGACCACAACAATTCCAACCCAGTAAGAATTTCCCTTGGACCATTCCTCTTGACATCTCCACATGTAATATTTAGTCTGAAAAGAGAAAGTGAGACAAATAGAAAGAATTTTGAATAAGTATTCTGGCAACATGCACCAGTGTAAAATATCCCCTGGAAAGTCCACTCCCTGGAAACTTCCCCGGAAACACCCTCTTGCTTGTTTCGGGGGGTGATTGCTAGGGGTTTATTTTCGGGGGTCATTCTTGCTCGGGGGGTAATTGACGGGAGGTTAAACGCCTCGAACCCTATTGAGAGTCAAATTTCTCAAATCACTTTTAATTTCATAGTTTTTTTAATTACAAACGGTAAAAGTTTACCAAACCCGAGGAGCTATGAGAATTAAATCGAGTAGATATTATGGCTGCAACAGAATCAGAGTCCTATACCCCGAGAACCAATCACTTGTCAGAGTGTTCAGTCTATTAAGTGCCTTCCAGAGATTACCAAGTCGGAAATAAGGTGGTAATGTCTATGATTTTATTCTTGATGTTTATTATTCAAATAAACATAAACTAATATATTGTAAACTAAGATTTGTTCCACATTATTTGTTTTGCTGTTTGTTCTTACAGCAGTATAAGCCTACAGGAGCATTGTCAATAGGAAGGCGCCTTGTGACATTTGTATTTTTCTTGCTTTGGAAACAAATTATCATAATCAATGTGTAAAAAACCCAATTGATTCACCTGCCTAAAAATCTAACTAAACCGACATATTCAATCTAAAAACTTAAACAATCTAAGGTCAAGCTACCATTAGAACCAGCAAATGTTAAGCTTATCATCAAAAGATGTAGAGCAGTATTCTTAGAAGTCAGATTCCAGTTTACATTGTCCTAAGATATTCTAGAAAAATCCCAGGGAGACATCTTTAATTTTAGGAGGTAATAAAGAGTTTAAGAAGTGCCACTAGACCTCACTGTCACTTGGTAAAGCATTTTAAACTTGTAAAATAAACTAAAGACAAAACACAATAGACATTCATCAATGCGGCTTATTTAGGGATGCCAACTCCTTTCCATTTTATAATTCATTAGTGAAGAGGAGGTAAAATTTCAAAATCTAAATCCCATTTGCCAGAATAGATGAAAATTATTGAAATGCTAAGTTTTTATGGTTGTATAATCTGCAGTTAAAAGTGAAAAAAAAATATGATGTCAGGCTTAGTTCAGTACTTTAGAAATCAAAGTTAAAATTTACTGATGTTAAAAAAAGATCTGGTTTC
Source organism: Artemia sinica (assembly GCA_027921565.1). Classification (NCBI taxonomy): domain Eukaryota; kingdom Metazoa; phylum Arthropoda; class Branchiopoda; order Anostraca; family Artemiidae; genus Artemia; species Artemia sinica. Next base: position 1,767,458 of record CM051269.1, on the reverse strand, counting down.
ATTTGTATCCAAATTTCTTTTTTTCCTAATAATACTCAATTATCATAGATAGAACCAGGAAACAGAAAACAGGGGACCAATTCCTTATAAAAACTGGTTCAACCAAAACAAGTTATTTGAAAATATCAAGTAGAGATTATCTCACCCTCAGCAACTAAAGGAGTATTGGAGGGTGAGGTGTCCCTAATTTTTTCAGCCATTCAGTACAAACAATTGAGTCGCTAAAAAGGTGATGTAAAGCGCTGTTATTTTACTGGCTTGTTTTATATCAGGAAAATGAATTGATCGAAACACATGAGGTAAAGTAAATAGAGGAAGATTGGCCAAAAAACAAGAAATTTTAATAGCAATATCACCCAAATTAATCAGTAAATGCGACCTCCCCTAACATTTCCCTAGTGACACAATGGAACCCATGTGATCACAGTAATTTGTAGTTCTGGTATGTTGTGATGCTGTTACAAACAAGACAAAAAATTTTCTTCAACAAATTTTGAATTCATAAAATGTTTTTTTATGAACAGGAAAATTAATTATATAACATACCATTCTTAATATCAGAAGCTTCAGATGGAGTGATATTTTCGGCCATATTTGGAATTAGATGTGAGTCAATCAACAGATTTGTCCAATACACTTAAAGTCTCTTATCAGATGTAGAATACTACTAACAACACTTGGAATTAGTCCTCCCTTTTACACAGCAGATCAAAAGCAAAAGGTCCCTAGAAATTAGGCAATCTATAATAAGTGATGTTGTAAACTGTAAAGCAAAATTTATATTAATAAAGAAAAAAAAAGAGGTTCACAAGGTTCAACAGTCCAAATCATTAGAATAATATTCGCTTTTCATTTTGTATTATTAAAGAGAGGTGTATATAAAGGTTTAAAAAAATTATTTATAAAATCTAACTTGTATTTCTATATTTTAAGTACCAAAAAACATTTGAATTAAAATAGTAGAATAATAGCTCATTGCAGCTTGGAAAATTTTGAGCAATAGAAGATTGATGGTTCAAGAATAATGTTTTCACTTTCATTCTAGCTATTTATAAAGCCCACTACAAATTTACCATGAATCTACCCACCCCACCCCCTAATGTGCAAATATATACCCTGAATTGTAGACGGCAAAGTTTTGAATCACAAAATTCAGTGCTATTTTTGTCAATAGCATTTGAAAAATTGAAACGGTAGGAAAACGGTGTGAATTAAAAATCAAGTATTTTACAGGTCAGGCTAGATAAAGAGATATTTATTGGCAAAAAGACTATCACAAACCCTAGAGGGCCAAACTCGCAATTCTTGGTAAAAAAAAATACATATAAATAGTTATATAAATATACTATATAGGTATATAAATAGTTACCACTGTAACAAAACACAACAGGTGATGGTCAGAAAATACAAAACACAAAGGTCATAAATATAGGTCATAATTATAAAACATTTTATACATCATAATGTAAAAAGATAAAAAGAATGACAAATAAAATAACCAAATTTTCAAAAATTAAAAGATAATATATACAAAACGATTTAAATTTTTCGTAAAGTAATGGGTCATGATTTTATCTGTAAAAAAGGGAATAAAAAGTTTTTTTTTTTAAACGTAAGGTAGAAGAGAGTATGGGAGAAAGGATGGGGATGGTTTTGGGATACTATACGGGGGTGGCAATTTCTTATGGGTGAGTGGTGGCTAGGAAAGAGATTTTCAGTACAGAGGTTTATTTGTGCTGACTTCCCAAAACAGAGGCACGAATTTTTTCTTCTGGACTCGAGGGTATCAAGTTTTGAAGTTTTAAGGAGGTAGGAATATAGGACCTTGCCTTCTTTATATATAATCCTCAGGGCTCTTTTTTGAATATTTTTTGGTTGCTTCAATTAAGAGGCCCGGATGCCAGACAGGACAAGCGTACTTGACCAAAGGACATACAAAAGAAATATATATCTTTAGTAACTGAGATGGGGGGCAACTAAATTTATTCAAAAGATTCAGAAGAAAAAGTGACAAGTTTGCTTCATGGAGGATGTTATTTACATGGGTGTCCCACTTCAAATCAGAAGATATGGTAACACCTAGGAGTTTAAAGGAAGCAGCTGAAAGCTCAGGAGGAATAGGATGAAGGAAAAGAGGAGGGGACTTGAGGAAACTGACAGATACTATGGTGGATTTAAAAGGATTAACCATCATATCAAGAGAAGAAGCCTTGTTTGCAATGTCATGGAGGATACCCATTGGATTGCTATAAATATTTTTATAGTGTATTACAGGTAATTTATTGGTATAAAAAAAAAAAAAAAAAAAAAACTGTTCCTAATTTAGTAACTGAGATAAATGAGCACTTGAACAAGGTCTAGACCTTACTCATCCATCCAATCACCTAGGAAAAAACAGTACATTCAACCCAATAGTCCAAAAAATTATAGTCCAATCTTATTGCTATAGTCCCAATAGTCCAAAGACCACGTCCAAAATAGAGCAAAACCAGCATTAATAAGTGTAAATCATTGTCCCAAAACCAAGCCATAACACCTTATGTCTACAAAATTTAACCCAAGTAATCACCACATATCAGGGATCCTCAGAGGAAAACTCATTGCCTATACAGGTTTTGGTGCTTAAATTTCCTTCCCCAGGCAAATGAATGCGCCTGCCATAGAACCATATGGCATACCCCTATGTAGTGTCACCACTGGAATATCTGAACAAAACAATACCCAAAAAAATTTCAAAGCTTCCTTCACCACAGCTCACCTAGAACTGAATCAAAGTAAAAACTTCCCAACTCTGAAAGAATAACCTTTCAGACAGTTTACCTCCCATAATTGCATAGCCCCAACTGTCAACCAAAGTCTTTTCACTTTCAAGCCCAATTTTTATGAACTAATTTCAAACTATCTAAATAGCTTAAAAACAGGTTCACTATAAATGAACTAGCATTACCCCCCATAGGAGTAAACACATCTCTGCAACTGTTAGGTTGCCAACAAATTTCTACCTGTCAGGGTAATCCCTTAAAAGGCTGTTGATCATGACAGAAAACAGGAGGGGGCCAGGAACAGTACCTTGGGGAATACCATTATGAATACAAAGGTGGCTGGAGTAGCAATTTAGATATTTGACTGCCTGTGATCTGTTTGAAAGAAATGAGGCAACAAGCTTGACTAAAAACGTTTCAATCTGGAATTCTTTGATAAGTTTTTCTATCAAGATATTATGGTTAACCAGGTCAAAGGCCTTTAGTAGGTCAACATAATTTAGGTTTAGCCAGGTGTTTGGTCTCCCAAGTAGTCTCCCTATGGAGCCAACAAGGGGGATAAGGTAATGTGAGGTTGATGTAGATTTAAGATTTCCAAACTGTCTAGGATCAACAATGGGATGAGCTTGGTCCCTGAGCCAGTCAGCAAGAAAGCTTTCATATAATTTCGAAAAAATAGAAGTCAAAGAGATAAGACAAATACCATTAAAGCCAGGCTTACCATTTATCATTTTTATTGGAGTTATGAAACCTTGTTTCCAAGCAGAAGGAACAGTCCAAATTCAGTGCATTGATTGAAAAGAATAGAAAAGAGCTTTGAGAGGTAATCACTAAAGGCTTTAATAAGTAGGACAGGAATATCCAGTGGGCAATCTTTTTTACCACATCAAATGGGGAAATTAAAGGGGTTGCAACACTAGGAGTTTCATAAGATAGAGGAGGGAGACTTTGGACAATTGAAGAAAGGAACTTGTTCAGATTATTTGCTGTTGTTTTTGGAAGCTCCTCTGAATTAAAGTTTAGTTGCTCTGGTCTGTTGCTGGCAAGTATTTTGATTTGGGAATACCAATTTTTGGGTTTATCCTGGCATAGGTTTTTAACTTTATTTTTATAAAAAGATCTGGCAAATTTTCTAATTTGTTTTTTTAAGTATTTTCTTCCATTATTTGTTTCCACTAGTTTACCTCTTTTGAATAAGTTCCATTTTTCTGTAGCCTATTAGCATTTTATATGATCATTTATATAGGGTTTATCATTAGAGCATTTTGTTAACTTTTTTTCAGGAAAATGACCCATATAATTGTCATTCAGTTTTTTGTGGAAAGCAAGGATTTTGTCATCAAGATTATTTAGATCATAAATGTTGGACCAAAATTCCTTAGACAACCAAGAGCCAAGGGAAAACAGACCAGAATCACTTAGGGAATTGTAAGATCTGCTTGTGGTTGTGAACAACTGTAAGAAAGACAAGGAAGGGGATAAAAGGAGACAGTATTGGTAACTACCACCTAATGGAAGCAGGACTTAGGGAGGACTCTAAAACTTATTCATATTAGAACAAATGACATCAAGGGACATATTTTCTCTTGTTGTCAGAATTTTAAGTAATTGTTTAAAATTAAGACAGGTACAAATAGAGTCTATCTTGAGGTCATTTGCACCACCTAGTAAAAAAAATACCAGCATTTGGATAAAAAAAAAGGCAGTATTAGTCTGGAAATGCTGTATAAATGTATGTTTTTGATCAATATTATGGTTTTGGGAATAATAAAAACTGCTGCTACTTTTATATTAAAAGGATGCAGAAGAACCGTTGGTCTTAGACTAAGCCAAAGGATTCCATCATGCTTGGAGAGGTTAGGAGTGGAAATGAGTTTGGCTGAAGGATATTTTGAACAAAGAACAAAATACCACCCCTTTTTTCCAAGAGGGTGGTTGGAAGGGAAAAGCTTAATGAACTGGGAGTAATTATCTATTTTAAGGAATTCAGGGTTTTGTGCCTGAACCTCTGTTACAGCTATGACCTTAATATTCTGAGATACCCTTCAGTTCAGTTAGTTTTTCAAAGTTTAGGCTCTTGGCATTGGTAAGTAGGAACTTAGGAAACTTGAACCAATTAGCATACAGATATTTTTACAGTTGGCGGCTGGGGGTTAAGGGATGGTTTTTAGCACTATTTATAAGTTTGAAGTAGGGACTACAGCTCTTGAGGCTGGTGATATGAGACTTTAATACAGAGAAGTAGGGACTCCTGGGTGGGTTGGAGCTAAGAGGGTTTGGAAGAAAGGGGCCAAATCATTTATACCTGGGTCACTCTTGTCTGATAATATTTGGGAGGGATACAAGATGTTGGCATTTTTAGGGGGATCAACTTGGCCAAGTGGAATTAGCAGGTCACAGAATTCTTCCCTGATTTGACTTCAGGAACTGAGATACCAAAAATACTTAAGTTGTCACTGACCTCTGGATCTGAATGTTAGGTCAATATATACGAAATCATATTATTGAGTTAGGACTAAAGTGAATACACCATTCGATGCCTTTTTTTATGCTGATTACGAATATAATAATCAAATCATATTATTGATTATATTGATTATATTATTGATATATTACGAAATCATATTATTTTCAAAACTTCGAAAATATTAAACCTAACCAAACCTAACCTAACCTAACCTAACCAAACCTAACCTAATCCTTTAATATTTTCGACGGTTTGTCAGAAACGCATTCTTGAACATTCAGCGTTAAGGAAGAAAAAAATACATAATATTTGCAAAATGAATTCTTGGAACATATATATACTTGTGATTATCCAACTTACTCATGGAAAGTCAGTGCTTATGGATTAAAATAAGTATTTATTATGAAACAGTAAGTTTAAAACAAAGGTTTTAAGCCTTTTTCCACGCTATATTAGCCTTTTTACACCCTGTTTTTTGTCATTTTCAAGAGCTCAAAAACGGCTTAAATTTTAATTTCCGATAGGAATGATTATTATATTCGTAATCAGCATAAAAAAAGGCATCGAATGGTGTATTCACTTTAGTCCTAACTCAATAATATGATTTCGTATATATTGACCGAATGTTAATTGAGTTCATATTTAAATTGTCACTGACCTCTGGATCTGGAATATTAATTGAGTTCACATTTAAATTTTAACTGACCTCTGGAACTAGGTCACCATTTAAATTCTTTTTTTAATTGACACTTGCTATTCATGTGTTTGGGGTTATTTTTGCTTCTGAATTGAATTGTATTTGTTTTCAATGTGTCAGATTAAAAAAAAAAGACTTCAAAGACTTAAAAAAAAAGATCTTTAACATAGAAGCTTGGCAATACCTTCCTAGATATGTTTTAACCCTGGATTCATTAGGCTACTAGAAATTTCATTTTTCATAACCTAACCCCTTTCCAAAAGACCAAAAAGTGGCAAAACCAGAATTTTACTGCCTAGTTTGCTATTAGGAACCCAGATATGCTATATTTCAACTTATATTTATAATATCCCACTAGTCAGCAACCAATAAAGTTCAATACACACTAGCCTATGATATCAGCTAAGTAGTTGGCTATTAAGGCCTCACTAGGTTAAGGTATGCACTGACGCTTGAAATATTTAGGTTGCAATTTATGGTAGGCCTAGGATATATCAAACAAACCAATCAATAAAGTTCCTTATAAACAGCAAAATTAACTAACTAGTCGGAATCAGGTAAGAGCATACTGAAGTAGCCAACTATTCAGTGGTAAATATACTTCTATGTGGCCTACTACACTCGACCCTTTATTCTTCCTGTTTTTGAATTTCCCGCTAACTTCTTCCATGCGGAATTAGCGTTGCCAGATAGTAGGTGTGGAAAAAACGCCCCGTGGTTTCGAAAACAAGCCAAAGCAAGCACCATCCCGTTCAGTGTAGAAAAATATATTAAAGACAAAGATCATAGGTGACGATTTCCCACAGAACCAATATTATTCGGTAAATAAGCACCATTTGCATCGTAGCAGGTGTTGCAGGCCTTATGTTTATCATAAAATTAATAGAGCGAAAGTACTACACAACAAGGAGAAACTAAATAGATGATAAGAGCAACTTTTTTATCTTGATATCTGTTCGTTTTCGTTCTCCTTGCTTACTTTTCTATGCTGCTAGGGCGTGCCCAGAGCATGTGTCTTGTGAATTCTGCTCGAGTAATGAGTCGCACCAGGAGTAAGAGTCTCCGGCAACTGCATCCAATTAAAGTAATAAGCGTATTCAGTACAAAAACTTTAAAAAACGCTTCAAAAATATGTTTACATGCCTTGTTTTTACTTTTTTAAGAGTTAATCAAAAATTGGTGAGAGGGGGGGATTCTTATCCCAAACCCCCCATCCCCAATGGTCATGGCTTTACTCTGAGTTATTTTGCACTGATTTGTATTTGATTTATTCGTATTGGATTCAATTGGTTTGGATGGGAAAACTAATTATGCTACTAAGTTCTTCAAAACACTTTTTTTTATAAGTATCTGATTATAAAAATGCTGGTAAACATTGAAAGATTCACATAAATGACAAACAATATCTCATGCAAGACAAAGCGCAGGATTTTGCATTCACGGTGAGTTCCTGAAGCTAAGTTCTCACTGCCCAGAAATTTTCCTGGGTAGAATTTTTTTCTGGACCGAAAAAATCTGGGAATTCCAAATGTTCATACAGGAACAAAGTTCTTACTGTCCAGATAGTTTTTCTGGATAGATTATTTTTCTGACCATCGGAAAAACTGGCTTAAGATTCAAAATGGATCATGAGGCTACAACTGTTTTGCTATTGTGCTTACTTAGAAGGAGGAAGAAGACAAAAGGCATACAAGCCTCAGAGACTATGAGAAAAAGAAAATTTTGGGTCAGAGACTGTTTGACAATTAGAAGTGAAAACGGTGCTTCAAACTTACTAATCAATAACCTGCGTTTGACGGATGCAGATTGGTTTCATGACTATTTCAGAATGTCACCTAAGCAATTTGATTACCTGCTTATTCTGGTTACACCATATATTGCAAGACAAAATACAAACTTCAAAACAGCTATTTAACCTAAAGAAAGGCTTGAAATGACATTAAGATACCTTGCAGCTGGTGGTACACAGAAAAAACCAAAGCTCGCAAATTACCTGGGAAGGTCGACCGTCAACCAAATTATATGCAACACACTATAAATACAATCTGCCAAATACTGTCCCCATTATTTATTACAATTTCCCAGTGAGAAATCTGACTGGAAGGAAATTCCCATGAGTTTGCAATGAAATGGAACTTTCCCCACTGTGTTGGAGCTATTGATGGGAAGCACATTAGAATTGAGGCTCCACCAAACTCGGAGTCACAATATTTCAATTACAAGCAGTTCCACAGCATAGTCTTGATGGCTATGTGCGATGCTAACTATCGGTTTGTCTATATTGACATAGGCAGTTATGGTCGGCAAAGTGATGGTTCTGTGTTTGGCAATTCAACTCTTGGTAAGAAAGTGATTGACTGAACTTTAGATCTTCCAGGCAGTGATACGATTGATACAGGAAATACCACCTACTTACCATATGTGATTGTTGGAGATGCAGCTTTTCCCTTGAAAAAAAATTATTAAGACCTTATTTTGGTGATCACCTTCCAGTACCAGAGGAAATTTTTAATTACAGGCTTTCTCGTGCTCGAAGGATAACAGAAAATGCATTTGGAATTCTTAGTGCCTGGTGGAGGATGTTCAGAGAAGCAACTAATACAAAGCCAGAGAATATTGACTAGGTCATACACATTTGTGTTCGCCTACATAATTACTTGCGTACCGAAGATCTTACAACTCCACAAAGACACTCGAGGTATGTTAGCAACACAGTTATCAAGTATTTTGCAGTAGGTTGTATAGGTTGCATCAAGACATGGATACTTATAGACAGAGAAAAGTATAGACAGATAGTCCAAGTAATTGAGAGGCAAATGTTTAAATGGCTGGGGCACGGGTAAATGGCGGGAGCATGCATGATCCTCTTATTGGACACTTACTTGTTTGTTAGTGTTGGGACCTTTGTCCCCTTTTGTTTCAGAAAAATGCCTTTTTATAAATTTAACTTCATTTATGTTAAATATCTAAACCCCAGGAATGCTTTTATTACGATGTCTAAAGAATCCACTAATTTGCGGGTGTCTGAAAAAGTCAGTTGAGTGATGACTCATACTGCTTAAATTTAGAGTTTGAAAAGCTTCAAAGGATGCTGGGAGTTTGATTTGATTCGGCCATTCATCGCCTTTGGTCAGAGGTGCGTGCGCAAGCGCGCGTCTTGAAGAGTATTGTTCAAGTGTAATATTTTTGTCTTTAGTTCCGTTTTACAGTTCTTGTTATACAGCGTGAGTGTTAATACAGTAAGCCTTTTCTATGTACTCTTTTAACTTTTCAGCTTAGGTCGAATCTAAAAGAGTTAATTAGAAATCTTATCGGTAAACTTTGGCTTTAAATGTGGCCACAGACCATCCGATCACGTTAGTATACAGAACCGTTGGAGTAACCGCGGAAATTCCACTAATTTGGGGCCCAAGAGGGATCGTCCCCCTCCAGTAAGTGGCATAGCAACTCTTTGCGCCATTTTTGCCTTTAAAGTGGTGACCCCGCACAATAAACCTCCAATAAGTGGTGGCAGCAAGAACCGGAATTATTAACAGCGTTGATAATAAAAGAAATCTACGCTTTCGAAGAGACGATTAATTGCCTAGACAGTAGCCTATTGTGGTGACAGATAAAAAGACAAAATTACGCATTTAATTAATAAAATTAAGAAAGTCTATAATGGGCTGTGGGCCTTGTTAGACAAAAATAAAAAAGAATAACGTGAAATTAATGAGTTGAGTCTACAGTGGGGGAATCTCCGTATTTAAAAGTATTACAGGGTTTAAGGACAGATAAGAAAACGTTGAGAGTTGGGCGTTGAGAGTATAGTCATCAAGATTATTTAGATCATAAATGTTGGACCAAAATTCCTTAGACAACCAAGAGCCAAGTGAAAACAGACCAGAATCACTGAGGGAATTGTAAGATCTGCTTGTGGTTGTGAACAACTGTAAGAAAGACAAGGAAGGGGATAAAAGGAGACAGTATTGGTAACTACCACCTAATGGAAGCAGGACTTAGGGAGGACTCTAAAACTTATTCATATTAGAACAAATGAAATCAAGGGACATATTTTCTCTTGTTGTCAGAATTTTAAGTAATTGTTTAAAATTAAGACAGATACAAATAGAGTCTATCTTGAGGTCATTTGCACCACCTAGTAAAAAAAATACCAGCATTTGGATAAAAAAAAGTCAGTATTAGTCTGGAAATGCTGTATAAATGTATGTTTTTGATCAATATTTTGGTTTTGGGAATAATAAAAACTGCTGCTACTTTTATATTAAAAGGATGCAGAAGAACCGTTGGTCTTAGACTAGGCCAAAGGATTCTATCATACTTGGAGAGGTTAGGAGTGGAAATGAGTTTTGGCTGAAAGTTATTTTGAGCAAAGAACAAAATACCACCCCTTTTTTCCAAGAGGGTGGTTGGAAGGGAAAAGCTTAATGAACTGGGAGTAATTATCTATTTTAAGGAATTCAGGGTTTTGTGCCTGAACCTCTGTTACAGCTATGACCTTAATATTCTGAGATACCCTTCAGTTCAGTTAGTTTTCAAAGTTTAGGCTCTTGGCATTGGTAAGTAGGAACTTAGGAAACTTGAACCAATTAGCATACAGATATTTTTACAGTTGGCGGCTGGGGTTTAAGGGATGGGTTTTTAGCACTATTTATAAGTTTGAAGTAGGGACTACAGCTCTTGAGGCTGGTGATATGAGACTTTAATACAGAGAAGTAGGGACTCCTGGGTGGGTTGGAGCTAAGAGGGTTTGGAAGAAAGGGGCCACATCATTTATACCTGGGTCACTCTTGTCTGATAATATTTGGGAGGGATACAAGATGTTGGCATTTTTAGGGGGATCAACTTGGCCAAGTGGAATTAGCAGGTCACAGAATTCTTCCCTGATTTGACTTCAGGAACTGAGATACCAAAAATACTTAAGTTGTCACTGACCTCTGGATCTGGAATGTTAATTGAGTTCATATTTAAATTGTCACTGACCTCTGGATCTGGAATATTAATTGAGTTCACATTTAAATTTTAACTGACCTCTGGAACTAGGTCACCATTTAAATTCCTTTTTTTAATTGACACTTGCTATTCATGTGTTTGGGATTATTTTTGCTTCTGAATTGAATTGTATTTGGTTTCAATGTGTCAATTTGTTGATTTGTAATCACAGACTCAAGTGTGTTCTTAATTATATTTCCCCTAAGATCAATGAACATAGAAATGTTGTCGGTTATGAACTGGAGTGTTTTCTTCAGCACTAAGAGGGAGGGGAGGGAGAGGCCAAATAGAGGGCTGGATTCAAAATTGCCACAAGGAATATTTTTGGTCTGGCAGGAGGCAGCATTAGAAGGCTCACAATAAGATCCAAAAATAGCACTAAATAGATCTTCAGTCTGGCTGGAAGCATAATTAGTAGCTAACATAAGTGGATAATGCTGTCTGGGCACTGGTATCTTTAGTTCCTAGCAGAAAATCAGTCTAGCAATACTGGTTAAAACTGGTAGGGGACTAGTCTGACACCTGCTTTGGGATGCAATGATAGCTTTAGCATCCCTTTGGCAAGGTGGGGCAAAGGGGGACAACCTGATATCATCTAAAATTTCTTTTAAGAAAGAATTTGACAACAGTTGTCATGGGTATTACTCGCTTCCAAAGAAGTAGGGGTGGTTTATTCTTGATTTTTGTTTCAAGGAACAATCTAAACATAACCAGTTCTTATTCCACTGGGAATGTTCAATCCCTGCACATTACTCATGAATGGACAAGTTACAAGCACTAAAAACTTGGCAATTGATTGTTGCCCTTAATCTACACTCAGGACACACTCTCCTAGTCATTTGGTTGATTAATATAAATGTTTAAAAGTTCAATTCACCTGATGGCTGGTGACAAAATCCAGAAAGTAGGTCACAGTTAATCAACTTGGTTGCTGAATGAACTGTGTTTAATTTGGAAAGGTATAATCCAAATAGGTGTTAACTGGTTGAACTCTGACTGAAGACTGAGCCCCTTTAAGGCTCAAGAAGCAATTAGTCCCAGAAGCAATTATTGAATAATAAAAGAGCTTAAAATAATGGCCCATTTTTTAGCACTAAGATCTTACATCTTTCTGCAAAGATTATTGTTTTTTAACTCATCTTTCTTCTAAGGTATTACACCTCACTGATGTCAGCAAAAAGTGTGAAGACCACCACTGTTTTGCCATATAGAAAAATGATGAGAGAACTTTGATGATCTACTCATCATTGTTCTCAGACTGCTGATCAGAGCAGAATGATGAAAGACATTTGCACAAAAACAACCAAAGATGTAAGATCTATGTTCAAAGATTTCACTTTTAAGCGTTTTCTGACAAAAGATGTAAGATCTTAGCACATTGATGAGTGAAAAAAAACAGGCCTAATGTTTTTACTTTCATCCTCGCTAAATTATTGTGCCACCTAGAAATTAACCAAAATTGAGGTGAAATGTTGTTTTGTCAAAATTTCAATAGGTAGCTGACCCTGGATTCATTAGACCGGAATTATTATAGACAGATAAGAAAACGTTGAGAGTTGGGTTATTATTTGAGTGAATTGGCGGACATGGATATAATCTTCAGTAACGAAGGTTATAAGAGTATTGAGGACGGCAAATTAGGAGAATTTGTCAGTTTGAGCGCATATTGGACAAGGATGGTGGGAGGCACCTGTCCTATTGAATAATCTGCCCAGGAGGAGATTATATTTGGAATACGAGTATCCAGGAGGGATACATGATTTGTTTTGCAGGGTAGATCCCCTGTTTGAGTTTAGTCCAGCTAATTCACTAGTAGAATATTCGCGCGGTTTTTCTAATTATTTTCTGGTCTAACCCCTGTTAATTCATTTTTCGGAGATATAATTCAATCGCGTAAAACTGCTTGTTGTGAAAGAAGTCGTTATTCCCTAATGAAGTCTAGACATTCCGGTTATTTGAAAATTTGTTGTATATTATTACACGGAGCTGATAATTCACAATAGTAATTGCGTACCATAATTTTTGCGTGACAGTTTTGAGCTTACCAAGATTGACTAATTGAATAAGAGATAATATAATCGGAAAGAAGTATACGCGGCAAAATGAAGGGCTACGAGAAAAACTTAGGAAGGATATATCAAAAAACAAAACAAACTAACCCTCAGAGGCTGTGCCAAATGAAAGGGAATTACGAATAAAAGAAAATACGGATAGAGATAGGACAGATATAGAAAAAATGAATGCAGAAAAGGAATTGAAAAGAAATAATGACAAACGAAATTTTAAAATAATAACGGACAGAGATAATATGAACTCAAAACCGGGAAGGACGAGTGAAGCCCATAGAATAAAAAGAAAGAGAGATAGAAAAGAAAGGGAGAAAGATATGAGACAACAAATATTAAATTTCATGAAGGAAGTCATAGAACGAGATGACGAAAGAGAAAGAAAAGAAAGGGAACAAAGAGAGAAAGATAGACAAGAAAGGATAGATCACATTGAAAAGATAGGCAAGCCAATGAAATACTTCATCAGGCCCGTATGGACAAAATTGAAAAAGATAGACGAGAAAGAGAGAAAGATAGACAAGAAAGAGAGAAAGATAGACAAAAAAGAGAGGAAGAGAGGGTAGATAGAGAACGAAAGGAAGAGGCTGATAGAATAGCCAGAGAACGAAAGGAAGAGGCTGATAGAATAGCCAGAGAACGAAAGGTAGAGGCTGATAGAATAGCCAGAGATCGAAAAAAGGAGAATGATAAAATAGCTAGAAAGAAAGAAGAAACACATCACCAAGAGTTTAAAAGAACCATGATAGATCTAATTCCAGAAAGTGAGATTTTATCACAACTAACTTCTAGGCCGTCAGATATCCATAATAATTTGTCTAAGAATCAATTGCGAGAAAACTAAAATTACCAAACATTAAACACCTTTACTAGCAAATATAATACATCGTTAACTACGGGGGGAGGTGAACCGGCCCATAAAACAAATTGGAAGGCTGTGCCGTCCTATCGGAAAAAAGAAAAGCTTGATAGTCAAAATGATGATAATCTGGTAAAAATTGATTTCTCGGAGCCTTTCTCTAAAAATTGCCAAAATAAAGAAAAGACAGTAACCTACAAAAGATCGAGTTGGGCTATAGCACATAATCAAGGAAATATTGACGAGTGTTTGAAATCACATAAAATAGAAGGAAAATTAAACGGAAATTTGACCGAAATGGTAATTGACTCAGGGAGTGAGCAAACTTTTGTGCGAATGGACCTAATTAAAAAGACGGAAATAGACCATAAAAATAAGATTACAACATTATGTTATTATGGAGACAAACACCCATGCCCGTCTGCTTGGGTAAGAATAGAAATTGCAAAGAAGGACAGTACGGTCCAGAGAAAAACGATAAAAGTAGGCTTAGTACCTACTCTAGCAGTGGATGTTTTAGTAGGAGGAGACTTTGGAGATATCGGAAATCTCCTAGCGTTAGAAGCGACTTCTTTAACAGAGGAAAAATTACAAAATGACACTACGACGGAAGAATATGCCACTTCAATGACAAGGCGGGGAGGTGGACCGGCCCATAAAACAAATTTGGGGGCTGTACCACCCTGTCGGAAAAAACGAAATACTGGATACTCAAGTTCAAAATGTTGATAATCCACAAAAAGGGGATGCGGAAGTAAAAAGACCACAAAATATTGAAAAAAAAGACGCGCGAAATTGATTTTTCAGGAAAATTTACAAATAATAGAAAACTTGAGAACACTTTTAATGAATATGAGACGATAACAAGTACAGGCCAAAATGAAACGCTGATTTTACCAGAGAAAAAGGAGACAAAATTTATTGTACGCGCTTTTCTCGGAAAGTTCGAGAAATTTTAGTAGAATATGAAAAACCAAATGTCGGAGTTCAATTCCCATTTGATGACGAACTATTTGTTTCGGCGGTAAGAATAAAGAAGACTAAAAGAGAGAAAAAAGATATTAAACGGAGATACAATGAAGAAATGCAGTCAAGGATGGACACTGAAGTCCAATTCAGATTTCATGACGATTTATTTAATGCTACTACAAAACAAAATAAAACTAATAGAGAGAAAAGAGATATTAAACGGAGCTACAATGAAGTGAGGCAGTCAAAGATAATGGACACTGGAGTCCAAATCAGTTTTAACGATGATTTTATTATTTTGCGCGAATGACAGAATTGAAAAAAGTAGAGACGAAAAAAGAGGAGTGTAAAAAAGAGACAAAATTTGGAGATTCAGCCTGCAGTGACGAAAAATAAAAAATTATCTGGGCTGTGCCTAGCTAAAATAAATAATAAGGAAAAAAATAAAATGTCGGATGGGCTTTGCCTTGAAAATATAGACAATAAGGGGCAAAAGAGGTCAAAGACCCATGGGGAATAAAAGAAGATGGTTACAAAAGAGAGGTGAATGACCTACAACGGGTTGGGGAAAGTTGGGGGATATTGAATGTCGAGTCGGATTGGAAAAATTTGGAAATGAATCTGAAATTAGTATTATCAATTCAAAAGATATGTCGATCCTTTTTGAGGGGGATGAATCCCTTGGGAAAGATCCCCTGCGGGAAGTCGCAAAAGATAGCCATTTTCCTCAATGCACAACTGGCGGACAAGTTGTGATCCCTTTACCGAGATTTTGCCTTTCTGATCTGAAGTCCATGGGGGATACTTTCTCCCAGTCACTTCATACTTCACCCAAACCGTTGTCCAGCAACCCTATTCATAGCTGTTATTCTTCATGGGAACCGACAATTATTTTCGGCAAATTGTATTCAGTGGGAGATGTATCCAAATTTCTTTTTCAATTAGCATCAACATATATTCTTCAGTTAATCCCAGGGGAGGGAAACCAGAAAAAAGCGATTCATGTTTCGCTCAGATTTTTACTTCTTTTTCCTGAACCCTTATCGTTTTCAAAGGCCTGTGTATTTTCGGCCTTAGACTATTTGAAATTATGCCAAGGGGCAATTTACTTTTTTATCGAGATTTGGGGTTGTTTCCACAGATGGAAATTAAGAGGCTAGTGCAGCCAATTTTTCATCATCACATCATCACATGTGCCAGAAATTGATTCTCTGCTCCTCTCAAATGTAAATTCGTGAGAGCAAGGAAATTTTTGTTTTTGATTTGTGCTGTGCACAATGAATTCCTACGAATCTTGGGGACTTGGATTTTCAAAACCAAACGCGCATGTTAGACGATCTAGACCATGGTGGTCCTACAGTAGAGACGTGTCGAGGACGACCGATCCAGAGCCAAGCAGAGGAAGCACAGGCATTGGTAGAAGAGAAGATACAAGCCTAATGATTTTGAGTTTAATGTTATTTATTTACTTTTTTTTGTACTCTGACCCATGGCGTGATGGTGGTCATTTTTCTTAGGAGGGAGGTGTTGGGACCTTTAGCCCCTTTTGTTTCAGAAAAATGCCTTTTTATAAAATTTAACTTCATTTATGTTAAATATCTAAACCCCAGGAATGCTTTTATTACGATGTCTAAAGAATCCACTAATTAGCGAGTGTCTGAAAAGGCCAGTAGAGTGATGACTCATACTGCTTAAATTTAGAGTTTGAAAAGCTTCAAAGGATGCTGGGAGTTTGATTTGATTCGGCCATTCATCGCCTTTGGTCAGAGGTGCGTGCGCAAGCACGCGTCTTGAAGAGTATTGTTCAAGTGTAATATTTTTGTCTTTAGTTCCGTTTTACAGTTCTTGTTATACAGCGTGAGTGTTAATACAGTAAGCCTTTTCTATGTACTCTTTTAACTTTTCAGCTTAGGTCGAATCTAAAAGAGTTAATTAGAAATCTTATCGGTAAACTTTGGCCTTAAAATGTGGCCATAGACCATCCGATCACGTTAGTATACAGAACCGTTGGAGTAACCGCGGAAATCCCACTAATTTGGGGCCCAAGAGGGATCGTCCCCTCCAGTAAGTGGCATAGCAACTCTTTGCGCCATTTTTGACTTTAAAAATGGTGACCCCGCACAATAAACCTCCAATAGTTAGTTTTGGAAAGGCATGCCTGCCTAGAGTCTCAGGCATGTTGACCAATATCTGAAATAAAAAGACTAGATCTAGTTAACATCATTTTTTTTAGAAGGGGATAAAGACCAGAAAGATAAAGGGCAGAATGATCACAGAATGTAGCATATAGCCAAACCAGTCTATTACACTTCCCTCGATGGGTAACAATCTTAGAATAACCCTTTTGAACATCACGAACAGTGCACTGCCGTAGGCTAGAAATGGAATTAGTAACAGTAATACCCAACCACCAAAAGGCGGAAACAGAGGTTATAGAAAAAACCGTAATAGACTAAAGCAGCATTAGAGGAAGTCAGACTATTAAAAACTAGAAACTCACATTGTTCAACATTAAGAGAAAGACCAATTTTAGAAACTAAACGTGAAACTTTTGAGACCTTGCTTATATTTATGCAAAAGTAGAAGATCATCCGCAGAGGCAAGGTAAGAAACATCTGAGAGTTCAATGAAATAATTTGATCTAATTTCATCTATTATCTATTTACCAAAAATGCGTATTTTGAATATACTAGGTGACAAAAACCCTCCCAGTATGACACCCTACGGACACTTGGAGGTCCAGATTTATTAATTCGGAGGAAAGAATTCTCATACCAAAAATGAAGAAGAAAAATAACTGAAAGATTTACTCCGTTATAAAAAAAAAAAAAAAAAAGCTTGATTTTGGACTACACGGTCAAAAGCTTTAGAAAGGTCCAAAGTATATATATAAAGCGGCAACCTCTCAGCCAGGCTATTCTTAAGGGCGAAAAAAAGAACAAGGTGTCCATGTTGACAACCAATACCAGATTGAAACCCAAATTGATTCGATCCGAAATTTACAATTTCATTTAAATTAGGAAGTAAAATATATTCAAGGAGTTTACTCAGGTTACACACAGTAGCTATAGGACGATAAGATGAACAATGAGAGAGGAGTTTTCCCCATTTAAATATTGAGGTGACGGTTCCACAAAGAAAGCTATCCGAACCCAGCGAAAATGTTAAACACATTTGGAACAACAGCTGCAAATGAAATAAGAGAACAACACACTTCAGATTTATATTACTTACACTAATACCATCAATATCAATGGATGAAGATTTCAGTTGCTTAATTGTGTTTTCAACAGCAGCTACCGATACTGGAATAATATTACCTTGATGAAGCGGAGGTGTAAGAATTTTAGAAAGTAACCGAAAATAATGTGACTGCACGAAAAAATAATTTCGGAAAAAATTGACGAGTAGTAAACATACCAAGCTAAACTAGAAATCGAATGACTATTATAAAGATCACTTCTATCCAGCTTCTCAGTATTGATCAATTTGGACCAATCCTTTTTAGATGCTGGAAATTCTTTACCCTTATAACAAATGAATTTTAGGTACTTTTTATATTCTTTCTTTTTTTTTTCTGCTTTATATCTGCAACAGACCTCGACGTAGGTCTATAACAATCAACTCAAACTCGCAGCCAAAGTTTTGCCTTATTTTTATAATTCTTTAATTCAGGATCGGCAGCCTTTATAGATTTCCGCATTTTAATAGGAATACGCTCTTTGGGATCCGCAATTTTTTCCGCTTCTTTCATATAACTAATAATATCATCATAATATCTATCAAGATCACGCTTACTAACCTTTATTTGCAATTGGAGTAGATGGTAAAGCACACGAATACAACTAAGCAATGTAGATAAAGGCAATACATACAAAGCAATATTGGCACTTTTCCAATTACTACGTTTAAACCATTTGGAATTCCCAATAGGGGCAACATTGCAAAGGCTACGTTTCAATTTACCAGTAAGTGAAAGCGATAGATGGTCAAAAGTCATCAGTCTCAATATCATTATGAATAATCGAGCATTCTAGCTGTGACGAACTGAGTATATGATGAATATTAAAAACACTACTAGAATGATGAATGTAAGAGAATGGTAAATCGTTCTTCAGAATCACGTAAGGGGGCATGCACTCCAATATTTCTCGGGATCGATAACTTTGTTCATCCAAATCCGCCTTAAAGTCACCAATAACTATAAAATCAAGTTTATTTTCCTTGACACGATTCATAACGGAATTTAAAGACATGCATGCCATAGCAAATGTATGTATTGAATCCGCTATATTATTTTTACATTGAAGATTAACATTAGCAAATACATTATTATTTACTCTCCCAGCAAGAGTGTGCTTATCCAAATAGAAAAGGGACGGGTTCGAGAGATCAATACTTCTTTTTAAAATACAGGCCAGACCTCCAGAAGGATGACCTCAAGGGGGAACTGCATCAGAATTAAAAATACTTGACTAGGTAGCTAAAGTGGTAACCGAGCTAGGCTTAGAAATAACAGTACCAAGGATAACGAAAAAACAAACGAATCGGATTAATGTACCATTCAGTTCAAACGAAAAATATTATTATTATTATTTATTGAAAACCTGTCTTATTACAAAAAGGAAATGACAGAGCACTATAAAAAAAAAAAGCAAAATCACTAAGCAACTATTACAATTTAACTAGTGTAGAAGGAGTTGGTTTCAAGCATGTATTAACAACAAAACTGACGGAGCACATCGAAAAACAAAAACAGAAGGGCACTATACTTTCTAGGATGAAAGACAATTAGAAAACACAGAAATAATGAAGAACACGGGCACTTGTAACAAAAGAGAAGAAAATGAAGAAAGAGGAGCTATGACAATGTATATAAATGTGGCTAGTGTAAAAGGAGTTGTTTCAAGTGTGGTTTGAAATCTTTTGGTTGTGTTTTTCTATGAGTTTAACAACAGCTATAGTAGGATTTTCTATGTGAAGTGTATTGATGAGCTTTGAATTGCGTGTCCAAATTCGATATCTTAGTAAATATTTTGGGAAACAGAAGAAGGTTGAACAAATTTTAAATTTATCAACGTGTGTAAGAACCTTCCAGAAGGGTGCAATATAGAGGATGTGAGGGAGAGCAACAGTGTTGTATAGGGTTGACAAATAACGGCGATTAAAACGAAGCTTAGCAGAGACTATAGAAGCGTATGAAGCTGATATGCGGCGTTTGATGTATTCTGTTAAAAGATGAAGAATTGGAGAAATTGTATTTATAATGAGAATGCCAAGATAAATGATTTGGTTGGACGAGCGTATCTTTGAATTTCAAAATACAATTTCACCAAGAAGTGGGTCTTTCCAATTAAAAAGGACTATTTTATTTTTTTCAGCGTTGATTTCAAGACCAGATTTTAAATACTCGGTTTGAAGTTTTTGAAATATTTCAGGAATTTTGTCTAAAGTTCAGCCAAGGTTAAAAATATCATCAGCATAAGTGACTAAGGAGATATTATGACCAAAAAGAACGCAAGAAATCTGACACTGCTCTTGAGCTTCGAGGACGTAGTTGTTGAAATAACAAAGTGAGGCAATTGCACCATGGCTTGCTCATTTCTTAACTGGCACAGTTCTATCCTGTGACTTTGCCATTTCATCTTTCTCAAGGAGGATTTTACGTTGGACTCGTAGCTTGGTATACATATCCCTTTGAGATCTGATGATAGCCGGACTTATTTCTCTTTTAGCAGCCCTTTAAGAGCATAAGGGGGTGGATCAGAGAGTCAAAAGCGTGGCGAACATCGTGACTAGCCAAGGTGAGAGAAGTACATGAGAGAGAAGCATGAAGCAGTGCATTAGCAACAACCGCCCGGTTGTCCACACAACCAATACCATGTTGAAAGCCAAATTGATGGGGAGGCTTGTAACATTTTTCTTTTAGCTCTCTTATGAACATTAGCTCATAAAGATTGCAAAGGGTGGTTGATACATTTATGGGTCTGAAAGATGTGCATTGACTGAAGGTTTTTCCTTTTTTACGGAATAGGAGAAAGATCTCCCGCACAGAATGGTGACGGAACCAAACCTTGAGTAAAAATCATTTGCAGTAATAAATTGAGATATTTTAAAAAGCCCAGGACCACCATATTTGATATGTAGAGCGTTAATTCCATTTATGCCTCGTGACTGCTTTGGTTTAAGGCACATAATAGCATCAGCAACAGACATTACAGATACTATGTAATCAGAATAAGGGAAAGCATGTAAAAACTGGTCAAGCTCTTCAACATATTTTTTTTTCAAGTTGGGGGTCTGGTGGGAAAATTCAGCCTCGTAAAACGAATACCAATCAGATAAAGGAATATCGGCAGCGAAAAGGAGAGTTTTGGGGATCCTGGGACGGATAGACGACCAAAAGAAATGAGGATTATCTTTTATTTTTGTACTGTCTGTTCTGTGATTTGCTTACGGTGATTCTGAAGTTCCTTAGCAAACTTCTTCTTTGTTGCAATACGGATGGAATTAACAAGACCGGACCGTGGTCGGTCGCATTTAATCCATAAATGTATTCGGCCTTGCGCATTAATTTCAGATTAAAGAAGTCTCTTTGCTGATAAAATCGCATAATGCGTGAAGAATTTCACAGCCGAGCTTATAATGCAATCTATTTTCACAGCCTCAGAAAGTGATCGCGCAAGAAAATTCAACACAGCATTCAAAACGAGTTTTTTGCTTATGCTTGCTTTTCAGTAATTAAGCGTAATCCAAGAACCACAGTCCAGGGGCTGTCCAAGAATATACGTCAAAAAACAGCAGGAGAGTTGCAATCGGAAGGTAATACGTGTGCACTGAATGAATGCTGAAACCGATTTAACCCCAATAAACAAAAGAAGTGTAAGCCCCCGTTCAACCTGATCCCCGCAGTTTAAGGGAGACTCTCCCAACAGGTACAACGACACTTGCAACGGGTTTTCTGCCCCTCTTGTGCTTGTCAATTAGGGTTACATAAAAAACAGCATGGTACACTATATATATAAACGTTCAGAAATTAGGTCAGTACAAACCTGTCAGGATTATACGTCACTAATCCCTATTGCAAAAATTTTATTTTCTTCACTACAACTTACAGAATTATTAATGCCCATATAATATCCAATTTTGATGTTGACACTTTGAACTTGTTCCCATGTTAGACACAATCATTTTGGACTTAGAAAGTCATTTTTTCCATTGAAACGCTGGACACTTTAAAACTCAGTATTTTCTTGGCAATAAACTGTGTGGAAACGAACAAACAACAATTCGCTAAAACGATTCATGACTTGTCTGAGCGATACTGAACAGTAATGGGTTTCCCCTCCCAATCGGTTTTTGAATTTGCCCTGGCTGGAGAAGTTGAAATATGGAAAACATGGTGGCTTCGTCTGAGAAAAAGCAATAAATGCACAGGTAGAATACCTGAAACAGTAGGGGAAACTTTAGAGAAACAGAACTTCGATGTTGATATTTTCCTGAATATTTCAGCACTCTTGCAGATTCTCATTACCCTACCTATCAGTGTGGCAGCTGTTGAACGAAGTTTTTCTACCTTGAGAAGATTGAAAACAGGGCTAAGAAATAAAATGATGGAGGAAAGACTCGCCGGACTTGCCCTTCTTTCGTATTCACCGTGATATTGTCATAAGTGTAGAAAGTGTTATTGATAGATTTGCTAATAGTGAAAATAGGATGCGAGGATTTTTTTATATAATATTCATAGTGTTCATATTGATATAGTTTTGTGAATAGCTTTACAGAACTGACAGCTAAATGACGGATAGATGCAGAGGCATGCAACTTTCAATATCAGTAAGGTACGTCAGGCTTAATTTAGAATTGGAATTTTTTGCAACGAGTCGCCACCCCTTCCAAAAATCCTGGATCCGCTACTGGAAAGGCTTATGAAACTTTGTTCATTCATTTTTATTTGAATTACACAGGTTGTTGTACATAAAGGCTTCGTTTCTTAGGTATATTTATAGAAAAGAAATATATTTACTAAGGATCATTTTCCGAGTTATAATTTTAAGGGAAAGCAAGCAATGAATAGCTTACAAATTTCAAAAACAAAATACTTGACTGTTTTTCACTTTAAACTTGCTCTCACGAGACAATTATAACATTAAGAAACACAAGTATAACCGTAACTTTTCTACAAAATCAACGGTTCATAGCCGTGCTTGGCCAATATCTTTGTTGTTGGTTCTCTTATTGTAATTGTCGTTCAGAGGCTCATTTTAATCTTTTACTACTTTTTAACTTCGAAAAAACACAAAGTGCTTTTGCTATTCTTCTTTTCGCGGCTACAATCAATCCATCAAAATAGCAAACTGGTAAGTAAATTTTGGCTATAATGTTTTTTGTCGTTTTCGAGTATTACCTTCTTTTCTCATTTACTCCTAGTTTAACGAAATTAGACTTCTAAAAAATAATTTTTGTAATCTGGGACAATAAAAATAAACAAAGTTGTTTTATTCCGAATACCTTCTTTTGTTATGTAGCTCCCTGAAAATTGCAACAACGTGAACCTACTTGATATAATCACGCAAATAAAATAAATGAATTTTCATATATTTTTTTTAATGCTAAAAAAAAAACTTGACAGAGCATAATTTCAGGTCAACTTAGATATTTTTCGGATGATTTGAAAGAATTAATGTGAGGGACAAACCATTTTTTCAAGGACTTCATAGTGTGGTGGGGGGGACTTGCCTTATCCCCTTTCATTTGATATCTTGTTGTTCATGACTTTCAAAAAAAAAGTCTTTACTCGTCACTGTTTGTATTTTTAGATATTTTAGGGAGGGGAAATTTAACATCTCGTCCTCAACACCTCGCTCTTTGCGCTGAAGTTTTTTATTGTTTAGAAAAATAGAGTTATTAGGAAGAGTCAAACTGTAGCATAAAGAGCAAGGCGTTGATGAGGGGACAGCCCCTTTTATATACGGAATAATTTCTGTTCGTTTTAAACTTTAATATTGCACCTTACTTTCAGTTAAAAAACTTGTTTTTTTTTATTTAATTTCTGAACGTTTTGAATTAAATAATTTCTTAGACCACACTGCTTTTCCATTAAAAACAAAAAAATTTTTCAACAAGAAAACGGGTTTTAATTTTCTATAAAGCAGTGAAATACAAAACAATTAATTATTCACAAAAGCTCCGAATATTTCGGCCCCACATCCGGGAGCCTTTCTCAACGGAAAAAAAAAAAATAAAATAAATAAATAAAATAAAAACAAAAAAAAAAAAAAAAACTTAACTTACATCACAATAAAACATACTAAACACATAAAGAGAAAGAAAAAAACAAAAGAAAAATATAAATAAATAAGAAACAAAACTCACATATTAAATATTAATTCAGTGCATGGAAGTGATTATTTAATATGTGAGTTTTGTTTCTTATTTATTTATATTTTTCTTTTGTTTTTTTTCTTTCTCTTTATGTGTTTAGTATGTTTTATTGTGATGTAAGTTAAGTTTTTTCTTGTTTTTATTTTATTTATTTATTTTATTTTATTTTTTTTCCGTTGAGAAAGGCTCCCGGATGTGGGGCCGAAATATTCGGAGCTTTTGTGCATAATTAATTGTTTTGTATTTCACTGCTTTATAGAAAATTAAAACCCGTTTTTCTTGTTTAAATTTTTTTTGTTTTTAACGTTTTGAATTAATGCAGGTTTTGATCTTGGCTAATCCTACATGAATAATTAAAACGAAATTTGCATATTAATTTTACTGTTTTTTGGTTAAATAGCTTTCTCGAAAGTTCTTTAATTTTATTTACGAACGTTTTTATTAGTAATAAATGTACGTTACTTACGAATTAACTTCCATAACGGACTTTTATATTCATATATTTATAAGACGCATATCAGAGGGTTCACCTTGCAGCCCTTCCCCCGGGGACTGTGGGGTATTAAGTCATCCCCACAGACATAGTAAATATATATTTCAACCATGCTGAACAAAATGGCTATCTCAAAATTTTGATCGGCTGACTTTGGGAAAAAAAATAGCGTGGGAGGGGGCCTAGTTGCCTTCAATTTTTTTTGGTCACATAAAAAGGGCAATGGAACTTTTAATTTCCGTTCGAATGAGCCCTCCCGCGGTATTCTAGGACCACTGAGTTCTATTCTAGGACCACTGAGTCCCAGATAGGAGTTTGAATCCTCTTCAGTAGGGTTCTCTGATGGTGTGATTTTCATTAAGGTTCTATAGCTTTTAGGGGGTGTTTCCCCCTTCTTTCGAAAATCAGGCAAATTTTCTCAGGCGCGTTACTTTTGATGGGTACTACTAAACTTGATTAATCTTATATTTTTGAAATCGGCATAAAAAATCTCATTCTTTTGATGCATCTATTGGTATCAAAATTCTGTTTCTTAGAGCTTCGATCACTATTGTGCTGGGTCGCTCCTGACTACAGTTCGTTACCATGAACTGTTTGAAAAACTTCTTAAAACTGCTTGATAATAAGTGTAAAATGTTCTTACCGACGATTTTTGCTGTTTTCTTCCAATATCTTCAGGTAGAACAAGTGAAAATTACAATAACTTCTGAATGGAGCATCAATAAAGTCAATCCTTTCACATTGAGAACTTTCTTTTGGTCCCTAAACTCAGTGATTTAACTGGCTAGATTTTTATTCTGCTTTACCAAAGTTTTAAGCCCACCATGCTTCATCCATAAAATGTGACTTTCTTAAAAAAAATCATTACAAAACTATCCAATTGGACTGCACCCAGTTTTTCACCTGGCTTCTTGTTGTTTCATAAAAAAAAAAAAGTTTTTTTAACTGAAAGTAAGGAACGACATTAAAACTTAAAACGAACAGAAATTGTTCCGTATATGAAAGGGGCTGTCCCCTCCTCAACGTCTCGCTCTTTACGCTAAAGATTTTTTCATTGTTTTAAAAGATAAAGTTGTGTGACAGTCAAACTGTCACACAAACAAACGGAATAATTTCTGTTCGTTTTAATGTCGCTCCTTACTTTCATTAAAAAAAAAACTTGTTTTGTTTATTTCATTTCTGAACATTTTTGAATTAATGCAGCTTTGATTTTGGCTCACCGTACACGAATAATTAAAACGAAATTTGCATATTAATTGTACTTTTTTTGGCTAAATGGCTTTCTCGGAATTTTGTTCTGACGTAACTTACGTAAAGAGCTTCTAAATTCGTATGTTTTTATTACGTATATTACAGAGTTCGCCCTCTAGTCAATACCTCACTCTTTACGCTAAAGTTCGAATCACAAACTCCTGAATCACAAAGGCCAATTCTTTTTTTATTTAATTTCTTATCGTTTTTTTTAATAATGCTAGGAAATCCGGCGCCCCCTTCATAGAAATGTCCTTTCCTCCAAGGAAACATCCTCCATGGAAAGATCCATCCCCATAACCCCTTCTCCAACCCCCCCAACCACCAGAAAAAAAACCTCCTGAAACGTCTGTATACTTCCCATTAAACAACACTATATGTAATCAATGGGCACAGTTCATAACTTGCAACCCTTCCCCCGGGAACTATGGGGGATTAAGTTATCCTCAAAGACCTTTTATTAGGTTTTAAACTATGCTTAACAAAATGGCTAACTCAAAATTTTGATTGGATGACGTTGGAAAAAAAAATATAGCGTGGAAGAGGGCCAAGTTACCCTCCAATTTTTTTGGTCAATTAAATGAGGGCACTAGAACTTTTAATTTCCGTTTGGATGAGCTCTCTCAAGATATTCTAGGACTACTGAATCGATACGATCACCCCTGGAAAAAAATAATAAATAAACACGCATCCCTCATCTTTCTTCTGGCAAAAATACAAAAATTCACATTTTCGCACTTAGGAGCTTGAAACTTCTATAGTAGGGTTCTCTGACACGCTGAATCTGATTGTATAATTTTCATTAAAGTTCTATGATCTTTAGGGGTTGTTTTCCGCTTTTTTCTAATATAAGGCAAATTTTCCCTGGCGCTTAACTTTTGATGGGTAAGACTAAACTTAATGAAATTAATATACTTGAAATCAGCATAAGAATTTGATTCTAATGATGTATGTATTGATATAAAAATTCTGGTTTTTATGGTTTTGGTTACTATTGAGCCGGGTCGCTCCTTTACTTACAGTTCGTTACCACAAACTGTTTGATCACTCAAAAGACTAATTAAGACAATATCTTCGCCAACAGAAAAAATCTATTTCTAAATTCCAAGCCGCAATAGAGCCGACTTGTGACAACTGATAAATTGAGTGCTTGCCCCCTCCCCCCCTAAAAAAATTTCGTGGAATTTTTAACTGAATTCTAAAAATTGTAAGATAACATAGGGTGATCGCTCCAACAATACATATAAAATTTGTAAAGTTTCTAACAAAAACTAATATGTAATCTATAATATTTGAAGATTTTTCACTTCTAAGAATTCTTTTGTGCTTATTCAAAGAGCTTGATACAGAAAAGTTTTTTTTTTATGGATAACACTTTCATATATGCATGTTGGAATTATTACTTAAGTGACTTGGATCAGAAATTTTTTCTTATATACATACAATTTAAATGGTTTTTCACATGTACGTCCTCATTGGATCTTATTCAAAGAGCCTGAT
The DNA here is from genome assembly GCA_027921565.1 of Artemia sinica. Lineage (NCBI taxonomy): Eukaryota > Metazoa > Arthropoda > Branchiopoda > Anostraca > Artemiidae > Artemia > Artemia sinica. Next base: position 1,740,018 of record CM051269.1, on the reverse strand, counting down.
TCAGAAAACCTTTTCTCATATATATTACACTAAAAAGCATTTTTCACTTGTGTGCACTTGTTTATGCCTGATCAAACATCCAGACTCAGCAAAGCTTTCTTACAAATATCACACTCAAAATATTTTTCATTTGTATGCATTCGTTTATGTGTAGTCAAATTTGACGAATCAGAAAAAGTTTTCTTACATATGTTACATTGAAAGGGTTTTTCACCTGTATGCGCTCGTTTATGTGTAGTCAAATTTCATGACTGAGCAAAAGTTTTCTTACATATATCACACTGGAAGGGTTTTTCACCTGTATGAACTCGTTTATGAGAAGTCAAATGTGCCAACTGAGCAAAAACTTTTATTACATATATCACACTGAAAAGGTTTTTCACCTGTATGTATTCTTCAAGGCTGATTCAAATTCTCCAATTGAGAAAAGGTTTTCTCACATATATTACATTCAAATGATTTCACTCTTTTATGTGTCCTTTGATGCATTTGCAATCTACATTTAATGGAAAATCTCTTTTTGCATATACTGCACTCATGGTATTTCCTAAACTTCCTATCGGGCGAACGGCGATTCAAAAGATTTCCCTTATCGATTTGGCCTGTTACTCTAGAATTTAACTCAAGTGAATTTAAACTGACGGTTGTGGACAATTCCTGCGAAGTAACTTGAGAGGTACCACCCTGTAATACTGTTTCAGACTCGTTTTCTGAAAAATGACCCAGTAAAATCAAATGTTCTTTCATGTTATAAATATTGTCTTGCAAACAAATTGGACATCATCTTGTTTCTCCCATTTGATGCTCAATAAAATGAGCCACAAAGCTTCTATAATCTCAACCTACAGCAGGACAGATATCACATTCTCTCGGTGAAAGTTCTCCACAGCCAGTGTCTATATGAAGTTCTAGTATCAGAGATGAATTCTCTGTCTTTCCGCAGAAGTTGCAACGCCAGAGATTCGGTTGAGTTTGACCACCAATGCCACAAATAGTTGAATTCATTACTTCTAAAATCAGGGGATAAAATTAAATAAAAGTCAATATAACAGCTAAGAGTATAACGTAAATATATTATATTGAGAAACATTGGATGATTGGAATTTATGCTTTAAAAATCTGTTTCATTTCATACAAATAATGAAAAATAATATTTAAAATTCGACCCGGAGAAAAATATAACAGTTAAAACACTTGAAAGATTTTACAATCATAAGGAGTTAAAGAAAATAGTATATACTTATATACACTTTATTGTGTATATAGGTATACACTTAACGGTGTAGACACCTAACTTATATAGGCTACACTTAACACTTAAAGTCTAACAATATATTATGCGCTTAGATATATTTGATAGCCGATTCCCACTTTTTTTTCTCATAGAAGAGAGAATTCTTTCTTTATCCCTTCCTTCCTTTATCTCTTAGAATTTGTTTGAACTCAATTTAAGTTTAAGTTTCTTTCTTTTCTTTATCTGTTTATTCTCTATTAAATTATACAGCTGAAAATCTTTACACAACAGCAGAGCTTTATTTAGGGGGGGGGGGGGGGGTTGAAATCTACTCCGAAAATAGACCGGGGGGGGGGGGGTAAAAGCTAAAAAGCCAAAATAAAAAACAAAGAAACTTCCGATAACTACATTATTGTTTAATTTAGATTTAACGCTTAAGAAGCTCAGTGCTAGTTAAAGAGGCAAATAAAAGCTTTTCTACGAGCTAAAACCTCACCGTAATTAGTGCTCTGGTTTGTCTTAATTGACAGATAACGGTAATAAGGATCCTTTATTTTCAGCTATCCCTGCAACCATGATTTATTTGAAATTTGAACAGATTCACTTTTACAAGGAAAAGCTGTTCCCACTTTCTTGCAAGGAAAGGAGACAATAAGGAGGCAAATAATGAAGGAAAGAATAATAAGGAAAAGAGAGGAAATGAAAATGCTAAGAAGAGGTGGGTATGACTATAGACTCTTTTAGCAATCTTGTTCATGAATTAAGAGATTTTGTGATTTATTCTCCGTCATTTGCTCTCCGCACGCTACTTAAAATACCTTATGACTGCTGCTGCACCTTTCATAGTAAGGATCCACCTGAGCCTTAAACATGTAAACCCCACCTGACTCTTAAACCTCATGCCTTCTCAAGACCAGAACATAATTTGCACTTTACAGAAAATACATTTAAATGTTTTTACTTTTTGAACTTTAATAAATAAAAATTATCAAAACTTTAAGGAATAAATATCTATATATGTATTTTAAAATGGCAATACATAGTCATTTTTTTTCTGTCCAAAATTAGGAGCCAATTATTGCTGTTTAGGAGCCATAAATTTGGTCAAAATATTTGTTTGAGTACTGGGATGTCTTGCCTTTTAGGCTAAGGCTACATCTGACCCACTAGGGGGGGGGGGGGATGGAAATTCTTTTTGACATTTAATCATTATACTTTTAGAGTATTTAAGGAATAATTTACAGCAAAACTCTAGTTAGAGGCTTCTTCTAATCTTGACAAGTAAATAAGTTAGGAGAATGAAACTTCCAGGGATAAATTCAGAGCCTATCTTATACTATAGGAGGGTGTTTTCAAGCTCTTATCTCTACTCCTTCCTTATTTTTAAGGCTTTGACAATACTTTGGAAGACTGGTCTATACCTGCCTTAATCGCTGAAAAATTGATATTTTCCTTAATTTTGTTTTGAGTCAGCTTTTGTTTGATTCTAGGTTAGACAACACAACTCAGATGATTTTAGTAGGATTTTAATCCACATTGGGATTATTTTTTCTAATTTAAGACAGTTTTGTTGGTATATATTGAGCAGCTTTAACTTATTTTCTTGCAATTTCAATATTAAGCATTTTTGGACCCATGAAAATAAAAGTTTTTTTTTCTATGGATTTTGGGTACAAAAAGGTTTAAAAGACTGTCGACTGTGATATTTTTTTTTACATGGCCTAACTGGTCTAACATTACTGTTTTAACTGGCCTAACAGGATAAGAAGAAAACATGGCAGAATTGTTTTGAATTTTTAGATTTATAATGAACTAGTAAGTTTGAAATCAAATTTTTTAACCCATTTTTTTTATGTTCAAAAATTGTGGCAAGAAATTATTATTTTTTTTTAGGGTTCCTAAAAGGACTTAAAATCAAATTTGCAAAAAAATCAAATTTGCAAAAAAGTCTCTCTTTTCAGAAAGAGCCTAAAAAATGGTATCAAGTGGTATATTCACTTTAATCGTAGGTCTATTATATAAACTGCTTCATATTTACTGGTTGTTGAGCTTATTTGAAACATTACAAATAACATTGTCCTCCTCCTCCCTCCTCCCTCTAAAGGGTATCAAATTTTTTGAATTTTTGGAAAGTTCCAGGGAAATTCCATGGAAGGGGGGGTTTCTGAAGTGATCGGAAAGACGATTAGAGCTTAAAGTCTGTTTTCAAGTGAAAATATGCTGAGGATAATGTAAAAGACAATAGACACCGGCCACACTTTTAAGGTATCTGCCTCTCCCTCCTCCCTCAAATCTCCCCCCCCCCCAAAAAAAAAAAAATTCTGTAAACTTTTTATAAGCAAATATTTGTAAACAACTGACAAGGCCCAACAAGTAGCCATTTTACCTTGTTTACCATGGACGTTCAGGTTATCCCGAAATGCTTGGACTTTTCAACTATGCTGAACAGAGTTTTGTTTTGTTACTTAAAAAGCGCATCAGAACTTTTAATTTCTGTTTGAGTGACTCGTCTCTGGATATATTAGGACCATTGGTTCGATACCATTACCTCATGGGAACAAAACAAGCACGCCTCCGAGGTCTTCATTTGACAAAAATATGAAAAGAAAAAAAGGCTGCTAAATTAGAATAATAGTCGTTTGCGATGCATTAAAATTCTTTAGTCTAAAGATTGAAGGGCAGACGGATGGGTAACCTCTCTTATGTGCGGAATATTTCTTTTAATTTGAAGTTTCAATGCTGCTCCTAACTTTCATTTGAAAAAAAATAGGTTTAAAATTTAATTTCGGTAGCTTTGCAAAAACGGCCTGAAAATATCCCCATCCCTCTTGTGGAACATCACCCCCTGAAAATAAAATTTCTCCCATAAAATACTTCTAAGATCTTTTAAAACTGAGCACATGATTTTTAAGCAGCTTTAGCAGCTAAAATAGTTTTACCAATGCCTTACTCGGACAGGACTAAATCTACGGTGCTTGGAAGAGAAAAAATTACTATATTTCTTAGAACGATACAAAATTTCTTTGAAATTTGTAATCTATCCCAGGCTAATCAGCATGAGTACTTATCTTCATTATAACATACTGCTGTAATTGTCTCGATATGGTTGACCTATGATCTATTAGTGACATTAGTCGGCACGTAAGTTTGATCGGCAAGAATAATAAACGGCCATTTAAGCAGACCTTCTGGTAATATTCACTGACCTTTTTAAGATTCTGAAAACGCATAATTTTTTTTCCTATAATCGGCTTCAACCCAATATTTTGTTCAATATTTTTTCCTCTATTGGGACTATTTCTAGTAAAATACTCTGGGAAGCTAAAATTGTACTAATTAATCAAAATCTACTTTTCTCTTCTACGTAACGGTATCAACCCTTTACTTCTGCCTCCCAGTTTTAATCTCGTTTCATCTGAAGTATATTTTCTAACATCTAACCATTTCCATTCTAGATCCATTAGTCTGTAGAGGAACTCTTTCTAAGTATCTGAATTTGTCTTTGTTTCAATTCTAGATTTTTAACGCATGTGTTCCAACCATAACTCAAATCGGCCAGCCCTAGTCTTTTAGAGTTTTTACAAGTCCCTTGCATCCTTCAAACGCATTTTGTGCTTTACGATTTAAGTTAGATTGAATTTTTGCTACCCAGTTTTATTCCGATCTACCGTTTAATTCATTTTTTTTCTGCGATTGGAGATATACAAATATCCATCTTCGTTTTCCATTATTGCTTGGAAGATTACCGTACGCATTAAATCTATAAGAAATTATTGTTGAGGTGCTTGGAAGCTCTTCCTATGATTATGTTTATTATTAGCCTCTTTTTCTCCGTTTCCCTGTCTTTCGTGTAAAATCTACATTTTAAAATCTTAACGACCCACGAACCAATGCTGATGATATAAACAGTGAAATAACAAAGGAATAATCGTTGAATAAAGTATAGAAAAATAAGAAGAAGTGACGTACTTAATAAAATAATAAGGTTAGAAACTAGAGTTGAAATACAAATAAAAAGATTAGAGATTGGGAAGCCATTTCAATGTAAGTGGTCAAGCAAAGTTCAAGTAAGTTTATCAGAGGCAAAGTTATAGTGTTTTAAAAAATAGCCATTTCATTAAAAAAAATTTTATCAATAAATTTTTTAAATAGCAATTTGATTAAAAATAATTCAAAGGTTAGATAAGAAAAACTCCTGTCGATGCAACCCCCCATGGCCCAGAGGCAGGCGTTGTAAGTAATGCTCTGGAGGCATATATCATTATTATGGAGGGGATACTTGTATAAACTTCGGAGAGGTTTCATTTGATTGGAATCTGAATGTTCTCGTTCACTTTTTAAGAATCAAAAGAGCTTGAAAGGCAACTAGCCCCCCCCCCTCCTCCACGCCCTAAATGCGTCAGATAAAAATTTTGAAATTGACATTTTGTTAAAAATACTTCAAAGTTCAGATAACAAAATCTCTGGTGTCGACAAAGCCCCCAAGGGCCCAAGGGTAAGCGTTGTAAGTTGTGCCCTAGGGACATATATGGTTGTTATTGAGGGGATGCTCGTATAAAATTTAAAGAGGGCTAACGTGAATGAAAAATGAAAGTTCTAGTCCAGATTTTGAGAATCAAAAGAGATTATAGGGCAACTAGCCCCCCCCCCCCCACGACCATTTTTCCCGACTGCATCCGATACAAATTTAGAGATATCCCTTAAGCTAAAATTGTTCAAAACTCAGATAACAAAACTCAGATGTCTCACAACCCCCCCCCCCCCCCCCCCCCAGAGGGTAGGGCCCGGGGGCAAGTTATGCCCAGGGGTATATATGGTTCTTATGAAAGGGATAATCGTATAAACTTCAGAGATGGCTCATTTGATTGGAAATTGAAAGTTCGAGCTCACTTTTTAATAGTCCAAAGAGATCCGAGAGCAACTAGCCCCCCCCCTCCACGCCTTCTTTTTCCAAACCCATCTGATGAAAATTTTGAGATAGACATTTTGTTAAAAAAAAATTGTTCAAATGTATGATAAGAAAAACTCCGGGTGTCAATACAGCCCCCAGGGCCCGAGAGAAGGCTTTCTAAGTTATGCCCTAAGGGCAAGTATGGTTCTTATGAAAGGGATTGAAGGTTCTAGTTCACTTTTTAAGAGTTAAAACATATCCGAGGGTAACTAGCCCCCCCCCCCACACACACACCCTTTTTTCCCCAAGCCTATCCAATAAAATTTTTAAAATAGCTATTTCATTAAAAATAATTCAAAGGTCAGACAAGAAAAACTCTTGTATCGAAACAACCCCCCATGGTCCGGAGTCAGGCATTGTAAGTAATGATCTGGGGGCATATATCACTTTTATGAAAGGGATGCATGTATAAACTTCGGAAAGGGTTCATTTGATTCGAAAATGGAAGTTCTCGTTCACTTTTTTAGGGTCAAAAGATATTTGAGGCGACTAGCCCCCCCCCCTCCGCTCCCCGCCCTAAAGGCATAAGATAAAAATTTTGAGATGACATTTTGTTAAAAATAGTTCAAAGTTCAGATAACAAAAACTCCGGTGTCGACACAGCCCCCAAGGGCCCGAGGGTAGGCGTTGTAAGTTATGCCCTGGGGGCATATATGGTTGTTATGGAAGGGATACTCGTATAAACTTAATAGAAGGCTCATTTGATTGGAAATTGAAAGCTATAATTCACTTTTTAAGAGTAAAAAGAGATCGGAGGGCAGCCAGCGTCCCCCCATACTCCATTTATTTTTTTCCAGACGCACTTCATATAGAAGGGGTCGTCGTATAAACTTCAAAGGGAGCTCATTTCAAAGGGGACAAACTTTTTTTACTTTGATATTGTTACTTTGATACCAGTTTCGATACTTTGATGAAGATTTGATTTTTTTTAAGTTTGATTTTGAACTGAGGAATTTTTAAAAACTTGAAACTTTTTGCAATCAAAAACGAACAAAAATTAATTAACTTTCCGAAAAATAAGTTTTTCAAAGAAAAGTAAAGGCCATTTTAAACTTAAGCTCAGTAGATACAAATACCTGTTAAAATTCAAACTTAAAACAACTAGAAATTACTATTAAAGAATAAATGGAACACAAAACGAACAGAAATTAAATGAACAATCATAGGAAAAAACATACAACAAGTAATAACATAATTGAATAAATAGATATTAAAGCGAGTAATGCTTAGATTGAATTTGAAAATCAAGCTTAAAACTAAAAAAAATATTTTGCTATTGAAGTACAAATGAAAAGAAATTAAATACATAATCAATGCAAACAAACATACAATGGATATTAATGTAAATAAATAAATAAATAAATCTTAAAACGAGTGAGACTTAAATTGATGTGCAAATCAAGCTTGGTTTTCGAATAAAAATCATTACAAACAAGAGTTTGGGTATCGCCTCCTTCTCTCACTGTAAAAGTCTAAAACCTACTGCTTCACACACCAAGAGACATTTTTACGTCTCTTGGCTTAGGGCAGCTTGGTTCTGCCTTAAGTCGTAAGTAGTAGTATTCTAGTTAACGTTAAGATTTTACTTTTTTAATTCAAATTCTAATCATTGTTATCTTATTAAGTTAATCCCGGACCTCTTTATTTTTTACCTTGATCACTGATAGATGTGAGGCCAAATTCCTGAGACTCAGGTTCAAGTTTACATGGTACCGTAATGCTTGGAAAAGTAGTCGTCGGACTATCTTCTAGCTTGGGAAACAAAAAAGGGTCTGAATTGTCAACCTGCTTCTTAATGTCACTTGGTAAAGCATCTTCAACTTCTAAAAACATAATTAAAACAGATATAAAAGAAGTTTGACAAAAATGTATATACATTTTACGAAAAGAAAATTCAGTAAATTCAGACAAAGATGTAGTAAAAAAAAAGGAATGCGTATAGAACCTTCTTCTTAAAAAAAAATATTTGATTATTCAGTTAAATAAGCTTCCTCCAAAATTTATACGGCCATATTTTCCATAAAACCTTATGTGTCCCGGGGCCTACCTTACACCCCTTGCCCTTGCCCCAGGGCTCTGGGGATTTTATCAACTCCAAAGGCATTATAAAATTATCTTTGGGCTATTTTGAGCACAATGGCTATGTCAAATTTTCTCTCAGATGCATTTGGGTAAAATAATACGAGGAGGGGAGGGGGCAGAGTCATTTTTGACTCTTAAAATGGAGAACTAGAACTTTCAATTCCCGATCAAATGATCTTCCTTCAAGGTTTATACGACCATCCCCTTCCATCAAACCTTTTATGCCCCTGGAGAATAACTTACAACCCTTGTCCCTTTATGTTTACAGGGCTGTGTAAAATTTGGCTATCTAAAATTTTTGTCGAAAGCATTTGGAAAAAAGAGAGCGTGGGGGGTAATAGTTGCCCTCCAATCCCTTCACTCTTAAGGACGAAACTACAAACTTTCAATTTCCAATCGACTGAGCCCCCTCCAAAGTTACGACCACCCCTTCCATAAGAACCTTGTATGCCCCCGGAAAGATTATCTTATCTTTCAACTATCTGAAACAAAATGGGTATCTCAAAATTGTCATGGGATATATTTGGGGGAAAGAGGGCATTGGGGTAGGCAAGTATCCCTCCGATCAATTCTCACTCTTAATAAGGACACTAAAACTTTTAATTTCCAATCGAACAAGCCCCCTCCAAAGTTTATAGGACCACCCCTTCTATAAAACCTTTAAGTCCCAGGGTACAACTTTTACAAGTGCACCCAGGCTCTGGAAGGGTTGTGTCAACCCAGAAGCTTCTGTTATCTGATATTTGATCGGTTTTGAAAAAAATTATATATCTGAATATTTTGATCGGACTCATTTGTGGAAAGAAGGGGCGGGGAGTCTAGTTCCCCTCCTATAGCTTTTGACTCTTAAAAAAGAAAAAAGAACTTTCAATTTCCAACCAAATGAGCCCCTGCTAAGTTTATACGACCAACCCCTCCATAAAAACCTTATATATACCCAGGGAATAACTTTCAACACGTGTCTCCGGGCTCTGGGGGATTTTGTTGACCCCAGAGTATTTTTATTATTTGTTTTAGAACTGTTTTGAACAAAATGGCTATCACAAAGTTTTGATTGGATGCGTTTGAGGAAAAGAAAGCGAGAGAGGGGGAACAGGGGGCAAGTTGCACTACAATCTCTTTTAATTCTTAGAAATGGCACTAGAGCTTACAATTTCTAATCGAATGAACCCCCTCTCAAGTTTATAACACCATGCTTTCCATATGAAGTGCATCTGGAAAAGAAAAATTGACAAGTAAAACTTGTCCCAGACATAGATTTTGCTGACGATTGACTGGCCTAGTTAAAAACGTAAGCAAAATGAGTTTTTTTTTGAGGTTTTGAGAGCTAAAGGTGTAAAAATAAGTTTGAAAATTAATGTTAAAAAGACTAAGTTACATTGAATAAATATTAGTGAAAGTGAAGAGTAATACTGGGTAACGAGAAGATGGATCAGACGAATAGCGTCACTCACCTAGGTATTATTTTTACTAAAGATAGTGGATGTAATGAAAATTTCAAAGTAGAGTAACCACGGACCAGGTTGTTTTTACGAAAATGGAAAAAGTTTGGAAGAATAGAAAGATATGTCTCCAAACCAAGATTAGAATATTGGAGACTAGAGTGATAACAGTGATCAATTATGATTTTGAAATGTGGGCTGTGCGAAAGACGGAAAAGTATTTATTAGATTTTTTCCGAAGAAACTGCTAACAGATTCTTTTGGGCACCCGTCCGACTAATTTTATTTCAACCAGAAAGCTGTACAAAAAAATTGGTTCTATCCAGATCTTATTTATTTGGAAAAATAATTTCTTTTCATTAGATTTCTAATTTCTTGTTTTCAAAGTTATTTAGTTGGTTCCTCGCAATGGAGGAGGATATAATACAAAGAGTATACAAAATAATAATACAAAATACAAAAAAATTTCAAGGCTCTAAAATCTTCCTCTTTTTCAAGGTACTTTTCATCATGCTTACATGTCGTTTATTTATAGACTACCAAGTGAGACATCAAGAACGCTATGCAAAGCTAAAAAAACTGAACATGCAAAGTGAACTTGAGATTCTATCTGCTAAAAAAACCTATCTTTTTGCAGGTGGGGGAGTTAAGATTGTTTATTTATTCCCGGAATTTAGGACCATTTTACGAATCCAAGAATTATTTCGGGAGGGGGTTTTCAAGAATTATTTCGGGAGGGGCTCCTCCTAGACATGACCCTGGTTAATACTGAATAGTAATCATCTACCAGATCTAGCAATGGGGCTCTATTTTTAAAGATATTCCCAGTTTCCCTTAGCCTTTAACTTCAAGTGTCCGCTGACAGAAATATTTTTGCCTTTTTTTTTACTTGATCCCTAGAAAAGTATACAAACTTGGAAATTCCGATCTTTTGAATATGCTAATCAGACTGTACTAGTAGTTGTGTCCCACACCAAGAGACATTTCTACGTCTCTTGGCTTAGGGCAGCTTGGTTCTGCCTTCAGTCGTAAGTAGTAGTATTCTAGTTAGAGCTAAGATTCTACTTCTGTAACTCAAATTTTAGCCATTCTTATTCTATTTAGTTGATCCCGGAACTCTGAAATGTTGACTTTCATCCCTAATAGATGTGGAGCCAAATTTCTGAGACTCAGGTTCAATTTTACATGATACCAAAATGCTGGGAAAAGTGCTCATCGGACCATCTGCAAGTTTGGGAAACATTAGAGGATCCAAAATGTCAACCTGCTTTTTAATGTCACTTGGTAAAGAATCACCAACTTCTAAAAACATAAGTTAAAAGGGATATAAAACAATTTCGACAAAAATGTATATACATTTGACAAAAAGAATATTTAGTAAATTTAGGCAAAGATTTAGTTCCAAAATACAATGTGATGTAAATAGAACATCTTGTTCTATAAGAACATTTTATGTAATGAGATCCTCAAAAAATAGAAAACAGAGGCTCCAGAGCCACTTGTGGCTCTTCGAAAAAAATAAAAAATTATGCTTCGAATGACCTGGAGAATGAAGACATGAGCACTTTCAACACCTGGAACAACACCTAACTCTTACAATCAGTTAAAAAAGCTCGTGTTTGCTCTTCTTTCCCTTTTTAGTTCTGCATGTATATGGGAAAAATTCTTTTTCTAGCATGAACATTATCAAGAGTAAACTGACGAGTTGATGAGAAATTGGAATCATGCCAAAAATTGAAAACAATAAAATACAAACGTGACTGACTCAAACTTCACAAGGAGATGCAAATATATTGTTTGCATTAATAAATATTTAATAAGCATGAAATTTTGTTTTATTTAATGTACTATTTATTTAGCAAAAATAGTAGAGCTTATGTATTATCTGGTACACTCCCGAGAACAAACCTGTTTTATTTGTCTGTATTAGAATTAGCTTACGCTCAGTGGAAAACGAGTGACGGGCAACAGAATACAACCCAGTAAGAATTTTCCTTGGACCATTTCTCTTGACAACTCTACGTGTAATATTTAGTTTGAAAAGAGAAAGTGAGACAAATAGAAAGAATTTTGAATAAGTATTCTGGCAACATGCACCAGTGTAAAATATCCCTTGGAAAGTCCACTCCCTGGAAACTTCCTTCACCAAAGAAAAATTATTCAGTGAGTAATTTTCAAATTTTGATCAGACAGCTTTAGGAAAGAAAGGGCATTCTAATTTCTGTTCGAATGAGCCGTCTCCCAATATTCTAGGATTATTCGTGTGATACGATCACCCCTGGAAAAAAACACGCATCTGTGATCTTTCTTCTGGCAAAAAAAATACAAATATCACATGTTTGCAGATGAGAACTCAAAACCTCTACAGTGGGGTTTTCTAACACGCTGAATCAGATGGCGTGACTTTTATTAAGCTGTCATGACTTTTAGAGGTGTTACCTCCCTTTTTGTAAAATCAGGCAAATTTCCTCAGGGTTGGACCTCTTGATTGGTAACGCTAAACTTAATGAATATTATTTATTAGAAATCAGCATAATAAGCCAATTCTTTTGATACGTCTAGCCTATGACAACAAAATTTCGTTTCGAGTTTCGTTTTTCCTTAAAAATAATCAAAAAAGAAAATATGATTTGTACGCCTAGCTATTTTAATTGTTTTTTTTAACGAGTTTCGTAAACACTGAAAGTTTTTATATAGAGCAATCTTTTGTAACTTTTGTTCAGGTATTTCCGTGTCTGATAAGTTCAGTTTTGACCTTGTTGACCTTTGTTATGTTTAGTATTGCATTGCTAAATCATGAAATGTTGCTCATTTATCAGCAATGGTGGGGAGTAAGTTTAAGACCCCACTCTTTTAACGGCAAGGTGGAAATCTTCCGTAACCCCCTTCTCATCCTAATCATTTAACTTTTTACCTCCAATCAAGTCCTCCTCCCAGCCCAATGTTGGACAATGCAACATGCCTAAAGAAGTTTTGTCCACAGAATCTACTCTTGTTCCGTCATCACACCCTCACATACCATTTTAATCCAATTGAACTGTCCCCAACACCCTCTTGCTTGTTTCGAAGGGTAATTGCTGGGGGTTTATTTTTGGAGGCATTCTTTTTTGGGGGATAATTGCCGGGAGGTTAAACACCTAGAACCCTATTGACAGTCAAGCTTCTCAAATCACTTTTAATTTCAGTTTTTTAGTTACAAACGGTAAAACTTTACCAAACCCGAGCTGCTATGAGAATTAAATCGAGTAGATATTATGGCTGCAACAGAATCAGAGTCCTATACCCCGAGAACCCATCACTTGTCAGAGTGTTCAGTCTATTAAGTGCCGTCCAGAGATAACCAACTTGGAAATAAGGTGGTAATGTCTATTTTTTTTTTTTACTAAGAGTAATCTTTACCCAAATATTACTTCTGCCCTTAGTTTATCCAAGTATTATTAAATCCTTTGGCTAAATATTAATCTGTAAGTATTCCGTCATCCCTTTAATATCATTACAACAGCCGTCTTCTATTACTTGCCGATTCAAAATATTGATGCATAGATTCTTGTAGGGATTGTAATTAAGTGCTGATTTTGTAATTTCTAAGTATCCTAAAATCAAACTTTTTTCAGTTGGTAACGTCTAAATATGTAAAAAGATTTATAAAGTGTTCCAGAGACAAACTGTACATTAATGTACCCATAAAAACACTAATTAGAAATAAATTAAATATTTTCTAGATGAAGAATGATAAACTGGATGACGCTATAACGTCAAAATTTTAAAACAGAAACTATTCCTTTAAACTTCTAAACATTCATCTGAAAAAGAGAAAATTTGAGGAAACTAAAAGAAAAATAATTAATTCTTAAAAAGAAGAACAAATGTATATTTTGATACAAAAAACGATTTTATTTAAACGAGAGATTTTATTTATTTATTTTTTAAACACAGTTAAAGATACTTCATTGAACAGACATTAAAGGGCAACAAACGGTTTAGGACTCTGAGCCTGTGGATTGATTTTGAAAGTGAATTTGAAAAGAGAGCGTAAAAGAGATAAGAGTGATTTTTTTCTTGATGTTTATTATTCAAAAAAACATAAACTAATATATCGTAAACTAAGATTTGTTCAACATTATTTGTTTTGCTGTTTGTTCTTACTAGACCCCGGCGCCGCGCCGATGAGGAAAAACCGGCGGCGGCGGGGCAAAAAACAGCACGCCGCGCCGCCGATAAGACACCGGCGGCGCGCCACCGGTAAGATATTGGCGGCGCGCCGCTGGCGGGATCAATGTTGACCGCAAACATTAATGTGTTCATCAGTTTTTCTTATATCACAGCTTAAATTTACAACAGATTCGAGCCTATTCATGAGTTCAAAAATTCACAAGTCGCTGGCTGGAAACTGGTCTTCTTCGTTATTCATCAAGAGAAGTAGAAATCTGGTAGAAATGAAATGGCTGTGGTGTTTCAGAACCCTTGCATAATACGATTAGTTGAAGTATCTATTAGCTATGTATTCTTAACATAAATAATTATCAAAATTAGTAGTTTTTTTCATCGAGCATTACTGCATATAAAACTTCAAAATACCGTTTCACAAAATTCGTATCTGGGTAAAAAATTTGAATATAACTTTGAACTTAAAAGCTTAATTTTTTTCATAATGCCCTTTGCCTATATCTGTTTTGTCACATTTAAAACAGTTGAAATGGGCGACTTAGATATTGATTGTTTTTTTTTTTGCTCTTTTGGATTCCTAAGAAGCCTTCTTGTATTAAAAACTGGTTTTTAGTTACAATTTAAAAAAATGCATTTTAAAGTTTTTTTTGGCTTCTTTATAGAATATCTGTCATGTAGGCTAAGGCTGAACTGCTGCTTTTTCTTATCGCTTTTGGCTGCTCTTTTGGATATTATTCATTTTTTCTTTTGGGGGTTCATTCCAAATTATACACTGATAAATACCTAATATCAGTCAAGTTATAAACTGTATCTAAAAGGAGTAAATTTATCAAATTGAAAAATACACAATGAACACTTCATATGAGAACACTTCAATTACAATGACACAAAAAACACTTAATAGTTTATTCGCTATGAAGAAAAATGAAGTGCCAGCTATTTTCTTAGGTAAAAAAAATTAAAAGCTCATCTGTTTTAATTGTAATTAAATGAAATAATATGCAGACTGAAGTAGCTCCAGGAAGATGTTGGAAATCTTCATCCTAGTTCGTCACCTACCCCACCCTCTATAATACCTCCCTACCCCCCCTCCCCCTCTAGATACCACCTTGATAGGATACCGTCTCAGCATTCATTAGAAAAATAACTTACTGAATAATTAACAAGGTCACTATATGGTTAAAAAAAACACGCAAAATAACGTTAAACAGCTTAGTGTTCCTTGAAAAAAAAATTGAGGGTATGAGTAAAGGGGTACAAAGACAATAAACAAAAATGTCGAAATTATTCAGATGTACCTCAAATTATTGGAAAACTGAGTGACAGATACACCATGGCATTCCATAAGATCCAAAGAATCGAATTAAAAGGGAGCACACACAAAAGCCAAATTAGGCCAGTAGCCTATGAGAAATCGCAAAACACCCAAGACAATGAACAAGTCCTAATGAAGGGCCCTGGGTCTATCAAAATATTTCAATAGTTTCCCACGGAATTTGATATCATTTTCTTCTATCTCCACTTGAAATGAAAAAAATAATTATCTTTTAGGCATCCCTGCTTTCAATAAAAAATGAGGTATTATCATTTAAAAATGATAGCCCCTTATCCCCCTCCCCTATAGGCAATAATTTACAATTTATTTATGAATCATATTTTTGGGGTAACTTCCGGTTCAATCTTTAATTCCCCAACCTTGTACATAGCTTAGTCTATAGATAAATTTTGTCTCAACCGAAGGCTGTTTTTTTGGAGGGGGGGGGGGAAGTAAAATGTTCCAGAGAAAAGATTGTATTTCTATCAGGTGTTCAATAATTGAGTATTAAACATTAAGAAAATCATATCTAAAAACAGCAAAAAAAAAATCTGCAAACTTACAATTCAGCTGTAGAAACAATCTGTCGGCTGTCAATTTCAAAATCCAACAAAAGGCTGAAGCTGTATAGTAGTGAATGCGTTCTATAATTCTATTCAACTTGACAATAAAATTCTTGACTACGAATGATGTAAACAAATAGCGATTGGGAAACTTCATTCGAAATGACTTAAACTCATTTCATAAAGACGATACTTTTTTTGTCAACATATGAAGAACTGTGTATATTGCAATATTTGCAATAGCATATTGCATCTGTTTGGTTCTTATGCATAGTAACAAAAGAGACGAAAATTAATGAACAAGAGAGCAGTGAAGAATTATGGTATACAAAGTAATATTTGGCAGGGAAAGTCACTGGTGATAAATCACTAGGGGTGACATCGTGATTGCGTGATTTTCGGGAATTCGGGGAACCAAATATTTTTTCAGGGTGATGTATAGATTTTCGGGGAAATACCCGAAAATTCGGGGATGGTGTAAGCTCTGCTTGATTTCTAATCAGGAAAATCGAAATACTAAACCACACGAGAAGGAAAAGCTCCGACTTTGCGGTTGACGCAATAAAGAATTGCCGTAAAAATTATTTAAAGTCAACCGAACGCAACCGCCTCTGCCGGCGGCGGCGTGCCTGCAGCGCGCCATCGGCGTTACGACACTTCGGCAGCGTTCGACCGGGCCTCTCGTCAGCGGCGTTCGGTCGATCCGCCTGCGCGGCGCCGGGGTCTAGTTCTTACAGCAGTATAAGTTTACAGGAGCATTGTCAATAGGAAGGCGCCTTGTGACATTTGCATTTTTCTTGCTTTGGAAATAAATAATCATAATCAATGTGTTCACATAGAACTCCAAGCTGATTATACTAGATTATATAGTCTTTATAAAAAAGTTACTATTTTGTGTGCGTGTTCTTACTGATTGCCTGCCGAAAACAAGGTCAAATCAATACTGGCAGCCAAAACCAGTTTGAAGCAACAATCAGTGAAAACATATTTCTTTTCCGGGATAGTCCTTAAGCTAAAAATACAATTCATCAAACATTTAAATATAAAAAATAAACTAGCCCCCCTTCCCACCGCCAAAAAAAAACAAATAGAAACATTAAATATTGTTAATGGAAGAATTTTTGGGTGCTATTCACTCCTCCTATATAACAAAAAAAAATAATATTCACCTGCCTAATATCTAACTAAACCGACATATTCAATTTAAAAACTTAAACAATCTAAGGTCAAGCTACCATTAGAACCAGCAAATGTTAAGCTTCATCATCAAAAGATGTAGAGCCGTATTCTTAGAAGTCAGATTCCAGTTTACATTGTCCTAAGATATTCTAGAAAAATCCCAGGGAGACATCTTTAATTTTAGGAGGTATTAAAGAGTTTAAGAAGGGCCACTAGACCTCACTGTCACTTGGTAAAGCATTTTAAACTTGTAAAATAAACTAAAGACAAAACACAATAGACATTCATCAATGCGGCTTATTTAGGGATGCCAACTCCTTTCCATTTTATAATTCACTAGTGAAGAGGAGGTAAAATTTTAAAATCTAAATCCCATTTGCCAGAATAGGTGAAAATTATTGAAATGCTAAGTTTTTATGGTTGTATAATCTGCAGTTAAAAGTGATGGAAATGAGAGGCTAACAATTTCAAAATCTGAATCCCATTTGCCAGAATAAATGAAAATTATTGAAATGCTAAGTTTTTATGGTTGTATAATCTGCAGTTAAAAGTGAAAAAAATGATGATGTCAGGCTTAGTTCAGTACTGTAGAAATCAAAGTTAAAATTTACTGATGTTAAAAAAAGATCTGGTTTTATTTGTATCCAAATTTCTTTTTTTCATAATAACACTCAATTATAATAGGTAGAACCAGGAAACAGGAAACAGGGGACCAATTCCTTATTAAAAACTGGTTCAACCAAAACAAGTTATTTTAAATATCAAGTAGAGATTATCTCACCCTCAGCAACCGAAGGAGTGTCACATTTTTGAGGGTGAGGTGTCCCTAATTTTTTCAGCCACTCAGTACAAACAATTGAGTCGCTAAAAAGGTGATATAAAGCACTGTTATTTTACTGGCTTGTTTTATATTAGGGAAATGGATTGATCGAAACACATGAGGTAAAGTAAATAGAGGATGATTGGCCAAAAAACAAGAAATTTTAATAGCAATATCACCCAAATCAATCAGTAAAAGCAACCTTCCCTAACATTTTCTCTAGTGACACAATGGAACCCATGTGATAACAGTAATCTGTAGTCCTGGTATGTTGTGATGCTGTTATAAGCGAGACAAAAGATTTTCTTCAACAAATTTTGAATTCATAAATGTTTTCTTATGAACAGGAAAAGTAATTAGGCCTATATAACATACCATTCTTAATATCAGAAGCTACAGATGGAGTGATATTTTCTGCCATATTTGGAATTAGCTGTGAGTCAATCAAGAGATTCTTCCAATACACCTAAAGTCTCTTATCAGATATAGAATACTACTAACAACACTTGGAATTAGTCCTCCCTTTTACACAGCAGATCAAAAGCAAAAGGTCCCTAGAAATTAAGCAATCTATAATAACTGATGTTGTAAACTGTAAAGCAAAATTTATATTAATAAAGAAAAATGATGAGGCTCACAAGGTTCAACAGTCCAAATCATTAGAACAATATTCGCTTTTCATTTTTTATTATTAAAGAGAGGTGGATATAAAGGTTTAAAAGAATTATTTATAAAATCTAACTGTCTTTCTATATTTTAAGTACCAAAAAACTTTTGAATTAAAATAGTAGAATAATGCTCTTTGCAGCTTGGAAAATTTTGAGCAATAGAAGATTAGCTGCGTTTTTCATCTCCTGGAAGGAACTCCTGGATGTATTTTGGTCGTTTTTGCTATCTCCTGGGGCCTGGAGCAATAAGTTGTCCGTTTTTCATCTGCTGTAACGGAACGATGGAGAAGATATCTCCCAGGAGATAGGAAGCACCTTTCTCCTGGAGCTCCATCAGAAGAACAGCGTGAAGTTTGAAATTGAGAGATTATGGAATTTACTGAAGGAAGACTTGTTGGCCTGGAGAATGGCAAAGTTGTCATAATGTGTTTAGTACCTTCAGAAAATTGCTTTTAGTATGATCACTGTTAGATGAGGTGTTGTTCACTTTGGTATATAAGTTATAATAAGATATTTAACTATGTAAGTGAGGGGATTAATCAGAAGGTTAATGTATTTTTCACATTGTTGTAATAAGCTATTTTACCTTATTAAAACCCAACCAATCAAAAAAATACACTGCAAAAATTATACAAAGCTAAAATTTAATTAACCTAGATTAACAAATGTGGGTAAAATTCTATTTAAGCTACTTTTGACTATCTTAGAAAGGGGTTAGGTTAGGAAAAATGAAACTTTCAGGAATGGGTCTATCAGGTAAAATATGTCCTGGGAAGGTATTTTGAAGTACCTACCTCCACTCCTTCTCCTTCCACAGGGTCCTGACCTTTAAAAATCAGTGAGCTATAGAAGTGAAACCTTGCGAAATTGATCTTCTGCTTAAATGAATTACAGCAGAATTGTTTTCAGCTTCACAACTTTGCCTAATTCCAATTTATAAGGTTTTAAAGATATGTAAATACATTTCCTAAATTTTGGAAATAAAACATTGATATGTCTTAAAATTATGCTCAAATAACTGAAATTGCACTTTCTGAGATAAAGCCAGAGAAAAAGAAACTGATAACTGAAAATTAAGGTAAAATGTTGTTTTGTCAAAATTTCAGGACTGTCATGTAGGCAAATTTCAAGACCATCTAGAGGGAGAAGGAGTGGAGGTAGGTACTTCAAAATACCTTCCCAGGACATACTTTAGCCTGTATACCCATCCCTCAAAGTGTTATTTTTCCTAACCTAACCCCTTTCTAGATACTCAAAAGTAGCTTAAGTAGAATTTTACCCACATTTGTTTATCTAGGTTAATTAAATGTTAGCTTTGTATAATTATTGCAGTGTATTTTTTTGATTTGTTGGGTTGTAATAAGGGAAATAAGGTTAACTAGCTTATTACATAAATGTGAAAAATACATTAACCCTCTGATTAATCTCCTCACTTACATAGCTAAATATCTTACTACAGCTTATATACCAAAGTGAACAACACCTCATCTAACAGTGATAATACTAAAAACAATTTCTTTTAGTAGAATTTTACCCAAATGTGTTTTAATGCACTCATGCAACCAAGTAATTCTGATTAGTCTTGCATAAAAGAGAAATAGAATAGAGGTCTATATTCCTATCTTTTGTTGATACTTCTGGTAAAGGTGTAGATTAGGTCCTCCTGAAGTGTAGGGTGCAGAGACCAGTCAGGGCACAACATTTTTTGTATTGTCAAAAGATTTCAGAACTTTGTTGAATATGGTGGTAATTCAAAATGAATCATCACTAAAGCCCTATATTTGTCTTTCTATATTTGTCTTTTATTTGACTTTTCATAAGATACAGTTGTGTATATTTTATTTCTTGACTCTCAATTCATGCAATAAGTATTTTTCTCTAACATTTGTGTTAATCCGCATTCCTTTACCATATGAGTTAGAAAAAGGGTATGTATCGTCTGGCATTCTCATGTATAATTAATAGTTTTAAATTTCAACCTCTTTTTATGCAAAGGGAATTGTTGTTTTTTTTCGTTTGCATGACTGGCAGCCTGCAACTAGTGAAACATATTAATATGCCTTATTGTACCTGATTTTTTGCTTATTATGTATTTTTCAGAAGATCAGCACTTTAGCTAAATAGAGCCAGAAAGAATCAGCACTCTAGCTAAAGTGTGCCACAAAGAATGATCCTTTCCATCAGACGTTTTTACCATACAGCTATCCAAAGTGATGTTCAAAACTGAGGGGGGGGGGGGACTCACAGTTATACCTAGCAGAGCTCTGACTTGTTTCAGTACCAACCTAGACTTCAAATTTAAGGTATTGTTATGATAACCTGCTTTTCATTGTCAAGATGCAACCCTCTAATCTAAAGGGACTGGCAGCTAGGCCTGCTGGAAGCAGTGGCGCCAATTCACGAAAATATTGGGGGGGGGGGGCAAGAATTTCCTTTTCAATTTTTTTTTTAATGAAGATGCAAAAAAAAAAAAACAATCAACATTGAGCAAATATACCTAAAACAGGGACTTAGTTTTGAATGAACCCTACTCAGAAATCACATTTCCAGTTGAGGGTTGGGTAATAAAATAGCGTAGGTAATAGTGCCATTTAATAGGTGTGAAAAAACAAGCACAGGGGTGGCTAATAAAAACGACCAGTTAGCCAGTCTCGCTGGTTTAGTAGAGCATACAGCTAAAATAACTATAAAATATAAATAAGAAGGAAATTTTCAAAGTCTAGAGGGGCCATGGTCCCCTCCTGCCCCTCCCCCTAATTGGCACCCCTGGCTGGTAGTGACAAAGACTGGACACAGATTAATATAGCTGACATGCAAGGTATGATTTGGCCTATGTTCAAGCCTGCACCTTAGGTCATACCAGCTCATATGCCCCCAGGGCATAACTTACAACCCTTGCCCAGAGGGCTGTGGGGGGTTGTCATCCTCAAAGACATAATTTCCTAAATAATACCATAATAAAAAAACCTTATATGCCCCCAGGGTATAACTTATAATCCTTGCCCTGAGGGCTCTGAGGGGGGTTATCATTCTCAAAGACCTAATTTCAAGAACTTTCAACTACGTTTAACAAAATGGCTATCTCAAAATTTTGATTGGATCTGTTTGGGAAAATTGTGGGCGTGGAAGGGGTGTTAGCTGCCTTCCAATCACTTTCGACTATTAAAAAGGGCACAAGCCATTTCAATCGAATGAGCCCTTTTCGAAGTTTCTGCGACAAGTCCTTCGATACGAAGTGCCCTGGTATGGAAAAGAAAAAATAATACTTTGTGCCGACATTGTTCTTTACTTAGGCAGCGCCATTGCGCTCAGATTATTTTGTTAATTGGGCTGTAAATTTGCAGAGATACTGCCCAGTAGACGTAAGATATAAATAATTCACTTCTTGCTGTATTATCCTGATTCTATTGGGCAGTACCTCCGTACCGATACTGTAGAGTAGCTAATCTGCATCTTTAACACTATCTCAATATGGTCCTCTATTCCAAACTTACCAAATATTTTATACTTACTATACAACTTCTTTGCTAATTAAGATGAAGCATCACTATAGCTCAAGATATTATGCTTTGATTTAATCTAGCTTTATGAACAGAGTTATGAGGACGACTGCCATTACCTAATTGCAAATGACAGATTACCCCATAGTCTCTACTCTTGAGCCTTAAAAATGCCACAATTAGCTCGGACTGAAATTTTATTTCATGTTTTCAAATTCTCCTCGGTCCACTAATATAAGAGTAGAATTTCACTCATGCTCACTCAATTTTAAAATCAACATTCTTCTTCTTTATCTCTTGCAGATAATTGATGATTAGGAAGGTACCTGCAATCGCCCAGTCAAAAATCTGTTATGCCAATATGATAGTATGGACACGAAAACCAGATCAGTGATCTTGAAATCAAAAATGACAGTATTACCAGCCATGAGATATTTCTTCTTAGACTTGTCCCAGGTCAATGCTTTGTACGTCAAAAAATCAGAAAAAAAAATTAATTATTGAACTTGTCCACTAAGAGTTCAATTATTTTAATGCTAGAGTTTTCCTTTAAAAATGTGCTTATCCTTTTTCTTTTACAGATGGAGACCAAAAATTACCCTGGGGACAGGAAGAGTTGGCTGCCAATTGTTATACAAGAGAACAGTTGATGGCGATTCTTGGAGAAGCGACTCCCCAAACATCTGAGATGGTCAAACCCCCCACATCTGAAGGACTATTTGACCATCTCATAAACAGATACTTCCCTAAAAGTGAAGTTGTGTGGAGTGGGAAAAAAAACCCAGAAAGTGCAAAAAATGATGAAATAACTGTCAAAGTTCTCTTGAATATTATTTGAAGTTAAAGATACTTTCATTCTTACCAGGATGGGGCACCACGAGGGTTTTGGGTGAGCGTGGCTAGTGAGATGTCCAAACTGGGGTTCAATCTTGGCGACACACCAAGAGATAAAATTGCTAATAAAATGACAACACTGAAGGAAGCATATCGCTCATATAAAAAAGCAGTTGCACGAACTGGAAGCGGCACTGTTATTAAACAACCATTCTATGACGAGCTTGATGATATTGAGGGGTCTTCACATGCCACCTCCCCCCCTTGCTAATCGACACCTATGACATTATTAACCCAGTAAATAGGAAAAAAAACAGATAGTGCTAAAGCAGAAGAATGTACTAAAGAGATTCACTTGTCTGATTTTGAAGTACCCAGTAGCTCTGGCTCTACTCCCAAGATACCAGCACCAAAAAGGGCTAAATACACCCTAAAAAAAAGATTTGAAAACGGCACTTGATAGCCTCAAAGAACAGGAAGGCAAATATCAAAAAGAAAATTCTAGCTTTCGCGAAAAAGTAGTGTGTGTGATTGAAACGAGAATTCAACTAAGTGAAGTGGAGAAAGAGTATATGAAGAAGCGGGACGAAAAAAGGACGAGCAATTTGAAAAACTACTTCAAGTCTTGGCAGGCGCCGGTGAAAAAAATAAAAAAAAAGATCGTCGAAGCGTCTCTTCGTCGTAAAGCAACTAATTTTTATACTATATTCTTTTATTATATTTTCAGTTTTATATCAATTTATAGCTGATAATCTTGTACAGATATTTTTTGAAAAAACCGCCAAGTCTGTACTGCTTTTCCTGGGTAGTCTGGACACGCTATAAGGTAGAGGGATTAGACCCTCAAACTGAGTAGCACAAACAAACGAAGAAGATTAATGAGAGGTTTATTTGACTTACATAATAAACTAAAACGTTCGTTCTGCTCTGCATAATCTCAGCGAAGAAGAGTTGGAAGAATGGTTTTATTATGATTTCAATCATGGTTGCAGCTACTGCCACTGTGAATAAAGAAGAAAATTTATTTAAAGTAAGTAAATAATTAAGCGCGCGAATTCATGGCAAATTTCAGGCAATCCTATCACGTTTCTGCAGAGCAACTACTGTGTTGCTGCTGCGAGTGCTTCCTACAGCAATGGATGATGTGACATCTTTCCTAACAAACTGATCATTTTCGTCAAACCATTCTTCCAAATCTTCTTCGTTGAGCTGGCATAGATTATGCAGAACACAGTAGGCTGCTATTACAAAAGACACTGACTCCAAACTCATATCTACACATCTAAGCCTCCTCCAACGTCCCTTAAGTAACCCAAAGGCATGCTCTATTACAATCTGGGTGGAAGAGAGTCTTTTATTGAAGTTAGCCTGATATGGGATGAGGGAGCTAGCAACCCTATATGGCACCATAAGTTGCTCATAAAGAGGGTATGCAGAATCCCCAACAATATGCTTGCCAGAAGGGACCAGATTTAAATTGGAAGCAAGGTCATATCCAAGTGAACTATTGGCAAGCACTCTGGCGTCATGGCAAGACCCTGGGTATCCCACGTAAACGTTAGTAAAGATTTTGCTGGTGTCATAAACCCCCTGAATGAGCATACTATGATGCCTTTTCGATTGAAATATGCCTTTTGAAAGGATTTGTCACTACACACAATTTCAACGTGGCACTCATCTATTGCACCGATCACGCCCGGAAAATATGCTTTTTCAAAAAATTCTGCTTGAATTTTATCAATGTCTGCTGCATCCTTAGGCCAAATGATAAACCTAGGACAAAGCTCTGATAGCATTTTGCACATCTGATGAACACATGTGTGGACAGTTGATTTTGAAACCCCAAAACGCTCGGCAACATCCCTCATAGAAGACTGGTTTCCTAGGTACCAGAGAGTTATGAGTAATACCTTGTCAAAGGATAGTCTTCTATCATCAAACTCTGCATGCAAAGGGTAATGCTTCAGAGTTATCAACTGTTCTGATATGATGTCTCGCCATCAACTTTCGGGCGTCCCTGAAAAAGGAAATGATTTTATAACTACCTTTGGTGGAGGTGACAAGGACAATGGGTTTGAAGAGATCCCAATTAGAGAGAAAAGTTGCGGATATTTCTGATATCAAAAGTAAACACTTGATAAATCCCATCTACATCCATATGCATCCCTTTAACATTAGTTCCATTTTTACAGTCTTGAGTGAGATTTATGATCAATGTCAATGAACCAATATATGTACAAAAAATTACTTACAGTTCGTTACCACAAACTGTTTGATAGAAACACTAAAACAGGTTAAACAGTATATTAAAAAAAACAAACAACAGTATATTAAAAAATGTACACCTCAAGTTAAGGGGTTAGCAGGGGTGTAACTAGGGATCAAAAGTTTCTTACCAAGAGATTCAGTAGATTCCTGCTCATCATTTGTAAGTGCTTCAAAAAGAATGAATACTTTTACTGAGTCCATGTTCTATTCCTTTTGAATTTCCCACCAAATTTATCGAAAAAAGCCGTTTTTGTATCTCCTGGATGTTTTTCGCATTCGCTGGTTTTCCAGACGATGAAAAACGGTCAAATGGAGCTCCAGTATCCATTCCACAGGAACCTTCCATGAGATGAAAAACGCAGCTATTGATGGTTCAAGAATAATGTTTTCACTTTCATTCTAGCTATTTATAAATAAATAAAAACAGCTCTTTAGTCTTACGGAATCTTTCGTCTACATAACCATGAAAGTGATGAAAAGTTGGCTTACTTGGTGATATCTGCTCTTGCATTGGAAGTAAAAGCAAAGATCTAAAAGGCGATATCTACATGTGTAGATATCGCATTTTGAGTCACAAGAGTATGAAAATTTTCCAGATAACGCCAAATGAAACTACCATATATCTTGGCTATTTTTGCAGATATCGCGTTTTCGACTTGACCAATCTTTAGAACGAGTGTTTTTACTTGGGATACGCAGAAATCTCAATTTCGCTCGTCATGTTAGATATCACCTTTTGATTGACGGCAGCCGTATTCAGTCCTTGAACAAATGGTTTGTTCACCACATTTATTCAGTCGAATCGAAAAAAAAATCTTAAAAATGGAAATAAAATGTGCACGGTACTTATGTATCTTCCCAGAAACACTCGTCAAGCTTACTCTGGAGATCTGAGAAAATTTGGTTTAGCTATATGTATTCGAGGACTATTAGCTTTGGCTCAGTGGAAAAACTACGTTGTAGTTATATTATAATTAAATATTTGATTTAGAGCTCGTATTTTGGTTAGGCTAGGATATGTTAGGTATTTGATATAATACGTTCTGGGCGACTTGCTTTCCATAATGCTTTGACGTAGTTTCGATAAAACGAATTCTAAAGAATTATATTGTCGTCATATTTTGGTATATTTCAATGTCATTAACCTAACTTCACTTCTGGAGTGTGTTCGGAATACTACACAAGTACCATGTGCACTATCAATTTTTTCAATAGCCTTAAAATAGAATTAGCTAAAAACTTAGTTTCACGCTACTTCAATATTCAGGGAATAATATAACTGAAGGAGTTATAAAGTTGAAAAACTTAGCGAAATAAAAGAATGTTTTTGATTTTAACTGTCCCAGAGTTTTAAAATTATTTTTCATAAGACTAATTTGCTTGTAATTGAAAGAAACAAAAACCAGAAAGTAATGCTTGAGAGCAAGAAAAAAAAACACGTTAGCTTAAATTTCTTATCTGGTCTGCCATTTTTGGTCGATGGACTGAAAACGTAAAAAATGGTATATGAAAGGCGCTTTGTGCTTTTGCGCAGTTGAAAAAGGGTGAAACGACAGGACGAGCCTCTGAAGGATTATTACGATATTAGAACCCACAGCAAAGATTGTGACGAAACACAGCTATAGAACGTTTGATTTTTGGAAAGGTGTGGCTGACATAATGGGAGTTTTCGAGAATAACTGTCTTACTTGTATATAAGAGATGTTGTCTGTATATACTTGTAGGCTAATCTTAATTTTATAACAATTGTTGAGAGTAGGTTCAAAGTGCAGAACAGTCGAGTATTTTGTTTTTAGAATTCCTAGGCTATTTAGTTCTTTCTTCTCTTTAAGATTATAACTAGGAAAATGACCCTTAATAATACATCCCTTTTCTAGGAATATACCAAATAAATTGAACCTTTATATACTACAATCTTTATCTTGTAAATGAAGATACATGAACAAAGTTTCAATAACTTTTCTATTAATACTTATTTTAACGAACAAGTGAAGCAGAACTCGAGGCACAGACTGCATTTAAATAGGAAGTTCTTGAATGTCTTCTAGAATCAAAAGGTTCAGAAAAATGGAAATACTAACATTGAAACAAAAACCTTATATTGGCTTTAATATAGCGGTGATGAAGAAGAAAATAATATTCTTATGTTCTTTAAATTATTAAGAATAAATTATATATAAACATCCTTTAATGCAGCCAGCCCAACTTTAGTCTATTTTTTAATTTTGTGTTTTTCTAATTTTGAGCTTAATTTTTAATCTAGTTTCATTTACAAAATTTTGTTTTTAGTTTATTAGTATTTCTGAATGTTACACGCATTTTCAAAGATTTTGACTTGTTTTAGTCTTTTGACTCGCAACAAGAATTTTTTAGCTTCTGATAGTTTCTTATCAATAAAGCATTTTTTATCAATTGGTATTTATAGTGCTTGATTTCTAATCAGGAAAATCGAAATACTAAACCACACGAGAAGGAAAAGCTCCGACTTTGCGGTTGACGCAATAAAGAATTGCCGTAAAAATTATTTAAAGTCAACCGAACGCCACCGCCTCTGCCGGCGGCGGCGTGCCTGCAGCGCGCCATCGGCGTTACGACACTTCGGCAGCGTTCGACCGGGCCTCTCGTCGGCGGCGTTCGGTCGATCCGCCTGCGCGGCGCCGGGGTCTAGTTCTTACAGCAGTATAAGTTTACAGGAGCATTGTCAATAGGAAGGTGCCTTGTGACATTTGTATTTTTTCTTGCTTTGGAAATAAATAATCATAATCAATGTGTTCACATAGAACTCCAAGCTGATTATACTAGATTATATAGTCTTTATAAAAGTTACTATTTTGTGTGCGTGTTCTTACTGATTGCCTGCCGAAAACAAGGTCAAATCAATAGTGGCAGCAAAAAAAACAGTTTGAAGCAACAATCTGTGAAAACATATTTCTTTTCCGGGATAGTCCTTAAGCTAAAAATACAATTCATCAAACATTTAAATATAAAAAATAAACTAGCCCCCCTTCCCACCGCCAAAAAAAAAACAAATAGAAACATTAAATATTGTTAATGGAAGAATTTTTTGGGTGCTATTCACTCCTCCTATATAACAAAAAAAAAATAATTGATTCACCTGCCTAATATCTAACTAAACCGACATATTCAATTTAAAAACTTAAACAATCTAAGGTCAAGCTACCATTAGAACCAGAAAAAGTTAAGCTTCATCATCAAAAGATGTAGAGCCGTATTCTTAGAAGTCAGATTCCAGTTTACATTGTCCTAAGATATTCTAGAAAAATCCCAGGGAGACATCTTTAATTTTAGGAGGTATTAAAGAGTTTAAGAAGGGCCACTAGACCTCACTGTCACTTGGTAAAGCATTTTAAACTTGTAAAATAAACTAAAGACAAAACACAATAGACATTCATCAATGCGGCTTATTTAGGGATGCCAACGCCTTTCCATTTTATAATTCATTAGTGAAGAGGAGGTAAAATTTCAAAATCTAAATCCCATTTGCCAGAATAGGTGAAATTATTGAAATGCTAAGTTTTTATGGTTTTATAATCTGCAGTTAAAAGTGATGGAAATGAGAGGCTAACAATTTCAAAATCTGAATCCCATTTGCCAGAATAGATGAAAATTATTGAAATGCTAAGTTTTTATGGTTGTATAATCTGCAGTTAAAAGTGAAAAAAAAATGATGATGTCAGGCTTAGTTCAGTACTGTAGAAATCAAAGTTAAAATTTACTGATGTTAAAAAAATATCTGGTTTCATTTGTATCCAAATTTCTTTTTTTCATAATAATACTCAATTATAATAGGTAGAACCAGGAAACAGGAAACAGGGGACCAATTCCTTATTAAAACTGGTTCAACCAAAACAAGTTATTTTAAATATCAAGTAGAGATTATCTCACCCTCAGCAACTGAAGGAGTGTCACATTTTTGAGGGTGAGGTGTCCCTAATTTTTCAGCCACTCAGTACAAACAATTGAGTCGCTAAAAAGGTGATATAAAGCACTGTTATTTTACTGGCTTGTTTTATATTAGGGAAATGGATTGATCGAAACACATGAGGTAAAGTAAATAGAGGAAGATTGGCCAAAAAAACAAGAAATTTTAATAGCAATATCACCCAAATCAATCAGTAAAAGCAACCTCCCCTAACATTTTCTCTAGTGATAAAATGGAACCCATGTGATAACAGTAATCTGTAGTCCTGTATGTTGTGATGCTGTTATAAACGAGACAAAAGATTTTCTTCAACAAATTTTGAATTCATAAATGTTTTCTTATGAACAGGAAAAGTAATTAGGCCTATATAACATACCATTCTTAATATCAGAAGCTTCAGATGGAGTGATATTTTCTGCCATATTTGGAATTAGCTGTGAGTCAATCAAGAGATTCTTCCAATACACCTAAAGTCTCTTATCAGATACAGAATACTACTAACAACACTTGGAATTAGTCCTCCCTTTTACACAGCAGATCAAAAGCAAAAGGTCCCTAGAAATTAAGCAATCTATAATAACTGATGTTGTAAACTGTAAAGCAAAATTTATATTAATAAAGAAAAATGATGAGGCTCACAAGGTTCAACAGTCCAAATCATTAGAACAATATTCGCTTTTCATTTTGTATTATTAAAGAGAGGTGGATATAAAGGTTTAAAAGAATTATTTATAAAATCTAACTGTCTTTCTATATTTTAAGTACCAAAAAACTTTTGAATTAAAATAGTAGAATAATGCTCTTTGCAGCTTGGAAAATTTTGAGCAATAGAAGATTAGCTGCGTTTTTCATCTCCTGGAAGGAACTCCTGGATCTATTTTGGTCGTTTTTGCTATCTCCTGGGGCCTGGAGCAATAAGTTGTCCGTTTTTCATCTGCTGTAATGGAACGATGGAGAAGATTGCTCCCAGGAGATAGGAAGCACCTTTCTCCTGGAGCTCCATCAGAAGAACAGCGTGAAGTTTGAAATTGAGAGATTATGGAATTTACTGAAGGAAGACTTGTTGGCCTGGAGAATGGCAAAGTTGTCATAATGTGTTAGTACCTTCAGAAAATTGTTTTTAGTATGATCACTGTTAGATGAGGTGTTGTTCACTTTGGTATATAAGTTATAGTAAGATATTTAACTATGTAAGTGAGGAGATTAATCAGAAGGTTAATGTATTTTTCACATTGTTGTAATAAGCTATTTTACCTTATTAAAACCCAACCAATCAAAAAAATACACTGCAAAAATTATACAAAGCTAAAATTTAATTAACCTAGATTAACAAATGTGGGTAAAATTCTATTTAAGCTACTTTTGACTATCTTAGAAAGGGGTTAGGTTAAGAAAAATGAAACTTTCAGGAATGGGTCTATCAGGTAAAATATGTCCTGGGAAGGTATTTTGAAGTACCTACATCCACTCGTTCTCCTTCCACAGGGTCCTGACCTTTGATGACCTTTAAAAATCTGTGAGCTATAGAAGTGAAACCTTGCGAAATAGATCTTCTGCTTAAATGAATTACAACAGAATTGTTTTCAGCTTCACAACTTTGCCCAATTCCAATTTATAAGGTTTTAAAGATATGTAAATACATTTCCTAAGTTTTGGAAATAAAACATTGATATGTCTTAAAATTATGCTCAAATAACTGAAATTGCACTTTCTGAGATAAAGCCAGAGAAAAAGAAACTGATAACTGAAAATTAAGGTAAAATGTTGTTTTGTCAAAATTTCAAGACTGTCATGTAGGCAAATTTCAAGACCGTCTAGAGGGAGAAGGAGTGGAGGTAGGTACTTCAAAATACCTTCCCAGGACATACTTTAGCCTGTATACCCATCCCTCAAAGTGTTATTTTTCCTAACCTAACCCCTTTCTAGATACTCAAAAGTAGCTTAAGTAGAATTTTACCCACATTTGTTTATCTAGGTTAATTAAATGTTAGCTTTGTATAATTAATGCAGTGTATTTTTTTGATTTGTTGGGTTGTAATAAGGGAAATAAGGTTAACTAGTTTATTACATAAATGTGAAAAATACATTAACCCTCTGATTAATCTCCTCACTTACATAGCTAAATATCTTACTACAGCTTATATACCAAAGTGAACAACACCTCATCTAACAGTGATAATACTAAAAACAATTTCTTTTAGTAGAATTTTACCCAAATGTGTTTTAATGCACTCATGCAACCAAGTAATTCTGATTAGTCTCCCATAAAAGAGAAATAGAATAGAGATCTATATTTCTATCTTTTATTGATACTTCTGGTAAAGGTGTAGATTAGGTCCTCCTGAAGTGTAGGGTGCAGAGACCAGTCAGGGCACAACATTTTTTGTATTGTCTAAAGATTTCAGAACTTTGTTGAATATGGTGGTAATTCAAAATGAATCATCACTAAAGCCCTATATTTGTCTTTCTATATTTGTCTTTTATTTGACTTTTCATAAGATACAGTTGTGTATATTTTATTTCTTGACTCTCAATTCATGCAATAAGTATTTTTCTCTAACATTTGTGTTAATCCGCATTCCTTTACCATATGAGTTAGAAAAAGGGTATGTATCGTCTGGCATTCTCATGTATAATTAATAGTTTTAAATTTCAACCTCTTTTTATGCAAAGGGAATTGTTGTTTTTTTTTTCGTTTGCATGACTGGCAGCCTGCAACTAGTGAAACATATTAATATGCCTTATTGTACCTGATTTTGTGGCTTATTATGTATTTTTCAGAAGATCAGCACTTTAGCTAAATAGAGCCAGAAAGAATCAGCACTCTAGCTAAAGTGTGCCACAAAGAATGATCCTTTCCATCAGACGTTTTTACCATACAGCTATCCAAAGTGATGTTCAAAACTGAGGGGGGGGGACTCACAGTTATACCTAGCAGAGCTCTGACTTGTTTCAGTACCAACCTAGACTTCAAATTTAAGGTATTGTTATGATAACATGCTTTTCATTGTCAAGATGCAACCCTCTAATCTAAAGGGACTGGCAGCTAGGCCTGCTGGCAGCAGTGGCGCCAATTCATGAAAATATCGGGGGGGGAGGGGCAAGAATTTCCTTTTCAATTTTTTTAATGAAGATACAAAAAAACAATCAACATTGATCAAATATACCTAAAACAGGGACTTAGTTTTGAATGAACCCTAATCAGAAATCACATTTCCGGTTGAGGGTTGGGTAATAAAATAGCGTAGGTAATAGTGCTATTTAATAGGTGTGAAAAAACAAGCACAGGGGTGGCTAATAAAAACGACCAGTTAGCCAGTCTCGCTGGTTTAATATAGCATACAGCTAAAATAACTATAAAATATAAATAAGAAGGAAATTTTCAAAGTCTAGAGGGGCCATGGTCCCCTCCTGCCCCTCCCCCTAATTGGCACCCCTGGCTGGTAGTGACAAAGACTGGACACAGATTAATATAGCTGACATGCAAGGTATGATTTGGCCTATGTTCAAGCCTGCACCTTAGGTCATACCAGCTCATATGCCCCCAGGGCATAACTTACAACCCTTGCCCAGAGGGCTGTGGGGGGTTGTCATCCTCAAAGACATAATTTCCTAAATAATACCATAATAAAAACCTTATATGCCCCCAGGGTATAACTTATAATCCTTGCCCTGAGGGCTCTGAGGGGGGTTATCATTCTCAAAGACCTAATTTCAAGAACTTTCAACTACGTTTAACAAAATGGCTATCTCAAAATTTTGATTGGATGTGTTTGGGGAAATTGTGGGCGTGGAAGGGGTGTTAGCTGCCTTCCAATCACTTTCGACTATTAAAAAGGGCACAAGCCATTTCAATCGAATGAGCCCTTTTCGAAGTTTCTGCGACAAGTCCTTCGATACGAAGTGCCCTGGTATGGAAAAGAAAAAATAATACTTTGTGCCGACATTGTTCTTTACTTAGGCAGCGCCATTGCGCTCAGATTATTTTGTTAATTGGGCTGTAAATTTGCAGAGATACTGCCAGTAGAAGTAAGATATAAATAATTCACTTCTTGCTGTATTATCCTGATTCTATTGGGCAGTACCTCCGTACCGATACTGTAGAGTAGCTAATCTGCATCTTTAACACTATCTCAATATGGTCCTCTATTCCAAACTTACCAAATATTTTATACTTACTATACAACTTCTTTGCTAACTAAGATGAAGCATCACTATAGCTCAAGATATTATGCTTTGATTTAATCTAGCTTTATGAACAGAGTTATGAGGACGACTGCCATGACCTAATTGCAAATGACAGATTACCCCATAGTCTCTACTCTTGAGCCTTAAAAATGCCACAATTAGCTCGGACTGAAATTTTATTTCATGTTTTCAAATTCTCCTCGGTCCACTAATATAAGAGTAGAATTTCACTCATGCTCACTCAATTTTAAATCAACATTCTTCTTCTTTATCTCTTGCAGATAATTGATGATTAGGAAGGTACCTGCAATCGCCCAGTCAAAAATCTGTTATGCCAATATGATAGTATGGACACGAAAACCAGATCAGTGATCTTGAAATCAAAAATGACAGTATTACCAGCCATGAGATATTTCTTCTTAGACTTGTCCCAGGTCAATGCTTTGTACGTCAAAAAATCAGAAAAAAATCAATTATTAAACTTGTCCACTAAGAGTTCAATTATTTTAATGCTAGAGTTTTCCTTTAAAAATGTGCTTATCCTTTTTCTTTTACAGATGGAGACCAAAAATTACTCTGGGGACAGGAAGAGTTGGCTGCCAATTGTTACACAAGAGAACAGTTGATGGCAATTCTTGGAGAAGCGACTCCCCAAACATCTGAGATGGTCAAACCCCCCACATCTGAAGGACTATTTGACCATCTCATAAACAGATACTTCCCTAAAAGTGAAGTTGTGTGGAGTGGGAAAAAAAACCCAGAAAGTGCAAAAAATGATGAAATAGCTGTCAAAGTTCTCTTGAATATTATTTGAAGTTAAAGATACTTTCATTCTTACCAGGATGGGGCACCACGAGGGTTTTGGGTGAGCGTGGCTAGTGAGATGTCCAAACTGGGGTTCAATCTTGGCGACACACCAAGAGATAAAATTGCTAATAAAATGACAACACTGAAGGACGCATATCGCTCATATAAAAAAGTAGTTGCGCGAACTGGAAGCAGCACTGTTATTAAACAACCATTCTATGACGAGCTTGATGATATTGAGGGGTCTTCACTTGCCACCTCCCCCCCTTGCTAATCGACACCTATTACATTATTAACCCAGTAAATAGGAAAAAACAAATAGTGCTAAATCAGAAGAATGTACTAAAGAGATTCACTTGTCTGATTTTGAAGTACCCAGTAGCTCTGGCTCTACTCCCAAGATACAAGCACCAAAAAGGGCTAAATACACCATAAAAAAAAGATTTGAAAACGGCACTTGATAGCCTCAAAGAACAGGAAGGCAAATATCAAAAAGAAAATTCTAGCTTTCGCGAAAAAGTAGTGTCTGTGATTGAAACGAGAATTCAACTAAGTGAAGTGGAGAAAGAGTATATGAAGAAGCGGGACGAAAAAAGGACGAGCAATTTGAAAAACTACTTCAAGTCTTGGCAGGCGCCGGTGAAAAAAAAAAAAAAAAGATCGTTGAAGCGTCTCTTCGTCGTAAAGCAACTAATTTTTATACTATATTCTTTTTATTATATTTTCAGTTTTATATCAATTTATAGCTAATTAACTTGTACAGATATTTTTTGAAAAAACCGCCAAGTCTGTACTGCTTTTCCTGGGTAGTCTGGACATGCTATAAGGTAGAGGGATTAGACCCTCAAACTGAGTAGCACAAACAAACGAAGAAGATTAATGAGAGGTTTATTTGACTTACATAATAAACTAAAACGTTCGTTCTGCTCTGCATAAGCTCAGCGAAGAAGAGTTGGAAGAATGGTTTGATTATGATTTCAATCATGGTTGCAGCTACTGCCACTGTGAATAAAGAAGAAAATTTATTTAAAGTAAGTAAATAATTAAGCGCGCGAATTCATGGCAAATTTCAGGCAATCCTATCACGTTTCTGCAGAGCAACTACTGTGTTGCTGCTGCGAGTGCTTCCTACAGCAATGGATGATGTGACATCTTTCCTAACAAACTGATCATTTTCGTCAAACCATTCTTCCAACTCTTCTTCGTTGAGCTGGCATAGATTATGCAGAACACAGTAGGCTGCTATTACAAAAGACACTGATTCCAAACTCATATCTACACATCTAAGCCTCCTCCAACGTCCCTTAAGTAACCCAAAGGCATGCTTTATTACAATTCGGGTGGAAGAGAGTCTTTTATTGAAGTTAGCCTGATATGGGATGAGGAGCTAGCAACCCTATATGGCACCATAAGTTGCTCATAAAGAGGGTATGCAGAATCCCCAACAATATGCTTCCCAGAAGGGACCAGATTTGAATTGGAAGCAAGGTCATATCCAAGTGAACTATTGGCAAGCACTCTGGCGTCATGGCAAGACCCTGGGTATCCCACGTAAACGTTAGTAAAGATTTCGCTGGTGTCACAAACCCCCTGAATGATCATACTATGATGGCCTTTTCGATTGAAATATGCCTTTTGAAAGGATTTGTCACTACACACAATTTCAACGTGGCACCCATGTATTGCACCGATCACGCCCGGAAAATATGCTTTTTCAAAAAATTCTGCTTGAATTTTATCAATGTCTGCTGCATCCTTAGGCCAAATGATAAACCTAGGACAAAGCTCTGATAGCATTTTGCACATCTGATGAACACTTGTGTGGACAGTTGATTTTGAAACCCCAAAACGCTCGGCAACATCCCTCATAGAAGACTGGTTTCCTAGGTACCAGAGAGTTATGAGTAATACCTTGTCAAAGGATTGTCTTCTATCATCAAACTCTGCATGCAAAGTCTAATGCTTCAGAGTTATCAACTGTTCTGATATGATGTCTCACCATCAACTTTCGGGCGTCCCTGAAAAAGGAAATGATTTTATGACTACCTTTGGTGGAGGTGACAAGGACAATGGGTTTGAAGAGATCCCAATTAGAGAGAAAAGTTGTGGATATTTCTGATATCAAAAGTAAACATTTGATATCCATTTTTACAGTCTTGAGTGAGATTTATGGTCAATGTCAATGAACCAATATATGTACAAAAAATTACTTACAGTTCGTTACCACAAACTGTTTGATAGAAACACTAAAACAGGTTAAACAGTATATTAAAAAAAAAACAGTATATTAAAAAATGTACACCTCAAGTTAAGGGGTTAGCAGGGGTGTAACTAGGGATCAAAAGTTTCTTACCAAGAGATTCAGTAGATTCCTGCTCATCATTTGTAAGTGCTTCAAAAAGGATGAACACTTACTGAGTCCATGTTCTATTCCTTTTGAATTTCCCACCAAATTTATCGAAAAAAGCCGTTTTTGTATATCCTGGATGTTTTCGCATTCGCTGGTTTGCCAGACAATGAAAAACGGTCAAATGGAGCTCCAGTATCCATTCCACAGGAACCTTCCATGAGATGAAAAAACGCAGCTATTGATGGTTCAAGAATAATGTTTTCACTTTCATTCTAGCTATTTATAAATAAAAAACAGCTCTTTAGTCTTACGGAATCTTTCTTCTACATAACCATGAATGTGATGAAAAGTTGGCCTTATTTGGCGATATCTGCTCTTGCATTGGAAGTAAAAGCAAAGATCTAAAAGGCGATATCTACATGTGTAGATATATCGCATTTTGAGTCACAAGAGTATGAAAATTTTCCAGATAACGCCAAATGAAACTACCATATATCTTGGCTATTTTTGCAGATATCGCGTTTTCGACTTGACCAATCTTTAGAACGGAGTGTTTTTACTTGGGATACGCAGAAATCTCAATTTCGCTCGTCATGTTAGATATCACCTTTTCATTGACGGCAGCCGTATTCAGTCCTTGAACAAATGGTTTGTTCACCACATTTATTCAGTCGAATCGAAAAAAAAATCTTAAAAATGGAAATAAAATGCGCACGGTACTTATGTATCTTCCCAGAAACACTCGTCAAGCTTACTCTGGAGATCTGAGAAAATTTGGTTTAGCTATATGTATTCGGAGACTATTAGCTTTGGCTCAGTGGAAAAACTACGTTGTAGTTATATTATAATTAAATATTTGATATAGAGCTCGTATTTTGGTTAGGCTAGGATATGTTAGGTATTTGATATAATACGTTCTGGGCGACTTGCTTTCCATAATGCTTTGACGTAGTTTCGATAAAAAAAATTCTAAAGAATTATATTGTCGTCATATTTTGGTATATTTCAATGTCATTAACCTAACTTCACTTCTGGAGTGTGTTCGGAATACTACACAAGTACCATGTGCACTATCAATTTTTTCAATAGCCTTAAAATAGAATTAGCTAAAAACTTAGTTTCACGCTACTTCAATATTCAGGGAATAATATAACTGAAGGAGTTATAAAGTTGAAAAGCTTAGCGAAATAAAAGAATGTTTTTGATTTTAACTGTCCCAGAGTTTTAAAATTATTTTTCATAAGACTAATTTGCTTGTACTTGAAAGAAACAAAAACCAGAAAGTAATGCTTGAGAACAAGAAAAAAAAAACACGTTAGCTTAAATTTCTTATCTGGTCTGTCATTTTGGTCGATGGACTGAAAACGTAAAAAATGGTATAGGAAAGGCGCTTTGTGCTTTTACGCAGTTGAAAAAGGGGTGAAACGACAGGACGAGCCTCTGAAGGATTATTACGATATTAGAACCCACAGCAAAGATGGTGACCAAACACAGCTATAGAACGCTGATTTTTGGAAGGGTTTGGCTGACATAATGGGAGTTTTCGAGAATAACTGTCTTACTTGTATACAAGAGATGTTGTCTGTATATACTTGTAGGCTATATCTTAATTTTATAACAATTTGTTGAGAGTAGGTTCAAAGTGCAGAACAGTCGAGTATTTTGTTTTTAGAATTCCTAGGCTATTTAGTTCTTTCTTCTCTT
The DNA here is from genome assembly GCA_027921565.1 of Artemia sinica. Taxonomy (NCBI): domain Eukaryota; kingdom Metazoa; phylum Arthropoda; class Branchiopoda; order Anostraca; family Artemiidae; genus Artemia; species Artemia sinica. The sequence continues at coordinate 1,702,003 of CM051269.1, read as the reverse complement.
TAAGATTATAACTCGGAAAATGACCCTTAATAATACATCCCTTTTCTAGGAATATACCAAATAAATTGAACCTTTATATACTACAATCTTTATCTTGTAAATGAAGATACATGAACAAAGTTTCAATAACTTTTCTATTAATACTTATTTTAACGATCAAGTGAAGCAGAACTCGAGGCACAGACTGCATTTTTAATAAGAAATTCTTGAATGTCTTCTAGAATCAAAAGGTTCAGAAAAATGGAAAATACTAACATTGAAACAAAAACCTTATATTGGCTTTAATATAGCGGTGATGAAGAAGAAAAAAATATTCTTATGTTCTTTAAATTATTAAGAATAAATTATATATAAAACATCCTTTAATGCAGCCAGCCCAACTTTAGTCTATTTTTTAATTTTGTGTTTTTCTAATTTTGAGCTCAATTTTTAATCTAGTTTCATTTACAAAATTTTGTTTTTAGTTTATTAGTATTTCTGAATGTTACACGCATTTTCAAAGATTTTGACTTGTTTTAGTCTTTTGACTCGCAACAAGAATTTTTTAGCTTCTGATAGTTTCTTATCAATAAAGTATTTTTTATCAATTGGTATTTTTTTCCTTTCCCAGGACAATTTTCTCTTACAGGAAGTTCATACTCAGGGCCTTGTGTAGAATAAAAACAAAAGAAAATGTTCTACTGTGATAAGAAATTTTAATATAAATTACCTGACAATCTATTCTCCATCATTGCTCTTCTGGGCATTATCTTGACCCTTCGAAGCAGGCTGAATCGACTTTTAAAGTGTGCTGAAGGGGGGTGTTGCCTAAGTTTAAGAATCGTATCAAAAAACTTGCTACCTCCAGCCCCTCCAAATCAGATGGAACTCTAAGTGGGCTGCCAAAACCTGTACATAGTTTCTCTTCTAGTGCATTATTAGATGTAAGTGATACTTTTGCTAGCGGGGAGTCGGACGATAGTTTTTACAGTGCTAGATCTGGACAAACCATTGATTCGCCGAGTTCTGAAAGATCATCAACCATAAAAACTATTCTCATCATGTCAGCATGGCTTTAGGTCTGGTCGGTCTGTTTGAAACAAACTTGATTGATTCTTATAATTATATCACCGATCTTCTAGACCATGGGTTCCCAGTCAACATCATACTACTCAATTTGGCAAAGGCTTTTGACAAAGTCTGCCATAAAAGACTTCGAATCAAGCTCCAAGCTATTGGGATGAGTGGTGGTGTGGTTGAGTGGGTGATGCAGTTCTTAACAGATAGGAAACAGACGGTTAAAGTATTTGGCGAGGATGGAAGGACGTTTTTTCTCCGAGGTGGCCGCTGTTGGAAGTAGTGTCCCCCAGGGCACAGTTTTGGGTCCGACTTTATTTAATATATATATATATATATATATATATATATATATATATATATATATATATATATATATATATATATATATATATATATATATATATATATATATATATATATATATATATATATATATATATATATATATATATATATATATATATATATATATATATATATATATATATATATATATATATATATATATATATATATATATATATATATATATATATATATATATATATATATATATATATATATATATATATATATATATATATATATATATATATATATATATATATATATATATATATATATATATATATATATATATATATATATATATATATATAAATAAATGACGTGCCAAAAATCCTAAACAACAAAGTAAGCCTCTGCGCTGATGACTCGAAACTTATCGGTCGTGCAGACACAGCGGAGAATATTAAGTCGATCCAACTGGACCTCGATACATTCACTCACCGGACTAATATTTGGAGGCTTGAATTCAACGCATCAAAATTCAAGACTCTCCTCCTTGGGAAGAAAAACCCACACACTCAGTACCATATGGATTGTAGGGATGGGTCCAGAAATGCCATTTCCAGCAGCCACGCGGAGACAGATCTTGGTGTCCTGGTAGACTACGAATTGAAATTTCATATTCATGCACAAGCGACTATTGCGAAGGCTAATCAGACTCTTGGCTTAATCAAAAGAACGTTCTCTAGCAGATCTCCAACTGTTATGACCAAGCTATACAAGAGTCTAGTTCGACATAGGCTAGAGTTTGGAATGTGTATCGCATGCCCAATCAATAAGACAGACCAAGCAGCTCTAGAATCAGTCCAGAGGAGGGCAACGAAATGTATTAGAGACCTCTATGATGTCCTTTATACATCCTGTCTCCGTAAGCTTAGAATACCATCTTTAACATATCGTCGCAAACGAGGCGATGTGATAACAGCATACAAGCTTCTAAATGCTGAGGATACCATTCCTGGCTTTTTCCAACCGGACAATTCAAATAGAACTCGTGGTCATTCTCAAAAGCTTTTCCGGAAACGAGCCAACACCAGACTAAGGAACAAGTTCTTCTCAAATAGAGTTTTTAGCTTGTGGAACTCCCTTAGTGAAAAAACAGTAACTCTACCAGCGTGGATGCGTTCAAGTCATCAGTGGATAGGGAGTGGCTCAACAAACCGTGGTGCACCATTTGGGACGCCACAGATGATGATTAACTATCATCACTGAAGCTGGCGGACACAGGATTCGTCCTATCGCTAGCAAGTGCGATTTAAGATAATTTAAGAAAAAAAAATAATTAAAATGATCTTCTTTATTTTTAAAAAGAAAAATTCTCGAGATTGTCCGAGAAGAATGTCGTCGAGAAGAATCACGAGAACAAATCACGTGTATATTATGAATAGTGTGTATTTAATCAAGTTCTGACAAGGTTTGCCTTAACTCGTTTTCAATTCGCCATTGATTTGGATTTAATTTAGGATACTTAAAAGAAAAAGACAAGTAAAAATTATATTTTTTTATATAGTAAAATATAGCTAAGCAACTCAATCAGGTAATCGCTTAGGACTTAATTTAAAACTTACTTTTTGTCTAGATCTAAGACACGACATATTAGATACTTATACAGCTAAGAAAAACATAATCGATTTCGAAGCATGGTTAACTCGGCAGTTTACTTTTTCCACTTTCTTTCTTCCCTTACAAGAGCATCCAGGATTTCCCTAGAACTTGGGTAAGGAATTGTGCTCTTTTGACATGCATAAGATCAGTTACACTTCGGATTGAGTCTATTGCGGAGTGGGGTCTTTATTGTTTTTAACTCAGAAAAGTAAATGCTCTGCTCCAGTACTGAAATGGGGTAGACATGTCAATGTAAGCATAAAATTTGGAAAAATTGTGAGGAACGTTTGTCAGCTTCATCTTTTGAATTGGCAACACACTTCCAAAATCTTACTACAGACAGATTAACATTTAAATATGCCTCACTTATTATAAAAGGAAGATGTCTCCACTCTTTGTCTAACGTCTCAAGACCAAAATGAGGGACCTCAGAGGGGGAGGGAGTTATGATGTCAAAAAAGTGATCATGGTACTTGGAAAAGGCTTAGCATAAAATCGAAAATTCCGGCTCAACTAATCCAACCCCTTCTCAATGCTTGGGTATAGCCTTAGTTATAACCAATAATTAGCTCGTTTTAACAGTTCCAAATATTTTGTCGATATCAGCTGTTCAAAATCCCATATAAACAGAGCAAGTTATGTTTATAAACCTGATATTATGTCCAACCAATTGGAAAATGGGTGGGTTTGTTACCCAAAGAACAATACATATATCATCTTATAATCTAATAACTAAATTATAAAGAATATAGCTTCTATTATTATTTACCTATTTTTTTATTATAAATTTTTCTTCCTGACTTCAGCTTGCTCCTTCTTCATAATAATTAAAAAAACTTTTTCCACAAAATAAGCTTTTCAAAGAAAAGTAAAGAACTCCATTAAACAAAAAATGAGCAAAAATAAAATAAAATAATCTACCAAGCGTGAAACTACCACAAATCAGCATCGATAAATAAATGAAACCCAAAACGAGCAGAAATTACAATAAATAACCGAGTCAAACTCAAAACGAGCAGAAATTAACATAAGTTGGGCTCAAAACCCCTATGCCTTTCTAAGGCCAGAACATAATTTGCACTTTGCCAAATTGAGTAGTATGATGTTGACTGGGAACCCATGGTCTAGAAGATCGGTGATATAATTATAAGAATCAATCAAGTTTGTTTCAACAGACCGACCAGACCTAAGCCATGCTGACATGATGAGAATAGTTTATTGGTTGTCAAGTGTTTCAGGATTGCAGTGTTAACAATCGCTTCTAGTAGCTTCCCGACTGCAGAGGTGACACTGATTGGCCGGTAATTGCTTGCGTCCTCTTTGCTGCCACTCTTATGTATGGGGGTTATGTGGGCCGTGTGCCAATCCTGCGAGATACACTTTTCATCAAGGGATTTCTGAAAAAGGTGAGTGAGCGGGCCTGATAGTTCAACATGCAATTCTTTAAGAAGCCTTGGGTGTACACCATCAGGTCCCACTGACTTATATGGATTCAACTTTTTTAGGCGTGCCTCTACATCTACTCTATTGACTGTAATCGTGGGCATAGGGGTTATGATGGTATAGGTGGGGGGGAGGGGGGTCTGGAAGAGGGGCATTATCAGGTGGAGTAAGTACAGATGTAAACTGCCTATTTACGGCATTGCAATTTCTATTGGGTCATCTATTATACAGTCATTCTCTTTAAGTCGCGTAACAGAGTGTCTACCAGGTTTACGGGCTGAGGCATAATTCCAAAAGCGTTTTGGATTTAACTTGCTTGCTGCTGCTACAGCCTCCTCATGCTGTCAAATAACTTTCTGGATAGATTTCTGACTTGATTTCGTGTCTTGGTATATTTTGTGTAGTGGTTCTTATTGTGTATATTCTGTTCATATAGTCTTCAATACCTTTTCTTTTTATTTCTTGCTCTCTTTAATTCTTTGGTCATAAATGGTAGCGTTTTGGGTTTACGAGCCCATCTTACTGCATTATTTTTCTCTGAGACCTCTAGCAGTATTTTCTTTATCATATTCCACGATTTATCAACATCATTCTCAGTGATAAAGGACCAATCCTGCCCCGCCAACTCTTGCTTCATCAGACGGTAATCTCTATACACATGTTTGGTAAGAACTGATTTTTTTGGATACAGTCTAAGGGAGCATCGTATGGCAGCGTGATCGCTTGCACTGAAGGGCGGTAGTGGGGCCACGTTTAAGAGCGGTTCATTGTCGTTTACTATTATGAGGTCCAGCAATGACGGGGGGTGGCCATCCCGGTGCCTAGTCGGAAAATTTACAGCTTGGCAAAGTGAATAGCTAGCTAGACACTCAAGAAATGGTACAACTGATTTCTGTCCAGAATAGCCACAGCCATCTCTATCATTGGACGGATGGTAGGTTAAAATCCCCGACTATGAGAAGGTTTCCTGTCAGCACTACTTTTCTATCAATTGATTTTACAACTTCGAAAAGGGACCTCTTCTAAATTAGGGGAACTCGGACTTCTGTAAATTGTACCAATCTGTATTGGCTCACCAGGTAGGTTTATTGATATCCACACTTGTTCTAGGTAAGGCTCATAATCAGATTCAATATTAATATTCCCTACCTGGAAAGTATCTCGGATGTATAGGACGATTCCCCTTCCTTCTTGCTTTGATAGGTTGCTGATTATTTTGTATCCCGGTATCTGTATCTGTTATTCCGTCAGAGGGATAGTAGTCCTTTTTGGTTTCACTTCACAGAAGGCATAAATATCTGAAGCGCCTGATGTAATAACACACTTAATTTCTTGAAACTTTGAAGTTAGATAGTCAACATTGCTGAAAATAACACTAAGGGCACTAATCTTCCCACAGCTTCCACTATCAGAGGGAGTTGCTGATCTTTCAGAACTCGGCGAATCAATGGTTTGTCTAGATCTAGCACTGTAAAAACTATCGTCCGACTCCCCGCTAGCAAAATTATCACTTACATCTAATAATGCACTAGAAGAGAAACTATGTACAGGTTTTGGCAGCCCACTTAGAGTTCCATCTGAGTTGGAGGGGCTGGAGGTAGCAAGTTTTTTGATACGATTCTTACACTTAGGCAACACCCCCCCTTCAAGTTCCACTCTTGATAGTGAGATAAAGGCCCCCTGCTATAAACAGAGACTTTCCTATCAAAAGTTACGAAAAATTTACGTTATAGTAGCTTTGACATTACGAAATTGTTTGGTCTTTCGGTAACCCTGCTACGAATTAATCTTGAGAAAAGAAGAACAATTCAATGCAAATGATAAACACATGCAATGTTTCCATTCTAGGGATTTTTCCCCTATAATGGGGATTTTTGACGTCTGTTAGGGGCAATTTTTTTTCATTTAGGGATTTGGGGATTTTTAAGGATTTTTTCAAGTATTCTGGATTTTTATAGGAATTTCTAAGGTTTTTTCTTAAATCTAGTGACTTTTCACGATATAAGGCATTGATTCATTATTCAATCAAATAAGTCATACAGGAGGCTAACTAATAAAAAAAAGGAAAATGGAGGTCCATTACACCTCCCAATACGTTCCAAATTAACATTTATGCAAATATACCGCCTTTAAAACTTCTATTTTTGCACCATATCAGAAATAGAAAGACTCCAGAGCGTTGTCATCAAAATGATAGGCAAACCTACTAAATCGCAAAATTGCAAATATGTTCTATACTTCTTATTTCCTAACATTTGCTCAGGTCAATTTTTTCTTCATACTTAGGGTTTTTCACTCTCTAATATCTATCAGTTCCAAAAAAGATTTCAGTGGAGTCATTGGAAAAAAAAAGAAGGTAGGTATGCATTAAATATAATTTTCTGAAACAAAAAGAAATTATTGAAAAAGAAAATACGGCTTGGTGCTTTCAATAATAAAATTTACAATATAACTAGATAGGTTAAATCGATTATAGTTTGATGATTGAAGTCGGTAGGGAGTAAGGGGGCAGGGGTGTCGTATCGGGATTGGGGCAGCTGCCCCCTTCCCAATAATTTGAAGAAAATAACTATTATATAGCCCTTGCCCCTTGAATATCCGGATATGGACCCCTCTTGTCCCCAATAAAAATGCTGGACTTACTACCCTGAAGGGGGTGGGATATTTCCTCTAGGAATTGTTTAATGGTTTTAGATTTTACTTTTATATCTAGTCGATACTCCAATAATTGTCCAAATTCTCTTGTTTGTTATTGAAATGCCTATATGAGCGTGAATAACTTCCTTTTCTATAGAGGTTTCAAGCTCTTATCTGCAATTAAATACAAAAAAATCTGTTTTAAACTGAAAGTAAGGAGCGACATTAAAACTTAAAACGAACAGAAATTATTCCATATATAAAAAGGGTTGTCCCCTCCTCAATGCCTCATTCATTATCTTAAAGTTTGACTCTTTGTCGCAAATCTACTTTTCAAAACAATTAAAACAATAATTACTTTTTGTTTTAAGTTTCAATGTCGCTCCTTACTGTCAGTTAAAAAAAAAACTATTTTTAATTTAATTTCTGAACGTATTTTTAGCTGATACAGGTCCGACTTTGGCTCACCGTACATGAGAATTAAAACAAAATTTGTGTATTAATATTCATAGATTTATTCCGTATATGAAGGGTTCCCCCCTCCTCAATACCTTGCTCTTTACCCTAAAACTGTTACTATTACTACTCCTAACAATTCACCGCAGCACAAAGTCACCTGAGGCCAACGCTTGTATACACAAATCTGAACCAGTCATGAAGTGCATGTCTGAATTTCTTGCCTTTGCATTGGGATTGGTTACTGAATTTAATGTACTTTTTCAAGCTGAAAAACCACTGTTTTATCGCTTGAAACTAGTGACTGAATCTCTTATCAAGGAACTGTCTATGAGCTTCATGAAGAAGGACTATGTATCAACAAATGCATTTCAACTTAATGTGAATGACCGAAGTGTTTACCTTCCTCTCGATAGTATTTATTTAGGTCCAAATGGGCAAGTCTCTCTCTTGACACTAGAATCAGATCCAGATGTGCCCCATGACGCAGTTGAATTTAATGACACAGAGCTGCACAATCTTTTTCCATTGAATCTGTGCAGTAGATTCATACTCGATCTTGTTTTGATGACAACATTTACAAATATGCAGAAATGGTTGACCCTGTATCAGCTCAGTCACTAAGGCCTGATTTCCTCCCACCCTTTGTTTGAAAGTATGGGAAAGTATCATGGGATGGAAACAAATGGAACAGGAGTGGATGAGGCAAATTCTCATCAATGTTGAAAATATTTTTTTTACCACCATATCCACTGACCTACTGATGCAACCAATTAAGCTCTGTGATTGGTCACGCGCAGCAGAAAACAGAATTGAAATCTGTTTTGAAATTGAAATTTTTAAAAACAGAATTAAAATCTATTTCTCTTACTTAGTCTATTTTGCCTTGCTGCACCTTACTACACGAATGTGAGAAATGCCTAAGTATTGTTTCATATTTTACCTTTTTTGTATCACTCAAAGTACATTTTAAGCAATTTTCTATCCTTAAATATCATAATTTCAGTCACCTTTTGACAGATCCGTCGGCAGATAAATTTTTCTTGTTTTCAGACATTTTTTTAGACATCTAACACAATTCAATATGAAAAAAGTCAAAACAAAAATATTGTTTGCAAAAGCAACCGGTTGGAAACCATTTATGCCCATCCTACGTTACAATTCAAACAAAAACGAGGGGGCTGCAAAAAAAAAAAAAAAAAATAGAGAAGCAAAAAATAACGGACAAAAAAAAATATATTCATATGGTCCAGAATCTGAGATCTGGCACTGGAATCTATAAATCATAACCGAACTTAACTAGTTGATAAATACAAAGCATTGTTTTAAATGAAGATATAAAAAAGAAGATATTTTGGTGCAAGTAAAAGGTCTTGAGTTGCAAAATAAGTCATCTTGCACAAATGCTATTAAAAGTCAGCATAACAAGGCTTGTGACTTGAAGAAATCAGAAAATGGGGAAACTATTAGGGATTTTGGTATTGAAAATAGGGATTTCTAGGGATTTTTCACCAGTCTACTAGGGATTTGAAAAAATTTGAAGTGGAAACACTGAACACATGCCTTGATTGTCTGCAGTTGATTGATTACATAAGTATGTTTACCACTGAATAGTTGGCTTCTTCAGTTTGTATATACCTGAGACCAACTAGTTAGGTATTTTCACTGTTTATAAGGAATTTTATTGATAATTAGGCTAGTTAGTTTGATATACGTTAACTGGCATCTTATATATACCAGCTATTGATATTTCAAGATTCTGTGCATACATTAGCCCAGTGAGACCTTAAAGTTCTCTTGGAAAGGTGTTAGGTTAGGGAAATGAAACTTTCAGGGATGGGTCTACAGGCTAAAGTATGGGAAAATATATACCAAATCATATTATTGAGTTACAACTAAAGTGAATATAGGCTACCACTCAGTGCCTTTTTTATGCTCTTTACAAATATAATAATTATTTTTGTTGGAAATTAATTTTAGCCCCCATCCCTATATATACCAATTCAGGGTATATATTTGCACATCAGGGGGTTGGGGGTGATTTTATTTCTGATGTAAATGAGAGGTAAGTTTAAACGGGAAGGTGCCCAATGGATATTCTTAAAAAAATTACATTCTATAGAATGTAAAAATATTATCCAACTACACTTAGTATCAAGATAAAATATCATGCTAGACAGATAATAACATTTTTAAGACTCTTACACCTTTACCTACCTAGCTGAATATTTGACTGTCTATGTAATATACAGAATATCTACCTAGTTGGATATAATGTAGCTCAGTATTTCTGATATATATCCAACTAGGCAGATAAGAAGATTCTCTAAGCAGTTTCGGGTTAATATCCAACTAGCCAGATAAATTGATTCTCTTAGGCAGAGAGAATTATCTACCTAGATGGATAATAATGTTGCTTAGTGTTTCTGATATATATCCAACTAGGCAGATAAGAAGATTCTCTAAGCAGTTTCGGGTTAATATCCAACTAGCCAGATAAATTGATTCTCTTAGGCAGAGAGAATATCTACCTAGTTGGGTAAGAAGTCTTCTAGGAAACTGTAAATTATCCAACCATAAATCTATTTCTTCTACAATGATATCATCTTTTTGCAGCGTTGCCAGCTAACATGCTTTGAAGTGAATGAAGACCACTGCCCGGAAAGAATAATTTCGCTCAAAAACACTGAAGTTTAAAATATTTACGGCAGGTGCCCCTCCTCCTCTTCTGATCATTTCCAATTCATTTGGGAATTGATATAGCTCCTTTTATGGCCACTGAACCTTATCAACATTGCTTTTACTTGTCTTATGTATTTAAAATTATGATTTAGGAGGACTCCCAAATAAGCTGAACTGCTAAATGATGATTTAAATTTTAAAAAATCAATGTTTTGTAGGTTAAAGGTAGTACTGTAATTTTAATTTACATGTATTATCTTATTTCAGACTTTTTATTCACCTACAGTCAGATTTGTTATTGACTAAACTGTAGTCAAGTCTTCTTCTTCTATTTAGCATTTCTTCTTCTTCTATTTAACAGCAAACGGGCTTTTCAGTAGTACTATTTAACCCTTTTCCTTTTGCTTGGCTCTGTTGGCTACAGGGCTACTGGATTGATTGCCTCATATTTATTGGATATTTTCAGATATCTTTCAGTAGATCTTTTGACTCTTTTGACTCGAGTTCAATTATGAGATGGTAGATGTCGATTTCTATGCTCTGTGTGCAGGTATAGTTGGCTAGGCTCTTGGCTTATAGTGAGATTTTGTGGTGTTTGAAGTATTTTAACACTTTACAAAGCAAGGTATGTTGTGCAGACGTCAGCTAGACCTAACTATAGCGAGTACAGCTTTGTTAAAAGTAAAGCAAGATCTTTTTTGCTTGAATGAGCATATCATCAGGGATGTAGATTTTTGCCAATGTTGCAATGATTTTTGTTTTATGTAGTTGATGTATGTTCATGGCCTGAACTGCATTACAGTTTAGAATGAATAAGCATATATTTGGGGATTGCATGTTTGGTTGTGCATCCTGTTTGTCAGTTAAGGGATTAATTCCTGGTAGTGTTTCTGGTTTGTTTCTTCTTGAGAGGGGGGGGGCAGGCTGACCTCATCTCACCGGGGAAGGAGGCTTGTTGACTTGGTAATTCCTTCTGATAGGGATGTGAGCTAGGAGGCTTAGAGGATGGTGTTTTATACGGGGTACTTGATGCATTCGGGGCGTTTGACTTGGGTTTTTTTGTTGGTTTCATTACGGGCTTTATGTGGTATTGTTGGGAAGCATTTGCTTCCATTGCTGCAAATGGGTATGGAATGGCCTTCTCTGTTGTTATTTGGAGTGTTAGTGCTCTTTTCTTATATGCAGGGCATAGTGATTTATTGGTAGATTCATGTGGGCCTTTGCAATTGATACATGTAGGCTGAGAGTTGTTGCAAGTTGTCAACTCTTTAGGATGGAATGCTTTACAATTACTACACTCTAGGAGAATTTCATTGCATTTGTTTGTTGTGTGTCCCAGTTTGAGACACTTCTGACACTGGATAGGCTTTGGTTTGTATTCCTTGTGCGGTTTGATTTGCCCAAATAGGGATAACTTTTCTGGGATATTAATTTTTTCCTTCAGTGTAAATAAGAAGGATCTACTTGTTTTTAGGCCATTAGAGTTAGGTTTACCAAGTTGGGTAACATCTTCAACTGGGATTGTGTTGCCAGCCCTATCTGAGAGCCCTTCTTTTAACTCCTGAATGGGTATTTTCTGGGGGAACATTATAAACTACTATTTTTGTTGGGGATTGTTTTGGCTTCCATTTATATGCATTAATTGGGGTATTCAGAAGGGATTTTAGATTAATTATTGTGTCTGCTGATTTCTGATCTTGGACAGCTATTAGCAGAGATCCATCACGGTGAATATTAAGAGAGAACATTGATTTTAGCAATTTGAAAATTGCAACTCTTATTGCAGTAATCTTTTTTATTTTAAAAGGGGTATTAGGAGAAATTTTAAGGTAAATTCCTAAGTTTTGGGAGGGAGGATCTTGGGCGGGGAGAGGGGAAATGCTTTTGATTGGGGAGATTTTTTTCCTTTTTTTAGAGCTTCTAGAAAGGACCTCTTGAAAACCATTATCATCATTTATAGTGACATTAGCCCCTACACTGATGATTGTCCTATTCTCAGAATTGGAGCTATCATTAGAACTTTGAGATAGCGTGCTTGACCAGCCAGGATGGGTATCTTTCACTATGACACTTTCACTGGAATTTGATTTGGGATCTGGGGGGACTTTTTTTTTTGGAGGACTTCTAATCATTGCCTATTGGAAAAAGCTTTAAACACAAAATAAAACTAAAACAACAAGGGAAAATAGAAAGATATCAAACCGTCTGCACTATACTATGGGGAGGATAAACACCACAGTATAGCCCTGAGGATGAGTTGAGCAGAATTGGTTTGGTACAACTGCTGATTAGAAGCGTAAATAATCACAAAGAAATATATTTCGATTTTGAAATAATTCTTCTTCTATTTAACAGCAGGCGGGCTTTTCAGTAAAACTATTTAGCCCTTTTCCTTTTGCTTCACTCTGTGGGCTACAGAGCTACTGGCTTGATTGCCTCATATTTATTAGATATATTCAGATATCTTTCAGCAGATCTTTCGACTGAACTGTTCCTGCTTGCCTTCTTCGGTTTCTTCTATAGTTAATTGTTAAGGACCTGAGCCAACAGAATTTAAGGAAACAAAAGTTTATTTTCCCTTCTGCCAACCTAGAATTAAACCATGGCTGTGCAAGAGAATCTCTTTTCCAATAGAATTTATTTCTTCTCTCCCTTTCATCACCTGTTACCCCAGAATCTCCAGCTAAGTCATTTTCTCTGTGGCTCGTGAAGAATTCAAAGAACAGGTTCCACTCTGATATGATAATTAAAAGTGCGACATATGCGATTTTAGTCGAAAATGAGTTATGTATATGTCATGGGAAAACTCAGCACGAGTAATCAAATGGTGCAGTCAGAAATGTCCTATTTTGTATTGTTAGAGTCATAAGCCAGTTTTGACAGAAAAATATTATCTTATGGAGTTATTGCATGTAGATATGACATTTGTTTCTTTTTGTTAAGAAAAAAGCAGACAAACGCCAAAATTGGGCTAATTTTGAATTCGCTAGAACACTTTTGACAGAAGAGGATTATCTTATCTATAGGAAAAAGGAGACATAAGCCACAAAATGAAATAATTTTGATTTCACCCAAAGTATTTGAATTTAATTTATACCACTGAAAAGAGCATAAGAAGTTGGTTCAGAATGTGTTCCTTGATCTCCATTAGCCTCAGCCTTTAGAGCGACCACAGCCGACAATCCTTTTTTCTGTTCTTTGTGTTGTTTTTTTCTGGTCGTTTTAGCAGTATAGACTGCATATCTAATAAATTCTTGGGTATGTTTTTGGGCTTGTGCAAAACATTTTTGCAAAAGTTTATCAGTTTGAGAGTTAAAGACAAACACTGGAAAAGTTGTGTTCTGGTAGTTCTTCTTGCATTAATGTTCTTGCAGGCAAATAATATACTCAATCTTACCTTATCAAAACCAATGATTGCTCTTACAATTACATTGACATCTAAGGCAGCCAATATTTTTATTCTTTGCTTGCTAATTGAATCCTCTTCTTGTCAAGTGAAAACACCAGAAAGACAATTTTATTTGGTAAACGTTACACAGAAAAGTACCAACGAGCAATTATGTTTGAATAATTTAATTTGGAGTTTGAAATTTTTCTTTAGAACTTTTCTATTATCATCATTTTGTAAAAGTGTAAAAAAGACAATGTTTTAGCTAGAAATTGGCAAAAAGAAAGAAATTTAGTACAAAGTACAAACCAAATATAGGAAAGCGTGATAGTTGGCAACTCTGCTATTAAACACTATTTAATTGGTCCTGTTTTCTTAAATTTCTTGTTGAATATCATAACAGAACGAACAAATTGTTTTATTTGATTTTTTTACGAAATTTTATTGTGAGCAAATTTCGAAACTCCATAGTCAATCAAAAAGAGATCAAAGGATCTTCATCGTGGTTTGTATATCTTGCTACTTAAAAGGAGAAGAACCTTTTGGTGGAGTGTTTTATTGCTTTATCTTTAAAGTTCAATGCCATATGTATCAGTTTTTGATATCCTTTCCTTAACTTACTTACCATAGCCACACTAGCCGACTTCTGGGAGAAGTCTGACCATTTCAATGGTATGCAGATGCAGTGAACTATAGTTGATAAAATTTCAACTGCTGAACAAGACATCTTGAACAACACTATGATATTATTCCGAGAGGCTCAAATATGCTAATTGATGCCCAGCTGAATAATGATTTTAAGACTATTCAAAGAAATAAAATTGGTCTCCTGCTATCAAGGCTGTGTCCAGGGGGCGGGAGGTTCCCCCCACCACAAAAAAAGTTTGTCCGACTCGTAAAACGTAGCAAATCTGAATATAAACAAGCTTTTGATGTTTTTTTAAAAGCTTTTTTGTAAGCCCCCCTCCCCAGCAATTTTTTTTTATATCCCCCCTCAAAAAAATCCTGGATACAAAAGAATATAAAACTTCCATAACATCCCTACTAAGTGTGTCCAGAACTAACACATAACCCTCATCATCTCTAGCGTAAATAAGCAAGTCATTAATGAAAAAAATATTGTCAAGATGAGGACAATTTCAAATTGCTGTTCGACTAAGGATGCCCAAAACAAACATATAACCTTCATTGTCTCTAGTGTACAGAAGCAAATCTTTAATGCCAAAAATATTGTCAGTATGAGCCAAATTTCAAATTGTTGTTCAAAAACAAAATTAACCTAAGACTTACACAAATAAGGTAAAATATCAATTTGTGCTTACAGGGATAAGAAATGTCACTGAAAGTAACAAACGTATGCAATAATCCTTAGAATTTATAAATTGGCATGTTAGAATGAATTCTATTAAATGTTTCAGATGTAGTTTTACTGTTAGTAAAGAAATAATTTGTTTCAACCTTCAAACATATGCAGAAATCAGGAGATTGGAATAACAGTGAGACCTAATTATATGGCGTAAGTTGAAACATAATGAACCAAACAAGTGCAGTAAACTCACAAAAATTCCTATTGTATGTTAGCCTAGCCCTATCTTTAATTTGGGCTTTCCAAGTTTAATCACAACCACAAAGCTTTTATTTTCAATGAAACTTTTTGATTATAAATTCTTTCATATAAAATTAAAAAAGGAAAAACATTTCAGCATTAAAATAACACACAGCGAGTAGCAGCAGACCTAGTGGCTGGTTTTTAGGGCACATGCCCCTATAAGGTCTAAAATTCCACTATTCATAGGGTAGGGGTAGCAAAAAATACCAATGGGGGAGTAAAATTTTATTGGTATCGCCCAAACATTAATTCTGTATACACCTCTGACAACAAGTGAAACATTTTAAACCTATTGTGTAACCAAGCTTTCTTGAGCAATAAAAGACAGCTATAAAAAAAAAATTGACTCAGAGATTCCCTAATTAATTTTTCAGCTCTTAGGCTTGGTTCTCGCCAAATGCAAATTGGCAATTCAAAATACTTAAAAATTGTTAATGAAACCGAAAATAATTTTTTTCCAATTTTTATCACAGTTGCTCGGTAAAACGGAATTACTTTTTCTTTTTAAAGCATATCCAACTAAAACTGAAAGAAATAACACAATTTACAGACTAATCTTACGCACATTTTCCTAGAATGGAACTTTCAAAAGAACAGGTTTAAGCATACACTAAATATCTTGACTTTGCTGAGACCAAAGGAATTTTGTACAAATTCTAGATAAAAATATCATAAAATAAAAATTGTGAGACATATTTCATGCTTGAGATCTGATGGTCTATAAAGGGTTATAAGAAAGGCAAGACAAAATATGCAGAGCGGTAATCGTTAACAAAAACTCCAAGCGCGTGAATTTGCTTACATTTTTATCAAGAGAAATAATAAAGTTTAGGTTTATAGAAAGTAACATAAAGGAAACGTATACTAAATTACTTATCTATAAAACAAAACACGTAGCTGCTACTCAGCAACAAGGTAAGCACAGAAATAACTGTACGGAGAGATCATCTTCAACTGAATTATTACAAAAAAGCTATTTTCTCTACTGATATCACAAAAAAAAGTTTGAATAATCTCCAGTAACTGACATAATTACACTACATTAAGGCATTTTATATATGTGGTAAACCAAATAAATCATTGTTTAGTCTGATTTCCACAACAAATTCGTATAGAAAACGCTATTGCATATGAGAAAAAGTGTTAAAGTAAACTAGAATCAGCTATTTAGAGAAACATAAAATCAACTGCTTCCAGAAGCTCAATACTACACCAAAAGATTATAGATATTCTATGCAATTACGTATAAATATACGAAATTTACATTTTATCACTGAAATAGTAACTAGAAACACACAATCTGATGTATGTGTATATGGGCTACTGACTAATTGTAAAGCTAAGGCTTAAGCATTAAAATGTTTTTGGTTATAAGGTACAAAAGTTACACCATAGGATGGCAAAGAAACTGTACAAGGCAGTAGAGAACTGACAAAGACTATATCAGATAGCAAAGAGTTAAGCTATTTTAGCAGTGAATTAAGGATTTAATTTCTTTAACACTTATCACACCTGTCTTCTCTTAACAGACTTGAGAATTTTGAAGCTGATTTTATACCCTAGAAGAAGTGTAGACATAGCCATATCTACTGCTGAAAAATGGTCAAAGAGTGACTCTGCTCCTTCTCAAGAAAGATCAAGGGTAATAAAGACACTTTCATTACTTTTCAGATGGATTGGCAGAGCAACAAATAAAATGAAAAACAAGCACCCAACCGAAATTCATTATCTTATTTTTTTTTCATGAAGACTAATGAATTCACACCAAAAGTTTTAGGCCATACTAGGATTATATATTATAGAAACCTTAGAATCAAATGCTTCATGAAATTTATGGTACATTTCAGAAACTATGGATATTCAACAAAGTGAATTTTTACAAAATAAAAAATACAACATTCCCATTTTAATGGCATTTTAATAGCAAAATACAGCACAAAATATAAAATTAATTGGAGTTCTCTTCTACCTGATCACAAAGCTATGGCAAAGTTGTAAACTATTCTTAGTTTTAAGGCACATATGTTGTACTATAAGATAGTGCACGGAATTTAAACAGTGGCAAATGCATTAGAAACTAAGATAACTACTTTAGCTATGAATTCTGGACTTAGCCTGTTTAAGGTTTGTCATCCACAATCCTCAAAATTACGGGCTTGAGAGTTTTGAAGCTGACATGATTATCGAAAGTAATGATTTAAAATACTATTAAGCGGGTTAATCCCTCTGCAGAATGCAGTAAATTGACAGAGTTTTTTAGTTGCATTAGTGTAAGAGAATAATTCTTTTGTCCAATATTTATGTAAAAATAAAAGTCACTTCCCCAGCAGAATGAGCCAAAAAGTTAGATTTTGAAAAACAAAATAATTATTACAATTTATTTCTTCAGAGGATGAGCCTAAATAATGGCTATGGTATTGAAGAGGTCAAACTTTGTTCTTCTTACTTTGTGGCGGAGGTTCGAAATCAACAAGCTGAAGCTTCACAAATGGATCTTCTGGGCCCTCAATATCCACATAAAAACCTGGTGTATCGTGGTAACGAGCTCGATAGCCAAAATCGTTCCGCTCAACTACGCGGGCAAGCAGGAAACCGTATTTTTTTTTATCGTCTTCAGTGTCTACTAGGATATAGCGCCCAATAAATTCCGTCTCACTATTTGATGATGCACATACATCTGTTGAAAGGACATCAGAACTTAAACTCGGCTTCTTCCCACCAGGCTTTAGGCAACGCTTGCTCTGCTGGTCAATCACAACACCCAGAGATCGAGCAATATGCCTGGTAACGGCTTGTCGATCTTTCGCAAAATACCAGTTTATGGCAGCAGAGATTGTTTTTCTTGGTGCCCTAGACAAGCGGTTGTGCGACTCTACGGCATTCGATGATGACGGAATAAGATTCCATTCCTCATTCGTGAAGTCTGAGACTGACTTACAGATCATTTTAAGTCTATTTGCTCGCCTCCACCAGGCAGCCCAGTCCTTATTTCCAGTCCAGTTCAAGCACACCTTGAAGTCCGTTTCCTTCAGGTTTGGGACAATTTGGATTAAAAATTTTTTATGAGGCTTCCCTTCGAGCATGCTAAATAAAGCACTAGCTTCGTCTTCGTTCCTAGCCAAGGGGATCTTGTCTGCAATAGATGTGAACAAAGCTCTTTCCAAAGAAGTTCTGCACAGTTTTTGTAATACCCTATGGTAACTGCGCTTCCAGTGAACAACACATCCTTTAATACGTTGTAATTGGAAAACCCTGTTGCCTAATGCATTTTGCGCTGCAAGGTAACCCTTTTTCTGGGCCTCGCTAAAGTCGGCAACTGCCATGAGGTCAAGTGGCTCAAAATTCGGATATTTTTCCTTTACAATTCGAAAAATCTCAGCAAAAACGGTCTTGTATGCCATTGCAGATAAGTTAGACATAAGGAATCTTGCCACAACCACGTAAGCCATTGTCACTTCATCATACACTACAATATTCAAAAGGTAACGAAAAGGTTGGTTCGTGTCAGGATACGTAACGTCAGGCTCACAAAAATCGGCCTTTGCAAACAGTTCAATGTTCAAATCAAACATCAGAATGCAAAAACTGTTTCCCTTTTCCAAGGAATATGTTCGTCGGTACTGGCCAGTTGCCTCTTCTATCACTGCATTCACCTTTGCATCGGAATGAATATTCGAATGCAAAATTGCTTTGGCCCGAACATCAACAGTCTCCAACACTTGATCGAGGCCGATTGCAAACTGCTCGCTCATTTTAGTTCTATACGATATTGCCTTTCGAATTCTTGGCAAAGAAGCTGCAGCCATGTTCTTCTCGGCTGGGATATATGTCAGTCCAACTCCACTCTGAACAGCTGCCAAACTGATTGTGGGATCTTTTAAAATGGTATCTTCTATGTCACACCTTACTTGTGGAGTCAGGCGGTTTTCTGGTGGCGCTGAGTGGGAATGTCGTCCGTTTGTAGATTCGCCACCCGTTGCAATAAACCATCTTCTATAGTCGTCTTCTTCAGAGGTTTTTTTGTATACTATCTTGGCCTTACACTCTTTTTGTGATAAGTGCGAAGAAGGATGTAACAGACAATTATTATTTGAAAAGTAGTTTTGCATCGTGTACTCACATGCTTCTCCTGAGCATTGCTTAACTCCTGCACATTGGTTTGTCCTAATTTTTAGGATGACATCAGATTCTTTACCATTCAGAAATAGCTGAGTCTGTTTGGTGATCACAGGTCCACTACTTTTCAGAGTTAATTGCAAGAACTTTTTCACAAAATTGGAATCTTTAGCACAGGAGCTCTTGTCTGCAAATTTTCTTACATCAGGAATATAGAGAACCTCGTCTTGGCTGTTGTCGGTATAGCCAATATATTTTAAATCTTGTAAAGTTGCAAGTCTCCATAGATCTTTCTGCTTTAAGAGCTCGAGTACCTTGTCTGATCCTCCTCGTGCTATTTTCTTGTTCTGTTTCTTATGTGTCTCTGCTTCTGTCTTTGGCATCATTGTGCACGGTAAAGATATTGGACCTGAGACTGGTAATCCAAGTCTTAATAATTTATTCATAACAGGCACTGTAAAAAAAATGCTCAACAAAATGCATTTCCAGGTAACCTAAAACAACAGCCTGTCGTAACAAGACAGGCAAGTATTTTCCATCAGACATACATCCATAAACGTTTGATTGAAAGTCTTCAGTTGAAAGTTTTTTGCCAAAGACTTATCTGTCTTGCCAAGCAGAAAAGCAGATAGACGCGTTTCTGCTATTTCACGAATACCTCTGCTTTGTAAGATGCCAAACACACTTTGTATGCTTTTTAAGTCCTCTGTTTTGTCGTGGGTACTGAAAGAGGACATGCCCATGCAACCTGAGCAGCATTTCCTAATTACAGCCTTGTCATCAGGTACTTCACCAAAATATTTCATTTGGTGTTTGCGCATGCAAAATCCTGATATTCCTGCATAGACATATCTCAGGGCCTCCTCAAAGTCAGACACAACGAGATTCTTAGTTTCATCGTCAGAAACAGATTTCTTCCAGAATGTCAAAACGCTGTAAATCATGGAATTCGGATATTAGCATCACAGCACTTGAAGCTTCACCGTCCCTACCAGCACGGCCTTGTTCCTGTACCCAGAGTGACAAGTTTTTTTGGGATACCTACCCTTATAACGGTCCGAATATTTTTTAGGTCAATCCCAAGCCCATATGCTGGAGTAGCACACAGAATTCTTATTGTTCCATCTAGCATACTAGAGTGGATCTGTTTTTTTGTCCGAGCTTGTGGAATTTCCTGTGAAACAAGAGGCAGGGATGCCTTTCTGACTCAAAAAGCAACTTAACTGCTCTGCGTCAGATTTATTGCTAAAATAGGTAATAGCAGGACCTTTTCCTTCGGCTGCTATTGTGGCAACTTGGTTTGCTAGGTTCTCCCATGAAGTTTTCCATTTTGGATGTTTCTTTTTTTGAAGGTGGAGGGAGATAACTCTGCAAATATATGGTAACATTTGGTCTATTAACAGAGCCTCTAATCTCTACAGGGTTTTGAAGTAGTTCCCTCTGAAGCAACTGAATCTGACGTGGAAGAAGCGTTGCTGTTAACGCGATCATTGGAACTCCAGGTTTTACCAGCCGTATTTCAGACATTTTCCCGAAGGCCTTTCTGAAAGCTCTCCACTCATCAAAAAGGTGGCATTCATCAAATACTAGTAACCTTAGATGCTTCTTTATCAGAGTGACATTAGATTTAATATATCCATCCGACATATCAGTACCCATAAATGTTTCTGGGGTGCCTAAAAGTATTATCGGGTTTGTAGCTGATTGTTCCGTGATTTCAATCTCTTGTCTGCGGTACTCATCACCTGAAATATTAGCTCCTACTTCATAAACTACTGCACCTTTACTTTTCAGAAACTGAAACTGGTCCATTCTTATAGCAAGAGTAGGTACAATGACAAGCGTGATGCCGTTCTTCATGATTGCTGGGACTTGGTAACAAATTGATTTGCCTGAACCTGTACCGGCTACCACTAAAAACATCTTTCCCTTTTGTTGTTGCATTTATCGCTGCAAGTTGGAACCGCCGCAAAGTTTTTATCCCGAACTGGTCTACAGCAAGGCCTGCTGCCACTACTCTTTTCTCTCTTTCTGGCATAAGTTCGTCAGGTATACTGAACAACTCTTCTGATTCAAGCATCGAATGGGCTGAAGACTCTTTTTGAGGAATTGGTGAAATGGAGGTAGCTTCATTAGCATAATAGACTTTTTTTGAACGGTTTTCAGAAAACAAATAGTTAGGAGTACTAGTAATCAAACCTTCTTCAAGTGAGGACTGAAAAACTTTGTTTGGTCCTTCCGCAGATTCTACACATTTCAGGAAGTCCAAATTTGCGGATAAGTTGAAAGGTGACTCAGGGTGTGTTGGACCAGCAACGGAAAGAGCCAAATCATCCCCTATGATTGATCAACTTCTGAATCAAGGTTGGTAGAATCATCAGGCAAATGATGAAACTCCATACCAATGTCCATTGACTGGCTGTTCAATTCAAAAGCACTGTCTGTAAGTTCAGCAAGGAGGTGTAAAACAACAGCTGAGGAGGGCCTGGCATTTCCGTCATGCGCCCAACATGAGCATATGATCGTGGCTAAGTCACTATGGACAGAATCTAAAGATGGTCGAAATCCATTTTCTATAGCTTGTTCTATTGGACGGCTAAAAGAAGCGTCGGGAAATTCTTCTGCCCAAGGATATGAAAGGGATGGTTTAGCCATCTGGTAGAGCATCATTCCTAACGCATATATATCACTTACTGGAGATGCTTTTTGCCAGCAAGCCGTTCGGGACTTGCGTAACTAATGGTCCCTTTTGCAGCACCGATTTGGGAACACGAGGTTGTTGTCAACCGGCTAGCATTGGTTAGTTCATTCCTCCCTTCCCCAAAATCAGTGAGTTTTGGTATAATCAAGTCAGCTTCGTGATTTATTAAGACATTCTCTGGTTTCAAATCGCCATGATAAATTCCTTTGCCATGTATGTATAAAAGTCCATTTGTGATACCCATTGCTACTGTTTTTAAGGTTTCCCCAATACCAATATTCATTTGGATTTCAACTAGAAATTCCTTTAAGGTGTGTATTTTTCTAACTTCCCCATTCTCTAGTGGGCACTCTACAAAACAATACTCTAAAATCAACGCATGCAAAGATTTACAAAAATACTTCATACCTACTATATTTTTATGATTAAGGGTTGAAAGAAGATATGCTTCTTTAAGAAAACTGTTTCTAGTGTTCACATCTTTCTTTCTATAAATTTTTGCAGCATATTCAACGTCATTGATAGAACAATAGTAAACAACAGATGCTCCTCCCTCTGCAAAACCAACATCTCCATGCTTTCGAATAATTGCACTCTCATCAATAGCTAAATTTGCTGGTGGCTCAAGAAGTTTTGGTGGCGAAATATTTTTTCGCTTCTGGCCAAAAAGTGAACTCATCATTGGTACTTGGCGTTCACAAACAGCTCTTAAAAGAATTAATTGTCAGTAATATAAACAAAGTAAATTTTCACAAAGAGCAACAGAAAATACATTTACTCATATACAGAACAAAAAATAATAACGAAAATGGTCATAATTGCAAGAAACACATTATAACAGTTCCTAGTCAATTATGAGGATGCAATATTGTGGTATATAGAATTCTTTGCGATGAAAAGAAACTATATTTTTGGCAAGAAAAGGTCCAAAAGAGCCATTACATTTCTTATATTATGCTATTTTTAAATGTCATGGTTGTTTTTCTGGCAACACATTGCCCCCCCCCCCCCCCTCAAAACCTCATATATAGCCCTACAAATCAAAGGGAACGCAATATCGTTGCCTATAGAAATGACCATAATTTATTTTCACAGAGGCACTTCATATGGAATGGGGGGGGGGGGGGGTGTGAATTTCAGAAGGGCTCATTCAACATAAAATCAAAAGTTCTTTTACCCTTTTTAAGAGTCAATTTTGAAAGCAGGGTAACAACCCCCCCCCCCCCTCCACACCCTCTTTTCCTCAAATGCGCCTGACCAAATTTTTTATATAGCTATTTTGTACAGAATATTCAAAAGATCAGATAAAATAAACTACGGGGTCAATACAACCCCCCAGGAAGACTTTAATAAGCTATTCCCTGGGGGTATATAAGGTTTTATGGAGCGAATGGTCGTATATATTTTGGAAAAAAAATTTAATTTGATTGGATATTGAAAGTTCCAGCTCCTTTTTTAATAGTCAAAAGTTATCAAATGGCAACCAGCCTCCCCAAGCGCCCTTTTACCCAATCGTATCTGGTCAGAATTTAGACATAACCATTTTGTTTGAAGTTTTCCAAAGCCAAAATAAACTATGCTTCCGGGGTTGAGCCCCCCCCCCCCCCATCCCCAAGGCAAGAGAAATAAGTTATACAAGCTGCTTATTGTTCCTTAGATACTTTGTTTACTTTGATTTACTCATTTACGGGATGGCTTTGTTTTATGGCGCAAGAGTTGTAAGTTATGCAAGTTACTTATTGTTACTTTGTTTACTTTGATACTTTCTTTGTTTTAATACTTTGTTACTTTAATATCGTAACGATGACACTAGTTTTTATTCTTTGATGAAGCTTTATTGTTGAGAAAAAAGATTTTTAAATGGGAATGATAGAAAACTTGAAACTTTGGAGATGAAAACGAAGCGGAATCAATAAAAAAGTCTCCAAAAAAGAAAATTTTTAAAAATAAAGGCAATATTCAACTTAAGAACAGCAAAAAATATATATTCCTAGAACAAATCAAACTCAAAACGACCAAAAGAATAACTATTGGAGAACAAATAAAACCCAAAACGAAAAGAAATAAAATATATACTCATAGGAAACAAACATACAATAGGCACTAGTGTAAATGAATAAATAAACCTTAAAACGAGTCAAACTTAAATTATATATGCAAATCAAGCTTAAAGCCAACAAAATCACTACAAACAAGAGTCAGACTACTACCCCCTTCCCTAACTGTAAAAGTCTAAAGCCATGACACTGACACTTGTAACCTATCTAAATAATTTTTTTGGCCAGAAAATCCAAGGGTACTATTTAAAAAAAGAAGAAAAAATATGGAGCCATTTTCAAGGAAAAAAAATATTCATACATACATACATGAATCATACACATTTACTAGTTTAAAGATCTGTAAAGGATAAACACGAAACAGGAAATGAATTCATGTCGGAATTTCTTAGTTCAACTGAAATTACTGATTTGCTACCCCCTGACTTGGAAAAAAATGAATATAACAGTGATTATGCAAATGCGTAATATAGATGAGTTGTAAGACATTGGCATTGGAACATTCATCGTCGTTACAGAATTAGGTAACAATGCAATTAAGAGAAAAACATAAAAATTAGGGAGCATCTGGGAAAAAAAAATTTGGTATCTCTGACGTCAGGTAAAATATGCATGCGTAAGAATGAATCCAAACACCTAAGGCAAAAGGCATAGAAAAATGGCCGAGGTAATGAAGAACGAAAACGAAACAAAACGAGATTGTGGCTAGAAGACATGCGACAATACGTATCACAATGAGTCCCTAATGAAAATAATTTATGGGTAGAATATATATATGATAGTAATAATCACATCGATTAGTAAACGAAATCTGCAGTTAGAAGAGAAGTCCTATCAATCGGATGATTCTTTGATGCATTAACAAGAAAACAAGAAAGAAAACACTGAACTCACGCTATAATTTCCTAATTCAGTTGAAATTGCTGATTTGCTACCTCATTACTAAAAACTAAAGAGTAAACTAAAGGATGCTAATGAACCAAATTCACAAAGGTCAAAGAGGCTAGCTTCCGCCTTCGCTTTGAAAAGAATTAAACAATATATAGTTTTATTTGATTTTGTATTTACACTATTGTTTTTAAATTATTTTAGTTTAGTTTTAGTACTGATGACGGTCACTACATATGTGACCGAAATATCTGGTATTTTTGTGAATTTCTATCACTGTTGTCATAATCACTGTCTATTAAAAGGATTTTATCCCTATTTGAACTTTTATTTATCGTCATGGAAAGGCAGTGTGGTCTCCAAAATTATATACGTCATATTTAAAGAGTAACTCCATGATTATGGTATTACGTAATTACAGAATCAAATAAATACAAACCTGCCCATATGGGGGGGGGGGGGGGGGGGGGGGGCCACGTGTTGGGGCCCAGAAGAAACCCGGTACTATATATATAAATAAATAAATAAATATATATATATATATATATATATATATATATATATATATATATATATATATATATATATATATATATATATATATATATATATATATATATATATATATATATATATATATATATATATATATATATATATATATATATATATATATATATATATATATATATATATATATATATTATATATATATATATATATATATATATATATATATATATATATATATATATATATATATATATATATATATATATATATATATATATATATATATATATATAGATATATATATATATATATATATATATATATATATATATATATATATATATATATAATCTATTATATATATATATATATATATATATATATATATATATATATATATATATATATATATATATATATGGCAGAACTAAATTCCATCAAGTCAAAAACGTAAAAATACCTTTAGTACTGTTCTAATATCTGTAAAACATGCGAAAAATGAAGTTTGGTTAATGCTAATGAAATAAAACAAAATATGATGAGAATAAAATAATTTATGAACAAAATTAGGGTTTATATTTCCACAATAAGGGGGGGGGGGGGGTAAAGCATAGCATATATTAAATACGTAGCCTAACCTAACTTAGGTATCTTTCTTCCCCCTAAATCCCAAAACAAAAGTTTAAATATTGTAAACGCAGTGATAAATCACTGTTTGCAATCCTCAGCATAGGAAATCTCCATTGAAAAAACCTGCTTGACTAGTTTCTTTAGCATCTTTGCTGTACAATGCCTCGCGTGTTTTACAGATATTACAACAGTATCAAACCTTTTACCAACAAAGTATGACATCATCATGGGATTTAACATAAAGAAATATATTATTAGGACCAAACCCAAGACCATGATGAGGTGGAGTGTATTGTCACAAAACCAATCATGACATATGGAAAAAAAAATAAATGTAGAATGGAATGGTACTACTTTTTACTTGTTCAGAATGTTTCCTTAGGTGAGGCCAACCAAAAATACTCACCAACAGTATTATCAACTTACCTGCAAGATTTCTCTTCTGTTTAATTTAGGTCTGTTGACACCAGAAGTAGCAAGTTCTCTTATTTTCTCAGTATATGGCTAAAACTACTTTTTCTTTATTGCAAGTCAATTCATCGTAGCCTTCTTCTTTGTGTACTTATGACTAAATCTGTGAAGTGATACTCTGGGAATTTAATATCTTTGTAAAAATGAAATGCATCCTGTCAAATCAGGAAAAGTAACTAACTCATGCAAAGGAAACATAGAATACATTTCCTCTATCGGTGCGTAAAAACCGCGCTTCTGAAGTGAACATTTGTGAAGAAAAAGATCCATGGTTGGATATTTGAAATTTCTCTTAAGGGAAGGTGAAGTCACTAACTAGGCCGCTATTATTGCACCTGTCTTAGACCCATGATTGTCTGGATATATATCCAACTAGGAGGATAAGTAAATTCCATTATACAGTTTTGGGATAATATCCAACTAGCCAGATAAATTGTTTCTCTTAGGCACAGCAAGAATATCTAACTAGGTGGATAATAATGTAGCTTAGTGTTTCGGATATATATCCAACTAGGCAGATAAGAAGATTCTCTAAGCAGTTTTGGGTTAATATCCAGCTAGCCAGATAAATTGTTTCTCTTTGGCACAGCATGAACATCTAACTAGGTGGATAATACCAAGTCTTAACATTCCTGATAGGCTAGGCTATATATCCAACTAGGAAGATAGTAAATTCTATTAGGCTATGCAGTTTTGGGATAATATCCAACTAGCCAGATAAATTGTTACTCTTAGCCAGAGACAATATCTACCTAGTTGGATAATAATCTTCCTTAGTGTTTCTGATAAATATCCAACTAGGCAGATAAAAAGATTCTCTAAGCAGTTTGGGGTTAATATCCAACTAGCCAGATAATTCATTTCTCTTAGGCACAGCATGAACATCTAACTAGGTGGATAATACCAAGTCTTAACACTCCTGATATATATCCAACTAGGAGGATAGGGCTATGCAGTTTTGGGATAATATCCAACTAGCCAGATAAATTGTTTCTCTTAGGCACAGCAAGAATATCTAACTAGGTGGATAATGCTGAGTCTTGGATCTTCTGATATATCCACCAAATTAGATGTTCATGCTATGTCTAAGAGAAAAAATTGTCTGATTAGTTGGATATTATCACTAGTTTGTATGAAGAATTTACTTATCTGTCTAGTTAGATATATATCAGAAGCATTAAGTTAAAGTATTATCCACCTAGTTAGAGATATTAAGTTGGCTCTTATGCTTTATTGTATTTGGCTAGCAAGATAAAGCTATTTTTCTTTAAAATTTTAATTATTTTCCTAGTTAGATAATTTCTTACTTGCTTAGAAGGATTTTTCAGATAGCTAACTAGTTGGATAATTTTGGCAATAACTAAGTGTGGTTGGATATTATTTTTACATTCTATAGAATAGAAATTTTTAGATATTATCCATTGGGTATACTCCCCACAGATTTTTAAAGGTCATGACCCTCTAGAAAGAAGAAGTGGAGGTAAGTACTTCAAAATACCTTCCCAGGACATACTTTGGTAAATATTTACCAAATCATATTATTCAGTTACAACTAAAGTGAATATACCACTTGATGCCTTTTTTATGATCTTTATGAATATAATAATCATTTTTGTCAGAAATGAATTGGGAAACTCGAGAAGTGACGTACAGGTATAAACCAGTTGTCTGATCTGAATATCCAAATTCTCGAGTGTGTACTCAATAATACACATCCATCTTTTTTCTCTAAAATTTGAGTGCCTGGGGCCAAACAAAGAGAAAGCCCCCCCCCCCCGGAACGGATTGGGGTACAGGAGGAGCGTGTACAACTGTGTTGGCCCTAGACAACTTGTTGCTACAGAGAATTGTTAGTAGTAGTAATTTTCGTTCCATTACCATGTTTTCTTAATAATTGTTTTTTTTTGTTGTTGTTTTTTTGTTCAAGGGGGTGATCGTATCGAGCCATGAACCTAGAAGATCAGGAGGACTCGTTAGAACGTAAATTTAAAGTTCTAGTTTATAACATTTCAAATATTTCATAATATTTCTAAATTACAAAGTTCTTAGGCAGTATCACATTTTTATATCACATTTGGTTAAGGTAAGTGGCCCAGATGTGCAATGTTTGTTCTTGGTGATGGTAGTGAGCTGAAACTGTAAAATTTTTACTGGGCGTTTGAGTTAAATCATACAAATTTTACAGAAGTCCCTAGTCCCACTGACGGCCTGCTCCTGGGTGGTAGTTACCATTCTCACTTGAGCTAAACCTGTTGAACAGCATGAAAAGTATGTACATGACAAAAGAGATAACCAGCCGACCAATCACTGATACTGGTTTGTTGAGTTTGGGAACTGGATAACTCAAGAAAGTTGGATAGATGTATTGAATGCAAGCACCGTTGATTCAAAAGCAGAAGTTCTTTAAAATACTCTACTAGAAAAATTTTGCAGTTACTTCCCCAAGAGAAAAACCAAGTCCTTCTCCGCCAACTGTCCATACATTTCAAAGGATGTTAAAAAGCTGATACCTGAGAAACGAAGATTATTCAAAGAAGGGAAACATCAGCTAGCTATTCATTTGAAGAACAAAATTGGCGAACTGACACGCCAGGCAGCAAAAGACTACTATCAAGGTAAAGTAAATGATTTGTTCCAATCCAAACCCCAACAGTGGTATAAAGAAGTTAAAAAACTTGTAGGAAAAGAAATAAGTGCGTCAATTTCAACTTGGATGATACAGATACCAAATTGGCCAACCAACTTAACGTCCACCTGACTAGTATTGCACAAACCTTACCTCCCTTGCCCTTGCGCCAGATGAGATACCACAGCCACCTCCAGACTATCAGGACCTCCCAACAATAACAGCCAAAATGGTGACCAAAAAACTTAGAATGATAAAACAAACAAGCGTCACGCCAATTGATATCCCAATGTAAATCATAAAAGCATTCCCAGACAAACTTAGTCAATCACTTTCAAATTTATTTAACCAGATCACCATGTCTGGCAGCTTCCTGTCTATGGAAGAAAGGATATGTGACACCAATTCCTAAAAAAGACGCTCTGGAGTTTTACCAATCACTCTTATACCACTATTTAGCAAAGTCTATGAGCAATTCCTCTCATTCTGGCTAAAGAAAAAATAATCAACATGGTGGATCCAAAGCAATTTGGTAGTCTTCCCGAGACCTCAACAGCTCACTATTTGGTAAGCTTTCTGGACAAAATCCTCAAGAACCTAGACAACCCTGGCTAATGGATAAACCTCATAGCATTGGATCTGAAAAAATCTTTTGACCTGATCAACCACAGTAAACTCATCCAAAAGTTATTTACAAGTTATGGTATCATCCCTGCTTTAGTTCAAATCATTGCCAGCTTTCTCTTGGATTGAAAGCAAAGCACTTATTATAAGAGTGCATACTCAACCAAGGTTCAAATCTAGTTTAGAGTTCCACAAGGAACAACCCTTGGTCTTCTTTTGTTTCTTGTCATTTTCAACGAGTTGGCAGAGTCCTATCCAGAAAGACGGAAGTACGTTGATGATCTATCATTAACTGACATTTGCCACAAGGACTCCCCAAGCAACGCGTATGGTATCATTGAGGACATTAAGAACTAGGCTGCCAGTAACAACATGGTAGTGAAGTTTCATTATGGTGTTCCTGTTGGGCATCTGCTGAAGTTCTACTTTCTTTCATTATACCTATCTTAGAATATGTTGTCAAGTAATGCATTTCTCCCTTACTCTGGGCCAGTCAGAGACATTGAAGCAATTTCAGTACTATGCCCTGCTTGTGGCGTCTAAATCTCCTAAAGTCGCCTATATATCGCTCCTCCAAGAATTTAAACTTCTTACCCTTGAAAAACTTAGTCTCAAGTTGGGAAAGGGTATCCTGAAAAATTCCAACCTCTGTGATATACTTCCTCAGGATTTTCCCCCTTTGCAGACAATGATTGCAAAGGTCTGTTGCTGAACCTATACCAAAAATACAACCAGTATTTACAACCCATGCAAGATGTGAAAAATAGTTTTGTGCCTGGGTTTATTTGCCCTTATAACTTAGATGCCTAATTTTAAATATAGATGTATGATATTTTAATTCTTGTCTTTTTTAAGATTTTGTTGACTGTTTAAGCATTGTGAAAATTGTATTTGTTTTGACCATGTCACTGAATGTGAAAATTGCATTTTGTATGTGTAGACTTTTGAATTATTTACTATTTTCTTAACAAAAAAAAAAAAAATAGAATTGGCCCAATCGTGCAAGCATTTTGAAATAAAGGAGATTTTGATCTGATTTGTTATTGGATACAGTGTCCACGTTTTGCATTGTCAAAATATAACAAAGGCTTCAAGAGATGGTGTTTCAAGTCATGACTAAGTAGAGTTATCCTGTTTTGAAGGAAAATTTCGACAGTGGTTCCAAAATTGCACTGTCTAATCATTGGTGCCTTTACCCTGCATCAGACAAGAACTTTCAGCAGTTGGAACAATGTTTTGTCAATATAATATTAGCTGCCATTTTAATTTAATTTATCAAGAAAAAGCCAATGTGGCTACATTTTAGAGAAGATCAGACATATCTTGACGCATTTGTGCTGATCCCCACTTTCTTTTGCAAAAATTTAACCAAGTAATGACAGTTTGAGCATTACATAGCTACAAAAAATGTCAGGAGCTCATTTTGTGTCAAAAACTGAAAACTGATTAAATTGAATATTCTTTTCTAACCTGGGTATATCGGATATAGTGTCCACGTTTCACATTGTCAAAATATAACGACGGCTCAAGAGATGGTGTTCCAAGTCACGATTAAGGAGAGTTATCCTGTTATGCAGGAAAATTTCGACAGTGGTTCCAAAATTGCACTGTCAAATCATTGGTGCATTTACCGTATATATGGAATTTTATTGGTAGCTGACTAGTTGGATATTTTAACCACAAGTTATATCTGGGATCTTAATTGCAAACTAGCCTAGTTAACTATTTGCAAAGTGTAGGCTTATATAAAATTCTGTCGATAGCTGACTAGTGGCTAATTCCTGGTGAAATCTATATATAAGTGAGGTCTAATATATAACTAGTCAGCTAGTCTAAACATTTTATAACTATTGCCTCCTCCCAAATATATTGGCACGTGATGCCTCAGGTTGGTACCAAATCCTTGGAGAAGTAATCCTTGGTAATCCTTGGGAAGTAATATACTTTTATTTCTTAGTCCCAGGTTACCAGTTACTGTTATTTCCATTGCCCCCACTTTTACCCATTCCCAGCCCTCACCTTGTGGAACCGGATACTTCCTCTAGTAAATATCAATTTTTATTTTGGACAACAGAAATAAATTGTTGAATCTTATTAATTACTTATAAAGAGTCGTTGCCACAAGTTATTGTTTGTGAGTAGTAACTCAAGTTATTATTTGTGGGTAGTAAGTAGTTTCCAACAATTGTGAAAACTCTTTTACCACTATCATAATAACTTAATCACATATTCGATATCATAATAATATATTCTTAAGAAAAATTTAATTAAGAAAAAAATATTGCTTAACTTAATATCCTCTCCCCCCTTCCCCCCTCTGATGGATAAATACAGTGATTTATAAATATTTATGATATTCATTTTGTTAATGTGACTCATTTATTCTTGTTAATGGATTAGTATTTGGTGTAAAACAATGGAGACAAATAGATTTGCACTGGTAAAAAATATGGGTTAAACATATAGAGCAGACAGTATATTTGTCTATCAGAAGAGGGGGGGGGGGATAAAGTGAAGCAACACAGTCATAGGAATGAAATGAGTAAGTATTTATTAGGGCTTTAAGGGATTTTTCATAGTTGCTTGTAACAGTTTTATGATCATTTACTTAGAGCCAGATCTTCCAATGCTTAGTGCAATATAGAGTAGCACTTGCTCACATCTGCGCTAGGCAATCCTCAGATCACAGCTCATTGAGTGATAATTGTAGAGCTCTGGCCTTATGTTTAATGAAACAACCAATGGTGATCTGTTGTCTACCAGTTTACCAGATCTGTTTTCTTGAGGCCCTGAGAGGTCCAGGACCTAACATCACAGGAATGTTGTCCTTGTTTCATTTGACACAACCCTGGCATCACTATTTTCTAAAACTGTGTGTTTTTTAGTGTTTTAATGAGAAACTGATCTAAGGGTCAAGGACTGTTGTCACCCCAACTATTTGTAAGTACTCTTTGCAGGAAATTGTTCTCAAATTTAATTGATTTTTTTTCTACAGAATTAAACATTTTCTCTGTATTTATAATGAGGAGCAATTTCAGCTAAAAAGACTACTTAAAAAGAAAGTAATTTGTATACTTTAAAGGCATGTGAATTGACAAATCATGTGATAAGTTGACTATGTACCTGGCTAAGTGCTAAACAATCACCATATTACAAACTGTAACCCTCAGCTTAAGAGTTTTAGACAACAACAAATATTGGTAAGATTTGTTTTGTTATTTCCTTGGATTTTGAGAAGGACATGATAGAGATATGAGCTACAAAACATCATTTTGGACCCTAGTTTAGACTAAAATTTATTCTTGAACTGTCAATCTTCTATTGTTCCAAAATTTCCAAGCTGCAAAGAGCTATTATTCTGCAATTTTAATTTAAAAGTTTTTTTATACTGAAAAATAGGGCCTATAGAAGTACAGTTAGATTTCATAAATACATTTTTTTAAACCTTTATTTCTACCTATCTTTAATAATACAAAATGAAAAGAGAATATTATTCTATTGATTTGAACTGTTGAACCTTGTGAACCTCATCCTTTTTCTTTATTAATATAATTTTTGCTTTACAGTTTACAACATCAGTTATTACAGATTGCCTAATTTCTAGGGACCTTTTGATCTCCTGTGTAGGAAGGACCAATTCCAAGCGTTTTTGATAGTATTCTACATTTTATAAGAGACTTTAAGTGTATTGGACGAATTTGTTATTGACTCACCTCTAATTCCAAATATGGCTGAAAATTTCACTCTACCTGAAGCTTCTGATATTAAGAATGGTAAGTTATCTAATTATTGTTCTGCTAACAAAATAGAAGGAAAATATTTCCTTCTATTTTCTCACTTAAAAAAATGTTAAGTAAAACAAATGAAGAAAAAGTAACTGTGTCTTTTTCGAGTTGACATCAAGGTAGAAAATTTAGTGTTTACGGCAGGATAATTTTCAACTGCATGAATTTGAGTCGCATTGGCACGGTAGCCGTGAGAGATAAAATGAACATGGGGGGGGCTCAAGGGGATTTGGTAAGAAAAAGTAAAACTTGGAGGGATAAAGGGATGGGAGGGAAGATGGTACTGGAAAAGGGAAGTGGAACAGAGCGTGTCTGGGCAAGGAACTATCTATTTTGACAAAAAGATTATGAATGCCCAAACTAGTTGGCCACTTCCTAGACTTTAAAATAGGATTAAAGTTACAAGGGGAATGCTTTTGGGAGGCGAACAAGCAAGAGGGTTGGGGACGGGTCAGCTGGATTAAAATGGTCTGTAAGGGTATGGTGACGGAACAAGAGTAGATTCCGTGGACGTAGAGAAAATTCTTTAGGCATAATTAATTGTCCAACATCGGGCTGGGAGGAGGACATGATTGGAGGTAAAATGTTAAATGATCAAGATGAGAAGGGGGTTACGGAAGATTTCTACCTTTCCCTTAAAAGAGTGGGGTTTTAAACTTACTCTCCATTGTTGCTGGTAGATGAGCAACATTTCATGATTCATCAATACAATATAAAACAGAACAAATATCAACAAGGTCAAAACTGCACTTATGAGACAC
Source organism: Artemia sinica (assembly GCA_027921565.1). Taxonomy (NCBI): domain Eukaryota; kingdom Metazoa; phylum Arthropoda; class Branchiopoda; order Anostraca; family Artemiidae; genus Artemia; species Artemia sinica. The sequence continues at coordinate 1,667,604 of CM051269.1, read as the reverse complement.
GGAAATACCTTAACTAAAGTTACGACAGATACGTCTATATAAAAACTTTCAGTGTTTACGAAACTCGTAAAAACACAATTAAAATAGCTACAAATCATATTTTCTTTTTTGATTATTCTTAATGTAAAACAAAACTCAAAATGAAATTTTGATGTCAATAGATGTGTCAAAAGAATTGGCTTATTATGATGATTCCTAATAAATAATATTCATTAAGTTTAGTCTTACCAATCAAAAGCTACAAGCCTGAGAAAATTTGCCTGATTTTACAAAAATGGAGGTAGTGGCCCTAAAAGTCATGAAAGCTTAATAAAAGTCACACCATCTGATTCAGCGTGTCAGATGACCCTACTGTAGAGGTTTTGAGCTCCCATCTGCAAAAATGTGATATTGTGTTTTTTTTTTTGCCAGAAGTATCACGGATGCGTGTTTTTTTTTCAGGGGTGATCGTATCGCCCCAATAGTCCCAGAATTTTGAGAGAGGGTTCATTTGAACGGAAATTAGAATGCCCCTTTCCCCCCCCCCCAAAGTCGTCTGCTCAAAATTTAAAAATTACTCCCTGAGGTAATTTTTCTTTGATGAAGGAAGTTTCTGGGGAGTGGACTTTCCACGGGAGATTTTACAATGGGGCATGTTGGTAGGATATCTATTCAAAATTCTTTCTATTTGTCTCACTTTCTCTGTTCCGACTAAATATTATACATGTGAAGATGTTTAGAGAAATGGTCGGCGAACTTATTGACCAAAGAGGCAAGTATGAACATTACAATAATTTTTAAAGAATTGGGAGCCAAATCTCCTTCTTTAGTTAACTTTTTTTGGTACGTGTTTATTATACGGTACACACTCGAGAAGTGAAGTTAGGTTGATCCTGATGAAATATAACCAACGTACCTTGTTATGAAGCAGAAGATCAGGGTTCTCAATCTCCATTTCAAATAAAAATTATTTGAATTGGTGATGATTAAGAACTTTAAATAAAATGGAGCTTATAATAGTAATAGCTAATTCCATAAATATTCAAATTTCTTCCAGAAATGCTTGTGCACCAATGGCTTGATGTGCTTTGATGAATTGTGCTTTGGCCCCATCTGTTAAAATCCGCATAATTTTTATCGAGGGGACTATGATGCTTATCTATATATTCAATTACAGTACTTGCGATACTTTTTTTCGGGTCTGACCTTTGAGTGGTAATAATCCTAAAAGCTCTATTTAGGCCCTGAATGAAACATAAATCTTAAAAAAAGTGAAACTTGTGCTGTATCATTTATGTCACAAGACTTGTCAGTCGCTATTTATTAAGCCGGAACCAGTTTGAGATCTTCAATATGCTTTGTGTTTATATTTGAACAAATTGTAATTGTTCTGTCTTTAATGGTTTTGGAAGACACTTGTAACTTGAATTTTCTTCAAAATATCTGCTTTTTTGCTCTTAAAATTTTTCAACTTAAAAATTTTTTTTTACATGTTCTCGGTTTATAGTAGAATTGAATTTATCAAAATAAAATGCAACTTTTCTTACGAAGTTTTTTTTTTTATGGAAATATTATTGTGCCTTCATGGATGTTTGAGCCAGAGTCGCACTTAAAAGACCAAAAAGCCACATGAGGCTCAGGAGCCTGTTTTCTAATTTTGTTTTAGGATCTCATTACATAAAATTTTCTTAAAGAACAAGGTGTTCTATTTAAATCACTCTATTTTTTGGCACTAGATTTTTGCTCTAAATTTACTAAATACTCTTTTTGTCAAATGTATATACATTTTTGTCAAAATTGTTTTATATCCCTGTTAATTTATCTTTTTAGAAGTTGATGATGCTTTAGCAAGTGACATTAAGAAGCAGGTTGACAGTTTAGACCTATTTATTGTTCCCAAACTTGAAGTTGGTCCGATGAGCACTTTTCCCAGTATTTGGGCATCATGTAAATTTGAACCTGAGTCTCAGGAATTTGGCTCCTCATCTAATACTGATCAAGGTAAAAATTTCAGAGTTCCTGGAACTAAATAGAATAATAATAGCTAAAATTCGACTTGAAAAAGTAAAATCTTAAACTCTAACTTGAATACTACTGCTAACGACTGAATGCAGAACCAAGCTGCCCTAAGCCAAGAGACGTACAAATGTCTCTTTGCGTTGGACACTACTCACAGTACAGTCTCATTAGCATATCGAAAAGTTTGGAGCTTCCAAGTTTGCATACTTTTCTAGGGATCTTTAAAAAAAAGGCAAAAATATTTCTGTCAGCGGACACTTGAAGTTACAGGCTAAGGGAAACTAGAAATATCTTCAGACATAGAGCGCCATTGCTAGACCTGGTAGATGATTACTATTCAGTATTAAACCAGGATCGTGTCTAAGAGTTTGAAACGCCCTGCCGAAATAATTCTTGGATTCGTAAAATAGTTTTAAAATGCAGGAATAAATAAACAATCTTAACTCCTCCATCCCCCAAAAGATTGGGGTTTTTTAGCAGATAAAATCTTAAGTTCACTTTGCACGTTCAGTTTTTTTTTTAGCTTTACATAACGATCTTGAGGTCTCACTTGATAGTCTAATAAAACGACAGGCAAGCATGAAGAAAAGTACTTAGAAAAAATGAAGATCTTAGAGCCTTGAAAATTTTTTAAGCAAGAAAGTCTATGTATTATATCCTCCTCCATTGCGAGGAACCAACGTAATAACTTTGAAATAAAAAAAAAAATGCATAGATAGATAGATATATAAGTGCATTTAAAGGAATTTTCATTCACAATGTCACTTTCACTAAAATTATTTTTGCACCCTTAGCTCTCTGAAACTTAAAAAAACCGTTCATTTTGCTTAAGTTTTCAACTAGGATAGTCAAATCATTAGCAAAATCTATGTTTGGGACAAGTTTTACATTCTCTTTTTGATTCCATGCCCCCTTTTAGCTTTTAAAGTATTTGACAAAGTCCATCACACATCACAACTGATCCGTAAAGATGAGCATAAAAACGTAACTCCTCTTGACTCCTGATTAAGTAATAACCACAGCAATGTTATCAGAGACAATATTGTTATCTATAAAAAAAGGCCATAAGGCTTCAATTTTTTTCCACAGGCACTTCCTATAGAAAGTTGGGTCTTGTAAAATCGGAAGGGACTCATTCAGTTGGAAATCGGAAGTTCTAGTGCCATTTTTGAGAATGAAAAGAGATTGTGCGAGATGAAAGAGATTTTTGAGATGAAAAGTGCAACTTGCGCCCTGCTCCCTTCACGCTGTCTTTTCCTCAAATGCATCCAATGAAAACTTTTTGATAACCATTTTGTTCAAAATAGTTATAAAATCAAATAAAAAAAACTCTCGGGTCAACAAATTCCCCCAGAGCCCGGAGGTAGTGTTGAAAGTTATTCTCTGGGTATATAAGGTTTATATGGAAGGGTTGGTCGAATAAACTTTGGAGGGGCTAATTTGATTGGAAATTGAAAGTACTCTTTTTCTTTTTAAGAGTCAAAATCTATAGGAGGGGAACTAGACCCCTCGCCCCTGTTTCCCCAAATGAATCCGATCAAAATATTCAGATATATATTTTTTTCAAAACAGATCAAAGATCAGATAACAGAAATTCCTGGGTTGACACAACCCTTCCAGAGCCTGGGTGCACGTGTAAAAGTTGTACCCCGGGACATATAAGGTTTTTATACAAAGGGTGGTCGTATAAACTTTGGAGGGGGCTTGTTTGATTGGAAATTGAAAGTTTTAGTACCCGTATCCAAAGTGAGAAGCGATCGGAGGGCAAATAGCCTCTCCCAATGCCCTCTTTTCCCCGAATGTATCCCATAAAAATTCTGAGCTACCCATTTCTTAAAGATAGTTCAAAGATCAGATAATCTTTCACGGGGGAATACAAGGTTTTTCTGCAAGGGGTGGTCGTAACTTCGGAGGGGGCTCATTTGATTGTAAATTGAAAGTTCTAGTTTCCTCCTTAAGAGCGTAAATAATTACGCTCAGTGACATTCAGTGCATGGAAGTGTTTATTTAATATGTGAGTTTTGTTTCTTATTTATTTATATTTTTTCTTTTGTTTTTTTTTCTTTCTCTTTATGTGTTTAGTATGTTTTATTGTGATGTAAGTTAAGTTTTTTTTTTTATTTATTTATTTTATTTTATTTTTTTTCCGTTGAGAAAGGCTCCCGGATGTGGGGCCGAAATATTCGGGGCTTTTGTGCATAGTTAATTGTTTTGTATTTCACTGCTTTATAGAAAATTAAAACCCGTTTTTCTTGTTTAAAAATTTTTTTTGTCCCTAAGAGCGAAGTGATTGGAGGGCAACTAGTACCCCCACCCTCCCACGCTCTCTTTTCTCCAAACGCATCCGACAAAAATTTTTAGATAGCCATTTTGCTCGAAATAGTCCAAATATCAGATAACAAAAATTTTGGGGTAGACACAACCCTCTGGAGCCCGGGGCAAGTGTTGTAAGCTATTCTCCGGGGGCATATAAGGTTTTTATGGGAGGGGTGGTCGTATAATCCTTGGAGGGGGCTCATTTGATTAAAAATTGAAAGTTCTAGTCCCATTTTAAGTGTCAAAATTGGTCGGAGCGTAACCAGCCCTCCCAAGCCCTTTTTTCCAAGTAAATTTGATCAAAATTTTGAGATTGCCATTTTGTTCAAAATAATTCATGGATCATATAGCAATGTCTCTGGGGTTGACACAGCCCTGCAAATCCTGGGGTCAAGGGTTGTAAGTTATTCTCCAGGGGCATATAAGGTTTGATGTAAGAGGATGGTCGTATAAACTTGAAGGAAGATCATTTGATCGGGAATTGAAAGTTCTAGTTCTCCATTTTATGATCCAACAATGACTCTTAAGGCACCCCCCCCCCCCCTCCATGTATTATTTTCCACAAATGTATCTGAGCGAAAATTTGACGCAGCCATTGTGCTCAAAATAGCCCAAAGATTATGTCACAATGCCTTCGGGGTTGATAAAACCCCATAGCCCTGGAGCAAGGGGTTTAACTTAGGCCCCGGGGCATATAAGGTTTTATGGAAAATGCAGCCGTATAAATTTTGGGGGAAGCTTATTTGATTGAATAATCAAATAATTTCTTAAAGAAGAAGGTGTTCTATACGCATAAATTTTTTTTTCGGAACTACATCTTTGTCTGAATTTACTTAATTTTCTTTTCGTAAAATGTATATACATTGTTGTCAAACTTCTTTTATATCTGTTTTAATTATATTTTTAGAAGTTGAAGATGCTTTACCAAGTGATATTAAGAAGCAGGTTGACATTTCAGACCCTTTTTTGTTTCCCAAACTAGAAGATGGTCTGACGACTACTTTTCCCAGCTTTTCGGTGTCACGTAAACTTGAACCTGAGTCTCAGGAATTTGGTTCGACATCTATTTGTGATCAAGGTAAAAAATTCACTGAGTTCCGGGATCAACTTAATAAGATAACAATGACTAGAATTCGGCTAGAAAAAGTAGAATATTAGTAATATAGAATTAATAATTAATAGAATTAATAAAAAAGCAAATTAGAAAAAGAAAGAGTAAACTCTAGCTTGAATGCTATTACTTACTACTGAATGCGTCCCCACTATCAGGGGACGACATAATAATTTTTTGGCCCGAAATGGACGGGTTGTTGCCCGAAATGGACGGGTTGTTGCCCGAAATGGAGGATCTTTCGCAATCTGTGATTTTTCACCCATAGAATGTGTCATAGCCATCTCAGTCTTTCACTTATTACAGCCCTAGTAATTGGGACAGAACTAAATTTCTTGTACAGCTTTCTGATTGAAATACGGTCAGTCAGACGGGTACCCAAAAGAATATGTATTTCTCAAACAACAAACCAGCAAATCCTCCTCCGTCTTTGGTACCGCCCACATTTCAGAGCCATATTTGATCACTGTTATCACTGTAGCTTCCAGTATTCTATTCTTGGTTTGGAGACATGTTTTTCTTCTATTCTTCCAAATTTTTAAATTTTCTCAAAAATACCCTGGGCATTGTCTATTCTTCTTTAACATTTTCATTGCATCCACCACTTTTACTAATAATAAACTTACTTGAACTTCACTTGACCACTTACATTACAATGGCTTCCCAATCTCTAATCTTTTTATTTCTATTTCAACTCCAATTTCTAATCTGGTTATTTTATTAAGTACGTTACTTCTTTTAATTTTTCTATACTTTATTCAACGATTATTCCTTTGTCATTTCACTGTTTATATCCTCATTATTGGGTCGTGGGTCGCTAAAATTTTAAAGTGTAGATTTTATGGAATTACGCGAAAGACAGGGAAACGGAGAAAAAGAGGCTAATAATAGACATAATCATAGGAAGAGCTTCCAAGCACCTCAACAATAATTTCTTATAGATTTAATGCGTAGGGTAATCCTCCAACCAATAATGGAAAACGAAGATGGATGTTTGTATATCTCCAATCGCGGAAAAAAAACTGAATTAAACGGTAGACCGGAATAAGACTGGGTAGCAAAAATTCAATCTAACTTAAATCGTAAAGCATAAAATGCGTTTGAAGAATTGCGGACTGAAGATGCTGGCCGATTTGAGTCACGTTTGGAACACATGCGTTAAGAATCTAGAATTGAAACAAAGACAAATTCAGATACTTAGAAAGAGTTTCTCTACAGACTAAAGGACCTAGAATGGAAATGGTTAAATATTAGAAAATATACATCAGATCTAACGAGATTAAAATTGGGAGGCAGAAGTATGGGGTTGATACCATTACGTAGAAGAGAAAAATAGATTTTGATTAATTAGTATGACTAGAATTAGTACGATTTTAGCTTCCAAGAGTATTTTACTAGAAATAGTCCCAATAGAGGAAAACACATTAAACAATATCTTGGGTTGTAGCCAATAATAGCAAAGAAAATTTATGCGTTTGCTGAATCTTACAAAGGTCAGTGAAAATTGACCAGAAGGTTGGTTTAAATGGCTGTTGATTCTTGTTGCCGATCAAACTTACGTGCCGATTTGCGTCATTAATAGATCATAAGTCACCCGTATCGACACAATTACAGCAGTATGTTATAATGGAGATAAGTATTCATGCTGATTAGCCTGGGTTAGAATATAAATTTCAAAGGATTTTTTTACCGTTCTTAGAAAAATAGTAATTTTTCTTTTCCATTATCTCCTCTTCCAAGCACCGTAGATTTGGTCCTGTCCGAGTAAGGTATTGGCAAAACTATTTTAGCTGCTAAAGCGACTTAAAAATCATGTGCTCAATTTTAGAAGATCTTATAAGTATTTTATAGGATTTTTTTATTCTCAGGGGGTAATGTTCCACAAAGAGGGAGGGGGATATTTTCAGGTTTTTTTTTTCAAAACTACGTAAATCAAATTTTACGTAAAATTTAAACCCATTTTTTTAAATGAAAGTTATGAGCAACATAAAAACTTCAAATGAAAAAGAAATATTCCACATATAAGAGAGGTTACACAACCGTCTGCCTTTCAATTTTTAGACTAAAGTATTTTAATGCATTGCAAACGATTAGAGGTCAAGTCTGAGTTATTAAGACAGTTAAAGGTCAAGTCTGACCTTAAACTGTTTAAATAATATCACCTCTGTTTCAACAGTTTCACACATGGTACAAATTTTCCTGCTTTTTTAGTTATAGTTGACAAATTTTTACTTTGATTGTGCTATGTAAATTGTTATTGCACCCGACTAAGCCAGGTTGAATGTTATTAACTCTTCCATTTTGTTTCCATTCTCATTTCGTTCTGAAATTGTTTTGGCAGCCTATAGTCACTTATTCTAGAATTAGCTACAAGTTAATGTTAAAGGCGTGAACTTGTCCTCCTTCTTATTTGAATTATTCCCTGTATTGATTTTGTAGAATTTATTAGGTGATCCAAATTCAATTTTTGTGCCTACAACCTATTTTTTAAATATATAGATGGCAGGTACCAACAAAATTGAGTTGTCTTTTCCAGCCGAGAAGCATAATACATGCTTTGGTAAAACTAAGAGAGATTCCCAAGACAAATCGTGTTGAGGAGCCATGAACGAATATCAAGAAGACTAAGTAGGTTGAATTTGGAATCAATGGGATGGAAATGGAATGAATTTGGAATGAGGCAATAATAAGTACTAAAAACGATCTAGTTAGATAGCTCCAGTTACTTGTTACATTTTTAGTCAGAAAGGTGGATACTGCGGAGAAGTGAAGAGTTTAAAGGCCAATTTGCTTCTACGATTTATTTATTGCCCTCTTTTTTTATTGTTCCCTGCGAATCTCGCTATTTTCATATAATTTCTCAAATTCTATAATTCACATATTCCTACAATGGGCAAATATTATATATTTTTTCTAAATCACATTTTAAATAATTCGTTTCTAGAACTTGCATCCCCTCCATGAAAAAAAAAAAAAATTCTGCGTAAATGTTGTACGCACTAGATCAGAGAAATAAAAATTACATTGGAGCAGATGGCACTAAAAGTCAAAGGGGCTGACTGAAAAGCACGTACTATAAGGAAAATGTTTTCTTTAATTGTTCTTTAAATTTTCTATATAACCTGAAACACAATGGCTGTTTGATTAGAATAAGATGGTTTCTAAAAGTATTATATAACTTTAGCACACACAGAGCTAGATATTTAGGAGGGGTATCCCCCGACGGACTCAGCTAAGTGAAGGGAGTGGATGCCCCCCCCCCCTCTCTAAAAGAAATCCAAAACGTACCGAAGCTTTGGAGCTTTGGGCGTCTTAATTTAGCTTATTTGTCCTTGTGTGTTGGCACACTGGAGAATTTTTTGGCAGAATCTTTATATCCTCCCTCCTAACTTAGAACCCTATCTTTGCCCTGTAATTCGTCACACATACTGAATCATTTTTGAGGCTATACTCACATCAGAAGGAGACAGGGTTAAATTGATGAAGGTAGGCTATAGTGTAGAGTGGAAATACTATTGGAAAAAGAAAATATACCAGTAGATTCAGTGACGTTCTAGATTAGGGGCATTTGTTTCTAGATTAGGGGCACTGTTTAGGGAGCCTAAACAGTGCTTCAGGAAGGTCTTTTAAAGTATGTGCCTCTCCCGTCCCCCTATAAATGGTATCAAACCATTTATGAAAAAAAAAACTTACACAAAACTTCCATGTATAAATTTACACAAAATTTGTGTTATAAAAATAAAATTTTCAGAATTAGATCTACAGCCCTCACAAGTTGCAAGGAAATTGTATTGAGCCTCTTAACATGTCTAAATTCTGATTTATAATGTTTAAAATAAGTTGAAGACCGGTAAATGTGGAGCAGCTCATATAATAGACCTACGAGTAAAATAAATATACCACTTCTATTCATTTTTTTGCTCTTTCTGAATATGATGATCATCGCTTTTCTTGCAAATTTAAATTTAAGCCTTTTCAGGGCCCTTGAAAATAATAATTTCTTTCTATAATTTTTTGGATATAAAAATGGGTTAAAACATTGGTTTCAAACTTACTAATTAATTATAAATCTAAGGATTTCAAAACAATTCAGCTATGTTTCCTTCTTATTTTGTTATGCCACTTAAAACTGCCACTTTACCAAGATGTAAAAAAATATCGCAGCCGACAGAAGAAAACTGTTTTGAATTTTTTATCCAACTCAATTTTGAGTAATGAATGCATGTGGATTATATAACTTTAAAAAAAATGCATTTTGTAATGAAATAATAAGTTTGGAACAAATCTTTTAACTTTTTTGTGTACCCAAAAACCTCCCCATATAAGGTAAAACTATAGACTATAGGCTATAAGGTAAGACTCCCCTGTACTCAAACAAATATTTTGATGAAAATAAATTGTTCCTAAACAGGGATAACAGGCTCCTAATATTGGACAGAAAAAAAACAATTAGCGTGGATTGTCTGTTTAATATATATTTACTGATTTTTATTCCTCAAAGTTTTGATACCTTTTTTTTATTTATTAAAGTTAAAAAAGTGAAAACATTTAAAATGTATTGGTTTTCAGTAAAGTGCAAATTATGTTCTGGTCTTGAGTAGGCATAGTGGTTTAAGACTCAGATGGGATTTACTCGTTTAAGAGTCAGGTGGAGCTTTGCCAAGGAAAGGTGCATGACCAGTCATAAGATATCTATATCTTAGGCAGCATACGGGGAGCAATTGATGTAGAACAGATCACGCCATCTCTTAATTCATGTACAAGATTATTAGAAGAGTCTATAGTTACACCGACTCTTCCTGGCATTCTTATTTCCTCTTTTTTCCTTATTATTCTTTCCTTCATTATTTGCCTCCTTATTGTCTCTCCTTTCCTTGCACGACAATCGGAAAAGATTATCCATGTAAAGCTGAAACACTCCAAATTTGAAATAAATGATCGTTGCAGGGATAGCTGAAACCTAGTAAAGTAATCAAAAATAAAAGGTTGTTGTAAAATTATTTTATATTTATTTTAATGCTTTACACTGATATGCTAAACTGATATGGTTTTTGATATAATTATGTATAAGTGTTTTTTTCTTCCTCAAAACTCATCAAGTTTTTGTCTGCCTTGAATATGTGAGGACCACCTTAATTATAGACAGTGCCATGAATAAAGGAACTGTTATAAGTGTGATGATTTTTGATTTGTACAAGTGTTTTTTTACAAGTATTTTCTTATCTGTGATTAATGGATTTGACATCTCTTTTGACTGAATTAATGGACTTGTAAGAGGTGATTAAATGCTGGATTTATCAACAAAACTGCAATAGCCCACATTTATCAACTTAACTACAACAGTCTGGATTCATCTAGATCTATCCACTTCTCCTATCCCTAGAACCAAAGGTCTTTTTCAAGGCCAACAAAATTTGAAAAATGAATACTCATTGTGAATAATCAGAATACATTCCTTTTCAGTTTTTTTTTGGCTAAATACCAAAATTTTTGTCCAACTTGCTAAAGTAACAGATATATATATATATATATATATATATATATATATATATATATATATATATATATATATATATATATATATTATATATATATATATATATATATATATATATATATATATATATATATATATATATATATATATATATATATATATATATATATATATATATATATATATATATATATATATATATATATATATATATATATATATATCCTTTATTTCCATAATAGCTTATAGCTAACAGCGGACGTCAAACAACAAGAAAATATAACACATGAGATCAGATAAATAAATATAAAAATAAATAAACTTTTTCATAACTTTTTATAGATTTCCTTTTGAACTAGTTCCTCACTATAGTTGTTCACGAAGTATGGAACAAACGATGATAGGTACCTTTATGATGCCTTTCGGGGTGGGGGACAAAGGAGTTGGCACGACGAACTGAGGGCTCCTCTACGTGTTTTTGGCCGACTGATCTGTGATTCCTGGAAATCCGGTAATATTTTGCGATGGACATCACAGCTTAGGCATTTTTTTCTGAAACGCATCGTGAGATCGTGGTGCCTTTTAGATAGTTTCTGAAGCCTCAGTTTCTGCAGGCTGTCCTCATAGGATGTATAATTTGCCCCAAGCATTATTTGGCACGCCCGCTTCTGAATATTTTCAAGCTTTTCGGTTTGGAAAACCGTTAGACCTGGGTGCCAAACGGGACAAGCATACTCGGTTTGCGGTCGGACATACATACAGTATAGACTGCGCATAATGGAAATTTGGATATTGAACCGCGTTAGGCAAGCAAAGGATTTTAGGCATAGGGAAGCCTTTTGGAGGATAGACTGTATATGTGGATCCCATTTCAGGTTGCTTTTGAAAATTACTCCTAGAATTTTTATTCATCTTTAGTTGTAAGTCCAGTGTCTTCTTGGGAAGGAATTGCAGATTTTAAAAAGCTAACACGTAGAATTTGGCTCTTGGTTTCACTAACTGTAAGCACTACATCTTCAAGATTATGCTTTAGCTGGGAAAATATTGATGAGGTGGTGATTTCCTCTGCTAGGCTCGCTAAGGTGCGGAATGATATGCTTGACAGGTCGTCAGCAAACTTGTAGCGACTTTGTATATGTGCTAGGACAGGGTTAAAAAAACAATCAAAAAGATCAGTGATCCTAATTTTGTCCCTTGGGGTGCTCCGCACCATATTTCTAGGAATTCGGATGCTTCATCCTGCGTGAGTGAAACACATTGGTTTCGATTGTGCAGGAAGCTTGCAACCATTCTCACAAGAAACTGTCGAGCACCCATTTCTTTAGCTCGGTTAATAGCTATCAGGTGTTGGATGCTGTCAAACGCCTTTACTATATCGCTGAGAAGGATTTCTGCGTATGACTCTTCCTTCTCGAGATGTTTCATCAGATCGTCAAGAAGACATACAAGATAGTGGATAGTATTATGTCCAGGCCTGAAACCAAATTGCCGAGGGTCTAAATTAGCTGCAAGATCTCCATATAAATATTCACAGATAAAGCCCTCAAACACTTTGGAAAGGCACGGGGTTTTTGAAATCGGGCGCAAATCGTTAGGTGAGAGGGTTTTTCTATTTTAGGAATGGGAGTTATATAGGCTGTCTTGAAGCAATCCGGGAATGTACCATCTATTAGACATTGATTGAAACAGGCAGCCAAAATAGGACTAAGCTCCTCAGAGCAATGAGCTATCAACTCAATAGGAATTTCTAGAGGGTAATTACTCTTCCTGAGGTCCAGGCGTTTGAGCTTCTCGCATACTTCATGGGGGCGAATGATCGGAATTTTTCAATGGGTCCATTTTCAGGTAGCTCGTCAAGAGGTAGGTGTGTGCGACAAATATTTGAAAAATGTGTGTTGATCATATCAGCGCTCAGAGGTTCACCATCAGAGCCGTAGGTTGTCAGCTGCTTTCGAGTCCGTCCCATAATCTTCTGGACCTTCTGGTGGAATCTAGAGGGGTTAGACTTCCAAAGCTTGTTAACTACTTGAGCACCAAATTCCTTCTTAGATTTCTTTATTTTGAGAAATATGACATTGCACATTTTTTTTAGCCTCATCTTGATATCCCAACTTATAGAGCTCATTTCTCGATTTGATTAGATTCTTAATCTCTTTAGTCACCCACGGCTTATTTTGTGACTTGACCAGGATTGTCTTTTCGGGAAATATTACTTTATATTCATGGAAAAGCTGAGCAGTGACCTCTTGCATCATATTGTTGCCGTTCTTCATAGTAAGGACTTTCGACCAGTTTTTCCTAGCTAGCCACTCTCGGTAAATCTGGAGTTGTTCTTGAGTTTGCGGGCGGTACTTCACCACTGACTGGGATCTGTCAGGGGGTTCTCTGCTAGGCTTCCCTATTACAGTAAGGTGGTCACTCATTCCAATAGCGGGGAGAGTGTAGGGGGGATTATAGAACTCCTCAATATTGGTAATAATAAGGTCTAGTACTTTTTCCTCGCGTGTTGGGACTTCAACAACTTGCGTAAGTGAGAGTGAACTTGAGTCAGCTAGCCTTTAAATCATTAAAGTCGCCCAGGATCTGAATGGCAGCGTATGGGTATTGGGATCTTATGTAGTCAACCGAATACTGTAGGTAGAGTACCAGTTCCTTTCGGAACGATACTCTTGGCGGGTAGTAGACTACACCAAAAATGATTGACGATACTTCTTTTGGTAAGTATCGGGGTCTTGTCCATAGCCACAGAACTTCGTGCTCAGGTTTCCTAGGGATAGGCATATTTAGGGCTCGATTCGGAATTGCAGACTTGCAAAGAAAACCAACTCCGCCACCATGAATCACAGTGACCCCGTCCTTATTTAATCTTGGGAGTAGATACACATCGTACCCGGAAATAATCGTGCATGTGTCAGACGCGGACCAAGTTTCGCACAAGCAAGCCACTTTCATCAATGTCATATATATATATATATATATATATATATATATATATATATATATATATATATATATATATATATATATATATATATATATATATATATATATATATATATATATGATATATATATATATATATATATATATATATATATATATATATATATATATATATATATATATATATATATATATATATATATATATATATATATATATATATATATATATATATATTATATATATATATATATATATATATATATATATATATATATATATATATATATATATATATATATATATATATATATATATATATATATATATATATATATATATATATATATATATATATATATATATATATATATATATATATTCAGTACTTATGCATTATACACCACTCACTCAAGTTTATGCTGTGTAAAACTCGAGAACAAATCGGTTTCTTTGTTAGTATCTTTCAGCTTAGTGCGAGATAAGACAAAGACAATTTACAGAATAGATGGGAAATATATGATTACATATATAAATTTGGGCTATATATTTGCAGATAAGGGGGGGGGGGTAAAGTATTCGGACAGTTTGAAGTCAGAAAACAATTCTTACTGTAATGAAGAAACTAACGAAGAAACCTGTTTGTTTTCTTACTCATCGTGAACTTGAGTGAGTGGCGTATAATACACAAGCACCAAAATTCCTTCCCCATAGAGAAAATACATAACAAAAACTCAAATAAAATTCTCAAATTTGGAAAGCCTTATCCACGGGATATTTTCCTGGGGGGGGGGGGGTAGACACCGGCCACCAGCTAAAACTTAATTAAGTAAAAATATAAAAGGTACTTGTAAATGAGCTATGTTAGTGATTTTTATCTTATTAAGGATAATGCCCTAAATTGACTGATCCTTAATTCCGTTATATGTTAATTAACACAAGCCACGACACTAATTGCCTTGAGCTTTTAGCTCTTAGAAAACTTTTGTTTGCCTCTTTCACTGGCACTGAGTTACCTAAACGTTAAACATAAATTAAACAAATATGTAGTTCTTTTTCCAGGAGGTTTTTTCTTCGTTCACTATTTCTTTTTAGATTGCCCTCCCCCTTGTTGTGCTTGCCTCCTCCCCCTCCTTAAATCAGGTTTCACTGTATTGTAAAGATTTTCAGTAGTATAATTAAATAGAGAAACAAAAATAAAGAGAAGAAAGAAACTAAAACCTAATTTTAGGTCAAACAAAATCTAAGAGATAAAAGAAGGAAAAGATAAAGAGAAAATCCTTTCTTCTACGAGGAAAGGAAGAAATGAAAGTGGGAGTTGACTATCAAACGTATCAATGTTCTTAATATTGTGTTAGACTTCTTATGATTATAAAAACTTTTAAGTCTTTTATCTGTTAAATATTTCTCCTGCTTGAATTTTAAATAATATTTTCTATTATTTCTATGAAACGAAGCAGATTTTTAAAGCATAAATCCCAATCATCCAATGTTTCTCAATATAATATAGTTACGTAATACTCTTAGCTGTTATATTGACTTTTTTTTTTAATTTTATTTCCTAATTTTAGAAGTAACAACTACAACTATCTGCAGCATTGGTGGTGAAACTCCTATCCAGTGTGATGTATGTAAGAAGACTTTTGCTCGGTTTCAAAATTTTGAATAGACATAAACGAGTGCATACAGGACATAAACCCTTCCAGTGTGATATATGTGAGAAAACCTTTTTTAAGTTGGGAGATTTGACTAGACACAAACGAGTACATACAGGTGAAAAGCCCTTTCAGTGTAATATATGTAAGAAAACGTTTTCTCAGTCGCAAAATCTGATTAGTCATAAACGAGTGCACACAGGTGAAAGACCCTTCCAGTGTGATATATGTAAGAAAACCTTTACTCACTCGGGAGCTTTGACTACACATAAACGAGTGCATACAGGAGAAAAACCCTTCCAGTGTGTCATATGTAAGAAAACCTTTGCTTGGTCGACAGATTTGACTACACATAAACGAGTACATACAGGTGAAAAGCCCTTTCAGTGTAATATATGTAAGAAAAACGTTTTCTCTCAGTCGCAAAATCTGATTAGTCATAAACGAGTGCACACAGGTGAAAGACCCTTCCAGTGTGATATATGTAAGAAAACCTTTACTCACTCGGGAGCTTTGACTACACATAAACGAGTGCATACAGGAGAAAAACCCTTCCAGTGTGTCATATGTAAGAAAACTTTGCTTGGTCGACAGATTTGACTACACATAAACGAGTACATACAGGTGAAAAGCCCTTCCAGTGTGATATATGTAAGAAAACCTTTGCTCGGTCGACAGGTTTGACTAGACATAAACGAGTACATAAACTGTGAAAAACCCTTTGAGTATATATGTAGAAAACGTTTGCTCAGTCACAAAATCTGATTAGTCATAAACGAGTGCACACAGGTGAAAAGCCCTTCCAGTGTGATATATGTAATAAAAATTTTGTTGAGTCGGGACATTTGACTAGACATAAACGAATGCATACAATGGAAAAAACCCTTCCACTGTGATGTTTGTAAGAAAAAATTTGCTCGGCAGGATTGTTTGACTAAACATAAACGAGTACATACAAGTGAAAAATGCTTTTAGTGTAATATATATGAGAAAAGATTTTCTGAATAAGGCTCTTTAAATAAGATCCAATGAGGGCGTACAGGTGAAAAACCCTTTAGATTGCATATATAACAAATTTTGATCCAAGTCACTTTAAGTGCTAATTCCAACATGCATATATGAAAGTGTTATCCATAAAAAAAAAACTTCTGTATCAAGCTCTTTGAATAGGCACCAAAGAATTCTTAGAAGTGAAAAAGCTTTTCAAATATAATAGATTACACACATATATAGATTACACTACCAATTTTATGACGAATATTTTCTTTTGTACATAGTATTGAAAATAAATTCAAATTATACTAACAGTTTGAACTGATGAGCTTTCAGCAATTAATATGATTATACATCAAATATTCAGTTTAATTTATTAGCTCTTTTTAAAGTTGTTCAAGACGAACATAGTTTCACTACAAACAAGTGTTTGGATACTGCTTCCCTCCTATTTGTAAATAATAACCAAAAGACTACTGCGTCATTGGCGCTTAAGTGAAAACGAATTATTTTACAAATATTTTCTTTTCCAGTTCTTACAGCATTGAAAGTAAAAAAAAAAAAATTACAGTTAAATAAGTTCTTGAACTGATGGATCTTTCAACAATTAATATCATTATACATCAAATATTCAGTTTGATGTTGTTTATACTTTCCTGGACTGTTCAAGACGCATCTAATTTTTGATAAAGTGCCAATGACGCAGTAGGTTTTAGACTTTTACAGTGAGAGAAGGAGGTGATACCCAAAGTCTTGTTTTTAGTAATTTTTGTTCGCTTCAAACTTGATTTGTATATTCAATTTAAGTTTCACTCGTTTTAAGATTTATTTTTTAATTTACATTAATATCTATAGTATGTTTGTTTTCATTGAATGTTTATTTAATTTCTGTCCGTTTTAAGTTTCATTTATACTTAAATAAAACAAAAAATTTCGTTTTTAAGCTTGATTTTCATATTCAATCTAATCATTAATCGCTTTAAAATCTATTTATTCATTTATACTATTACTTGTTGTATGTTTTTTGCTCTGAATATTTATTTAATTTATGTTCGTTTTGGGTTTCATTTATTCTTTAATGGTAATTTTTGGTCGTTTTGAGTTTGAATTTTAACAGGTATTTGTATCTGCTGATATTAAGTTTAAAATGGCCTTTACTTTTCTTTGAAAAACTTATTTTTCGGAAATTTTTTTGTTAATTAATTTTTGTTCGTTTTTGATTGCAAAAAGTTTCAAGTTTTTAAAAATTCCTTATTTCAAAATCAAACCTTAAAAAAAATCAAATGTTCATCAAAATATTAAAACTGGTGTCAAAGTAACAATATCAAAGTGAAAAAATGGGTTTGCGTCAACCTCACAGTTTTTATTATCTGATGTTCTAACTATTTTTAACAAAAATGGCTATCTCAAAATTTTTATCAGATGGGTTTGGGAAAAAAGGGTGGTGGTGGGGGGCTAATTAGCCTTCAGTCTCTTTTGACTCTTTAAAGGTGAACTAGAACTGTCTATTTTCAATGAAATGAGCCCTTTCTGAAGTTTATACGAGCATCCCTTCTATAAGAACCTATATATCCCAGAGTATAACTTACAACGTCTGTCCCTTGACCCTGGGGGCTTTTTCGACCCCAGAGTCTTAATATCTAATGGTTGAACTATTATTGGATGGGTTTATCCTTCCGATAAATCCAAAGTCGTGTAAGACGGGAGGGGCTGGTTGTCCTCCGATCTTTTTTTAACTCTGAGAAAATGAACTACAACTTTTAATTTCCATTCAAATTAACTCTCTAAAGTTTATATGGCCATTCCTTTCATAAGAACCACATACGGCCCAGGACATAGCTTACACTGTCTGCCCCTCGGGCCCTAGAGGGTTGTTTCGACACCGGTGTTTTGTTATCAGACCTTTGAACTATTTCGAAAAAATGGCTCTCTCAAAGTTCTTATCGCATAGCTTTGAGGAAAATAGGGCGTTGAGAGGGAGGCTAGTTGCCCTCCGATCTCTTTTGACTCTTAAAAAGTGAACGAGAACTTTCAATTTCCAATCATATGAGCCCTCTCCGAAGTTTATACGAGCATACCTTCCATAAGAACCATATATGCCCCCAGATCAATACTTATAACGCCTGCCCAGGGCCCTGTGGGGGGGGGTCGACACAGGAGTTTTTCTTATGTGATCTTTGGACTATTTTTAACGAAATGGCCATACATAAAGGAGTTTTTTGTCAAATGATCTTTGAACTATTTTTAAGAAAATGGCTACCTCAAGCTTTTTATCAGATGTATTTGGGAAAAAGGGCTTGGGGGTTAGTTGCCCTCTGATCACTTTTGGATCTTAAAAAGGGCACTAGAACTCTCGATTTCCAATTGAATGTGCTCTCTTTGAAGTTTATACGACGACCCCTTCTATATGAAGTGCCTCTGGGAAAAAAATAAATGGAGTGTGGTGGAAGGCTAGCTGCCCTCCAATCTCTTTTGACTCTAAAAAACTGAACTAGAACTTTCAATTTCCAAATAAATGAGCCGTCTCTGAAGTTTTTACGAGCATCCCTTCAATAAGAACCATATATTCCCCCAGGGCATAACTTACAACGTCTGCCCTCGGACCCTGGAGGGCTATGCTGACCACGGAGTTTTTGTTATATGGTCTTCGAACTATTTTAAAAAAAAGCTATAATTTTATAAATCTCAAAGTTCATATCGGATAAGTTTGAGGAAAAAAGGGCTTGGAGGGGGCTAGGTGCCCTCAAATCTCTTTTGACTCTCAAAAAATGAACTAGAACTTCCAGTTTCCAATCAAATGAGCCCTCTTTGAAGTTAATACGAGCATCCCTTCCACAAGACATATATATCCCCCCTGGGCATAACTTACAACGCCTGCCCCCGGGCCTTGGGGGGTCGTATCGACACCGGAATTTTTGTTATATGATCTTTGAACTTATTTTAACAAAATACCTATCTCAAAATTATAGCGGATGTATTTGGGAAAAAGGGTTTTAGGGGGGGGGGGGGGGTGAAGCTGGTTACCCTCCGATATCTTTTGACGCTTAAAAAGTGAGTTAGAACTTTTGATTTCCAATCAAATGAGCCCTCTCTGAAGTTTATACGAGCATTCCTTCCATAGAACCATATATGCCCCCAGGACATAACTTATAACCCTTAGCACTGGGGGGTGTATGTCCTGCTCAAACATATAATTTCCAGAACTTTCAACTATGTTGAACAAAATGGCTATCTCAAAATTTTGATTGGGTGTGTTTGGCGAAATGGTGGGCGTGGAAGGGATGTTAGTTGCCTTCCAATCACTTTCGACTATTAACAAGGGAACTAGCCATTTAAAATTTCCAATCGAACGAGCCCTTTCTGAAGTTTCTACGACAGCGATTTCTATAAAACTTTATATGCCCCAGGGCATAACTTGCAACCCTTGCCCAGAGGGCTGTGGGGGGGGGGGGGGGGTTGTTATCCTCAAAGACCTAATTTCCTGAATTTCCAACTACGTTGAACAAAATGTCCATCTCAAAATTTTGATTGAATGTGTTTGGGGAAAAGGTGGTCCTGAGAGGGGGGTTAGTTGCCCTCTAATCACTTCAACTATCAAAAAGGGAATAGCCCTTTGAATTTCCAATCGAATGAGCCCCTTTTGAAGTTTCTACCACAAAGCTTTCTACAAAAACCTTATATGTCCCCAGGGCATAACTTACAACCCCTACCCTGAGGGCTTTGGGGGTCTGTCCTCCTTAGAAACATAATTTCTATCTGGAAATCAACTACTCTGAACAAAATGGCTATCACAAAGTTTTTATTGGATGTGTTTGTGGAACCTGTGGGCGTGGAAAGGAAGTTAGTTGCCTTCTAATCACTTTTGACCCTTAAAAAGGGCACTAGAACTCTCGGTTTCTACATTTTATGATTTGAAAAAAACTACGTTTTCTAAAGAGTTAAAGAGGCTGAGTTACAAGGTCGAACCTTAAAACGTACAGGGATTAGGAGGCACAGTTGGGAGTCTGCCGCCCCCCAAACCCCCCGCTTTCGCAGCCTTTAAAAAAAAAGTTTTTTAAACTGAAAATAAGGAGCGACATTAAATCTTAAAACGAGCAGAAATTATTCCGTATATGAAAGGGGCTGTGCCCTCCTCAACGCTTCGCTCTTTACGCTAAAGTTTGACTTTCTCACAACTCTTTTTTTTAAACAATAAAAACTTTAGCGTAAAGAGCGAGGCGTTGAGGAGGGCACAGCCCCTTTCATATACGGAATAATTTCTGTTCGTTTTAAGATTTAATGTCGCTCCTTATTTTCAGTTTAAAAAAACTTTTTTTTTTTTATTTAAAGGCTGCGAAAGCGGGGGTTTTGGGGGGCGGCAGCCCCCAACTGTGCTTCCTAATCCCTGTACGTTTTAAAGTTCGACCTTGTAACTCAGCCTCTTTAACTCTTTAGAAAACGTAGTTTTTTTTCAAATAATTTCTGCACGTTTTTGTACAGTTTATTACTTATTATTGTTTGACTAACTGTTAGATGATTGTGTATTATTCTTTTCTTTCTCGACAGGGTGTTTTAAGGGTCGACCTTGTAACTCAGTCTCTTTAACTCTTTAGAAAACGTAATTTTTTCCAAATAATTTAAAAAAGAAACTCGAGTTTCTTTTTTAAAATTTAAATTCAGTATATAAAAAATTTTCTCTAACGGTGAATCAAACCCGGGTTTTCCGCCCGACAGTCAGGAGTCTCGACCGCTACACTAAAGAGACACAATTGTAATTGTTTTTTAGTAAGGGGAATCTTTTTTGACGCAAGTAAAACTTGATATTTGGTTTTTGGAAAACAGGGAAGGAGTGATCAGATTGAGCTGAAATTTCGAGGATAAGCTCCCAGGCCCCAGGAAAGCTTATCCTCTAAACAACGTTAAAGGGGGGCTGTGGTGGGAGGGTCGAAACTTCCGGCCCAGTTTACCCCATGAAGATAAAGTCGGAGGAGGATGAAATTTTGCAAGTTTCTTAGTTTGAGCTTGGGCTACAAAATGCGATTACCGCCGTCTCTCTGCGACCTCTAGGACCTGAAATCGCTTAACATTGTGGTGGGTCGCCTCTTTATAGAGGCACAAGTGTGCCTCCTTGATGGATGAAGCATGGTTTGGCCGAAAACTTTGGTAAAACGGAACAAAAATCTAGCCAGTTAAATCACTGAGTCTAGGGCCCAAAAGAAAGTTCTCAATGTAAAAGGATTGACTCTATTGATGCTTCATTCAGGAGTTAGCATTATTTTCATATGTTCTACCAGAAGATATTGTAAAACAGAACTACTAGAAAACTAGAGATACTAGAAAACAGAACATTATTTAAAATGACATTTACTTAAAAAGTGTGTATGTTTGACTTTACATAGGCTGCACTATAATAGTGTTGTGTATAAAAAGTTTCTTGCAAGACTTTTTATTCTTCATAATGGGAGAAAACATAATGTTGTCTTCTGTTTGAGTTCATACTACATTCTAAATAGTTGTAAATGACAATATTCTATTGTTTAGATATAAAGAATTTATTCTATATGGTCATATGGAGGCAACCCCTATAATAGTCAAACGATGCTCACCCCTTATGGAATCATTGCTTAAACAACTAGGCTAAGAAAAGTAGACAAATAGGCTACATTAGCTTGGCTATTTTAGGGGGGGGGGGAAATTGTAAAGGCAAGGTTTTATTATTTTCAGTGTTACACAAGTAAATCAACCAAACCCTTTTTTCAGAGTTTCCTCTGAAAAGTAGGCCTAAAGGCTAAACAATAAAATCTAAAAAAAACATCAACTTTCAGACAAATTGTAGTAGCCTCTGCTTAGCGAACCAACTTAATAGTTCTCGGTTTAAGGTCTACCGTGCCACAGCTACAATCACCTTTCACCTGATATTCCAAGTCGCCCTTTTATTTTTAGTGTTAAAGAAAAATTGTTCAGCTAAGAAAATTTCATTTGCCAGTTTTGCCTTCCTTTAAAACATTAAAAAGGAGATCTATAGTTATATTTGACATTGTAAATAAAAGCTTTATACAATTTTCAAAATGTTTGGAAACATTTTACGTCTAATGATGAACTTTAATCCGAAAATCGATTTTCAGATAACACATTTTATAAATATTTTTTAGATAGAGAGAGGATTTATTGAGAAAACCTATAAACCAAAAAAAAAATAATGCTACCTCCCCTAAGAAATACAGCTTGTCCATAGGGGAGTATAAAAAACAAAAAGAACACTTGGTAGCCGACACCACTAAAAATACCATCACTCTAAACAATAAATCTAAAAACAACATCATATATTTATTTTTCCTCCAAGAACATAATATCAAACTAACCCCCACAAAAAATGAATAAATTAATTAAAATCCATATTCTACAAAAACAGTTCCTTCATAAATCTTATAAATATAAGAGTTAAAATGATCTTCATATTTTTAGTTAAACTATTGCATTTCCATATACCTCTAAAAAAAAAAAAAAAAAAAAAAATGAAAAAAATGAACGGAAAGAAATGTCTCCTGGTAAATAAAAGTCAGCATTTTCCCTTTTATTGTGAAAATGAACACCAGAACTAATGGACAATATTTCACAAAACAACGAGGCTGAACATTCTGTTGCTGTTCAAAAATAAACCACAATACCTAAAATTCACGACGGTCTGCAGCCGGCAAAAATTCAAAATTGGGTGAATTTTCCGACAGACTGGTGGGGAGAAATACATGCTATTATCCTTACTGTGTAATTTTGTAGAACTCTTATTGGTTTTAAGATAAATGGAAAAGTAGAAAGCCAAATGCTTGAGCAATAAAGTATATACTGGTATATTAGAGAAAAATAATGACGACGAAGGACGGATTTAGGAAAAAAAATGTTGGAGTTCCTTCATTATACCTAGATTCCTGGCCAGGACTTAACTAGTTTAAGTTACATGTTGCTTAAAAAATGAAGTTTCATCAATTACAATCCCAAGGTATTCCACAGACGTAGTCCGTTTTGTAACTCCATCAGACATATTTAATTTTTTACCCATGGGTAATCGCGAGAAAATAATAAATTTACGGCACAAGAACTTTTGATTACCAATCCAGTGAGCCCCTCCGAAGTTTATACGACCACCCTTTCTGTAAAACCTTATATACCCCCAGGATATAACTTAGAAACCTTGCCCTGGTGGCTGTGAGGGGGTTGTCCTCCTCAAAGACATTAATTTCCGGACCTTCCAACTGCGCTTATCAAAATGATTACCTAAAAATTTTGGGCGTTGAAGGGGGACTGGCTGCCCTACAATCACTTGCCAATTAAAAAGGTCACTATTCCTTTCCCGTTCCAATCAAATGAGCTCCTTTTGAAGTTCCTACGACAACTCCTTCTATACAAAATTCCCTGGTCTAAAAAACAATACTACATTGTGCCAACATTGCTCTTAACTTAGGCAGCTCTATTTCGCTGCCTATGATTCTTCACCTAAAACACACTGGGTAAAAAACAATTTTCGTTTCTAACTTGAAAGTAAAAAAAAAAAAGATTTTTAACGTCAAAACTTAAAACGAACAGAAATTATTGCGCAAATGAGGAGGCTCCCTCCTCAATACATCGGTCTTTACGCTAAAGCTTTTTTAGAACATTTCAATAATCTTATTATACTTATTAAATTGACATTGTGTTTCAGAATTCGTTCTTAAAGAATTCTGGCAAAAAGTGAAACTTAAGCTTAGAGAGCAAGGTATTGAGGAGGAGCAGCCCCCTCATATACGTAATAATTTCTGTTAGCTTTAAGTTTTGATGTTACTACTTCCTGTAAATTGAAAAATCTTGCTTTTTATTTAATTTTCTGATCGTTTTTAAATAATGTCGGGGAATCCGGCTCGTCCTCTATGGAAAATTCCTTCTTCTCATGGAAAATCCCTCCATGGAAAGTTAATCTCACATAAAATATCCCCCCATCAGGAAAATTTATTACAGATAGTTCCATTATAAACTAGAAATCCCTCCCCCCCAAAAAAAAAAATTCCTGGGGACAGTTCCAGGTGAAAATGTTTTCATAGCGCACATTCATTGGAAAAACTTTTATTTGAAAAGACTATTTTTAAAATCATGCCGGAAATTCAGTACTCTGGCAAAAAGCTTTCCCAAAAATACACCAGTTACCCCACCCCCTAGTGGAAAGTTACTTCCACAGAAAATGCCCTCTGGAAAATTTATTCCATGGAAATCTCTCCATCGGAGAATTTCTCTCGTGAAAAATCTCCCCTCCTTTGGAAAGATACTCTTAGACAATTCCAACCCGGTAACATTTTTCCCCCAGATGATTCCCCTTAACATCTCCAACTGTAAAATTGAGTCGGCAAAGAGAAAGTAAGACTAATAAAAGAAATCCGTATAAAAGAATTTCTGGCCAAAATTCCCCAAGTGTAGAACTCCCCCTGGAAAGTTCATACCCCGAGAAATTACCCCCCTCCCCAACATGAAAAATTATCCACGTGGAAAGCCTCCCCCCCCCACCATAAAATTCAACTTCTGCCCCCACCCGAAGAACGTATGCAAACTCCGCAAAAAGGTAGATTAAATAACTTAAAAGACCGTTCGCCAGGGGTCAAGGGGGGTTATGTTATCTCCAAAGGTATAGTTACTGAGCTTTTTAACTATGCTGAACAAAATGTCTATTTCAAAATTTTGATCGAAGGACTTTCAGGAAAAATACGAGGGGGGTGGGAAGGGGGCTAGTTCTCCACCAATATTTTTGGTCACTTTAAAAGGGAACTTAAACTTTTAATTTCTGTTTTTAATTCTCGATATTCTAAGACTATTGGTTTTATGCAATCACCCATGAAAAAAAAAATAAGAAAAACAAATAAACACGCATCCGTGATTTTTCTTCTGGCAAAAATACAAAATTCCATATTTTTTCAGACGAGACCTTGAAACTTCTACAATAGGGTTCTCGGATAAGCTTAACATGATGATATTATTTTCATTAAGATTGTTTGACTTT
Organism: Artemia sinica; assembly: GCA_027921565.1. Classification (NCBI taxonomy): domain Eukaryota; kingdom Metazoa; phylum Arthropoda; class Branchiopoda; order Anostraca; family Artemiidae; genus Artemia; species Artemia sinica. Next base: position 1,642,093 of record CM051269.1, on the reverse strand, counting down.
TAGGGGTGTCTCTTCCCTTTTTCAAAAACTAGGCAAATTTTCTTAGGATTGTAGCTTTTGATTGGTAACACTAAACTTAATGAATCTTATATATTTGAAATCAGGATAACAAGCCCATTCTTTTGTTATACCTATTGATATCAAAAATTCCTTTTTTTAAGAGTTTCGGTTACTATTGAGCCGTGTCGCTCTTTACTTACAGTTGGCTACCACGATCTGTTTGAAAAAGTCGCCCATAGCTGTATCATCCTATTAACTTTAAAGGGTGAAATTTCAGACCAAGGGCTTTTTGTTATGTTGTAAAGTACTTGAGTTAGGCGAATGAAACTTTCAAAAATGAAGCCAGGGCAACACTGTGTCCTTCGAAGGAATTGTCACTCTACTGTGTAAAACCCTTTCCTGATTTCTCGGACTTGCAACCTATCTCAATGCTTACAAAATATTTAATAACTTAATCTTGAGATTTAAATCTCTTTTACATTAGGTTATGAGTTTAGTTTGAAAATACAATTCCTATTATTTCGATGGAACTTTAAGCCATAAGCTATTAAGTTTTTTTTTTTTGTTTTTTTTTAATTAAAGAAGTAAATTAAAAGATCTTTAAAACCTTCCAAATTGAGATTGAGCAAAGGCATGAAGTTGAATTGACCTTCACTATACCTGATTTGAGCAGTAGAACTATATCATAGGGTTTCACTATTATGATAGAAAGATCATCAAAGGTCAGTGCCCTCTACTACGGATACTAAGAACTTGTTGTAACACGAAGCCACCTGAGCTCAACACCTCTACGCACTCTCTTCCTCCATCCCAATCTAAGTTCCTATTTTCTTTATATCTTCCCTCGCGACAGCCTCCCACCCCATTTGCAGACGACCTGCTTTTTGGTGGGTCTTAGACGGTTTGCCGACAAGAATAATTTGCAAAGTAATTTGCTTCCTACAGAAAACTTTCTAGTCTATAATTACCACACTCACTCTTTTCACCTTACTTATGGAGGGGCTTAATTAGTTTTCTTAAGATCATTAGGGTACTTCTTCTTTCTTCAAAAATTATATTTATATTCTTCAGTAACTTACTTACCTCTAACCTCAAAACTACCATATTTAAAATAAAAATCATTTACAAAAATCATATATGCCCCCAGGGCATAACTTATAACCCTTACCCTGAAGACTGTGGGGTGTGTGTCCTGCTCAAACATATAATTTCCAGAACTTTCAGCTCTGTTAAACAAAATGGCTATCTCAATATTTGATTGGTTGTGTTTGGCGAAATGGTGGGCGTGGAAGGGATGTTAGTTGCCCTCCAATCACTTTCGACTATTAACAAGGGAACTAGCCATTTAAATTTCCAATCGAACGAGCCCTTTCTGAAGTTTCTACGACAGCGCTTTCTGTAAAACTTTATACGCCCCAGGGCATAACTTACAACCCTTGCCCAGAGGGCTGTGGGGGGTTGTTATCCTCAAAGACCTAATTTCCTGAATTTTCAACTACGTTCAACAAAATGTCCATCTCAAAATTTTGATTGGATGTGTTTGGGGAAAAGGTAGTCGTGAGAGGGGGATTAGTTGCCCTCCAATCACTTTCGACTATCAAAAAGGGAATAGCCCTTTGAATTTCCAATCGAATGAGCCCTTTTGAAGTTTCTACCACAAAGATTTCTACAAAAACCTTATATGTCCCCAGGGCATAACTTTTAACCCTTGCCCTGAGGGCTGTAGGGGAGTGTCCTCCTTAAAAACATAATTTCTATGTGGAAATCAACTACTCTGAACAAAATGGCTATCTCAAAATTTTTATTGGCTGTGTTTGGTAAACTGATGGGCGTGGAAGGGGTGTTAGTTGCCTTCCAATCACTTTTGACCCTTAAAAAGGGCACTAGAACTCTCGATTTCTAATCGAATGAGCCACCTTTGAAGTTTCTGAGACGACTCCTCCCATATGAAGTGTCTCTGGGAAAAAATAATAATAAAAAATAATGGAGCCGTGTGGGCTTTACTTTAGCGTTGCCTCTGATCAAACAAGAAGCCAGACAATTAACTGGGTTCAATCCAACTGTATAGTTTTGTAATGAAAGTTTTTTTTAAAAAAAGTCACATTTTATGGATGAAGCATGGTGGGCTGAAAACTTTGGTAAAATGGAATAAAAACCTATCCAGTTAAATCACTGAGTCTAGGGACCAAAAGAAAGTTCTCGATGTGAAAGGATTCCTCCTCTATGGAAAATTCCTTCTTCTCATGGAAAATCCATCCCAATCTAAGTTCCTATTTTCTTTATATCTTCCCTCGCGACAGCCTCCCACCCCATTTGCAGACGACCTGCTTTTTGGTGGGTCTTAGACGGTTTGCCGACAAGAATAATTTGCAAAGTAATTTGCTTCCTACAGAAAACTTTCTAGTCTATAATTACCACACTCACTCTTTTCACCTTACTTATGGAGGGGCTTAATTAGTTTTCTTAAGATCATTAGGGTACTTCTTCTTTCTTCAAAATTATATTTATATTCTTCAGTAACTTACTTACCTCTAACCTCAAAACTACCATATTTAAAATAAAAATCATTTACAAACACTATCAGCACCTAAGCCCTAGTATTTTTTTTTATCCTTTTAGCACTGACACTAATTTCCCCTCACAAAATAAATCTTCATTAACATTCAAAATGTCATAAATTTTTCATTCTTTTCTACATCATTTCCTGTAAATTTATCACGGCTCACCAGATACTGCCCATTGCTCTGCAACTCTTTCCTTATCATCAATTGTGGCATGGTTCCTGTCTTTAACTGGGACAAATCTAGAACAAAGTGGCTATCTCAAAATTTTTATCAGATGGGTTTGGGGAAAAAGGGTGGTGGTGGGGGGGCTAATTAACCTTTAGTCTCTTTTGACTCTTTAAAAGTGAACTAGAACTGTCTATTTTTAATGAAATGAGCCCTTTCTGAAGTTTATACGACCAATCCTTCTATAAAATCCTTATATATCCCCAGAGTATAACTTACAACGCATGTCCCTTGACCCTGGGGGGCTTTTCGACCCAAGAGTCTTAATATCTAATGGTTGAACTATTATCGGATGGGTTTATCCATCCGATAAATCCAAAGGCGTGGAGGACGGGAGGGCCTGGTTGCCCTCCGATCTTTTATAACTCTGAGAAAATGAACTACAACTTTTAATTTCCATTCAAATAAACTCTCTGAAGTTTATATGGCCATTCCTTTCATAAGAACCGCATACGGCCCCAGGACATAGCTTACAGTGTCTGTCCCTTGGGCCCTGGAGGGTTGTTTCGACACCGGAGTTTTTGTTATCAGACCTTTGAACTATTTCGAAAAAAATGGCTCTCTCAAAGTTATCGGATAGCTTTGAGGAAAATAGGGCGTTGAGAGGGAGGCTAGTTGCCCTCCGATCTCTTTTGGCTCTTAAAAAGTGAACGAGAACTTTCAATTTCCAATCATATGAGCCCTCTCCGAAGTTTATACGAGCATACCTTCCATAAGAACCATATATGCCCCCAGATCAATACTTATAACGCCTGCCCAGGGCACTGGGGGGGGGGTCGACACGGGAGTTTTTCTTATCTGATCTTTGAACTATTTTTAACGAAATGGCCATACATAAAGGAGTTTTTGTTATATGATCTTTGAACTATTTTTAACAAAATGGCCACCTCAAGCTTTTATCAGATGTATTTGGGGAAAAAGAGGCTTGGGGGGTTAGTTGCCCTCTGATCACTTTTGGATCTTAAAAAGGGCACTAGAACTCTCGATTTCCAATTGAATGAGCCCCCTTTGAAGTTTATACGACGACCCCTTCTATATGAAGTGACTCGTGGAAAAAAAAATAAATGGAGTGTGGGGGGAGGCTAGCTGCCCTCCAATCACTTTTGACTCTTACACCTTTCAATTTCCATTCAAATGAGTCCTCTATGAAGTTTATACGAGCATCCTTTCCATAACAACCATATATGCCCCCAGGGCATAACTTACAACGCCTATCCCTGGGGCTAGGCGTTGGGGGGCTATCCGGGGGGCTATGTCGACACCGGAGTTTTTTTTGTTATCTAAACTTTGAACTACTTTAAAAAAATGTCTATCTCAAAATTTTATCTGATGCATTTAGAGCGTAGAGGAGGGGGGGGGCTAGTTGCCCTCCGATCTCTTTTGAGTCTTAAAAGTGAACAAGAACTCCATTTTCAATCAAATTAGCCCTCTCCGAAGTTTATACGAGTATCCCTTCCATAAGAACTATATATGCCCCTAGAGCATTACTCATAACGCCTGCCTCCGGGCCCTGGGGGGTTGCGTCGACAAAGAATTTTTTTTCTCATCTGATCTTTGAGACATTTTTAATGAAATGGCTCTTGTAAAAATTGTATCGGATGGGCTTTGGGAAAAAAAGGTTGCGTGGGGGGGGGGGGGGGGGGCTAGTTGCCCTCGGATATCTAATGACTCTTAAAACTTGAACTAGAACTTTTAATTTCCAATCAAATGAGCCTTCTCTGAAGTTTATACGACCATCCCTTTCATAAGAACCATATACACCCCCAGAACAACACTTACAACGCCTTTCCTCCGGGCCCTTTGGGGAGTTTTCGTTATCTAATTTTTGAACAATTTCCAAAAAAACTGGCTAGCTCAAAATTTGTAGCAGATGGGTTTGGGAAGAAAAGGATGAGGGGGGGGGCTATTTGCCCTTAACTCTCTTGACTCTTAAAACGTAAACTAGAACTTTCAATTTCCAATCAAATGAGCCCTGTATGAAGATTATACGAGCATCCCCTTCATAAGAACCATGCGTGGCCTTAGGGCAATAACTTAGAACGCATTCCCCTGGGCCCTGGGGGGTTGTATTGACACAGGAGTTTTCCTTATCCGACCTTTGAACTGTCTCAAAATTTTCATAAGATGGGTTTGCAACAAGAAGGCGTGGGGGGGGGGTAGCTACACCCAGATCTCTTTTGACTATTAAAAAGTGAGTTCGAACTTTCAATTTCCAATCAAATGAGCTCTCTTAAGTCTATACGAGCATCCCTTTCATAACAACCATATATGCCCCTGGGCATAACTTGCAACGCCTGCCCTCGGGCCCTGGGCGGTTGTGACGACACCTGAGTTTTGTTATCTCACTTTTGAGCTCTTTTTAGCTTAATGGCTATCTCAAAAATTATTATTGGATGTATTTGGGGAAAAAAGAGACGTGGCGGGATAGCTGCCCTCCAATCTCTTTTGACTCTAAAAAACTGAACTAGAACTTTAAATTTCCAAATAAATGAGTCGTCTCTGAAGTTTTTACGAGCATCCCTTCAATAAGAACCATATATTCCCCCAGGATATTACTTACAACGCCTGCCCTCGGACCCTGGAGGGCTAGGTTGACCGCGGAATTTTTGTTATATGGTCTTCGAACTATTTTAAAAAAAGGCTATAATTTTATAAATCTCAAAGTTCATATCGGATGAGTTTGAGGAAAAAAGGGCTTGGAGGGGGCTAGGTGCCCTCCAATCTCTTTTGACTCTTAAAAAATGAACTAGAACTTCCAGTTTCCAATCAAATGAGCCCTTTTTGAAGTTAATACAAGCATCCCTTCCATAAGACACATATATGCCCCCAGGGCATAACTTACAACGCCTGCCCCGGGCCTTGGGGGGTCGTGTCGACACCGGAATTTTTGTTATATGATCTTTGAACTTATTTTAACAAAATACCTATCTCAAAATTATATCGGATGAATTTGGGAAAAAGGGTTTGAAGGGGGGGGGGGGGAAGCTGGTTACCCTCCGATATCTTTTGACGCTTAAAAAGTGAATTAGAACTTTTGATTTCCAATCAAATGAGCCCTCTCTGAAGTTTATACGAGCATTCCTTCCATAAGAACCATATATGCCCCCAGGGCATAACTTATAACCCTTACCCTGAAGACTGTGGGGTGTGTGTCCTGCTCAAACATATAATTTCCAGAACTTTCAGCTCTGTTAAACAAAATGGCTATCTCAATATTTTGATTGGTTGTGTTTGGCGAAATGGTGGGCGTGGAAGGGATGTTAGTTGCCCTCCAATCACTTTCGACTATTAACAAGGAACTAGCCATTTAAATTTCCAATCGAACGAGCCCTTTCTGAAGTTTTCTACGACAGCGCTTTCTGTAAAACTTTATACGCCCCAGGGCATAACTTACAACCCTTGCCCAGAGGGCTGTGGGGGGTTGTTATCCTCAAAGACCTAATTTCCTGAATTTTCAACTACGTTCAACAAAATGTCCATCTCAAAATTTTGATTGGATGTGTTTGGGGAAAAGGTAGTCGTGAGAGGGGGGATTAGTTGCCCTCCAATCACTTTCGACTATCAAAAAGGAAATAGCCCTTTGAATTTCCAATCGAATGAGCCCCTTTTGAAGTTTCTACCACAAAGATTTCTACAAAAACCTTATATGTCCCCAGGGCATAACTTTTAACCCTTGCCCTGAGGGCTGTAGGGGAGTGTCCTCCTTAAAAACATAATTTCTATGTGGAAATCAACTACTCTGAACAAAATGGCTATCTCAAAATTTTTATTGGCTGTGTTTGGTAAACTGATGGGCGTGGAAGGGGTGTTAGTTGCCTTCCAATCACTTTTGACCCTTAAAAAGGGCACTAGAACTCTCGATTTCTAATCGAATGAGCCACCTTTGAAGTTTCTGAGACGACTCCTCCCATATGAAGTGTCTCTGGGAAAAAATAATAATAAAATAATGGAGCCGTGTGGGCTTTACTTTAGCGTTGCCTCTGATCAAAACAAGAAGCCAGACAATTAACTGGGTTCAATCCAACTGTATAGTTTTGTAATGAAAGTTTTTTTTTAAAAGTCACATTTTATGGATGAAGCATGGTGGGCTGAAAACTTTGGTAAAATGGAATAAAAACCTATCCAGTTAAATCACTGAGTCTAGGGACCAAAAGAAAGTTCTCGATGTGAAAGGATTCCTCCTCTATGGAAAATTCCTTCTTCTCATGGAAAATCCCTCCATGGAAAGCTAATCTCACATAAAATACCCCCCACCAGGAAAATTAATTCCAGATAGTTCCATTATAACTAAAAATCCCCCCCCCAAAAAAAAAAAATTCCTGGGGACAGTTCCAGATGACAATGTTTTCATAGCGCACATTCATTGGAAAAACTTTTATTTGAAAAGACTATTTGTAAAATCATGCCGGAAATTCAGTACTCTGGCAAAAAGCTTTCCCAAAAATACCCCACCCCCTAGTGGAAAGTTACTTCCACAGAAAATGCCCTCAGGAAAATATATTCCATGGAAATCTCTCCTTCGGAGAATTTCTCTCGTGAAAAAATCTCCCCTCCCCTTGGAAAGATACTCTTCGAAAATTCCAACCCGGTAACATTTTTCCCCCAGACGATTCCCCTTAACATCTCCAAGTGTAAAATTGAGTCGGCAAAGAGAAAGTAAGACTAATAAAAGAAATCCGTATAAAAAAAATTCTGGCAAATTCCCCAAGTGTAGAAACTCCCCCTGGAAAGTTCATACCCCGAGAAATTACACGTGGAAAGTCCCCCCCCACCATAAAATTCAACTTCTGCCCCCACCCGAAGAACGTATGCAAACTCCGCAAAAAGGTAGATTTTATAACTTAAAAGACCGTTCGCCAGGGGTCGAGAGGGGGTTATGTTATCTCCAAAGGTATAGTTACTGAGCTTTTTAAACTATGCTGAACAAAATGTCTATTTCAAAATTTTGATCAAAGGACTGTCAGGAAAAAGAGGAGAGGGGTGGGAAGGGGGCTAGTTCTCCACCAATATTTTTGGTCACTTTAAAAGGGAACTTAAACTTTTAATTTCTATTTTTAATTCTCGATATTCTAGGACTATTGGTTTTATGCAATCACCCATGGAAAAAAAAAAAATAAGAAAAAACAAATAAACACGTATCCGTGATCTTTCTTCTAGCAAAAATACAAAATTCCACGTTTTTTTAGACGGGAGCTTGAAACTTCTACATTAGGGTTTTCTGATAAGCTTAACATGATGATATTATTTTCATTAAGATTCTTTGACTTTTAGGGGGTGTCTTTTCACTTTTTCAAAAACCAGGCAAATTTTCTTAGGATTGTAGCTTTTGATTTGTAACACTGAACTTAATGAATCTTATATATTTGGAATCAGCATAACAAGCCCATTCTTTTGTTATATCTATTGATATCAAAAATTTGTTTTTTTAAGAGTTTCGGGTCGCTCTTTACTGACAGTTGGCTACCACGATCTGTTTGAAAAAGGGCATAAACGCGAAGCTATTCAAATTTCAAATAAATGAGCTTGTTGTATTTGTTAGTAATATATGCCTTATTAACGATAATACACGAAAATAAAAAGATACTTATTACCGATATCTGTCAATTAAGACAAGCCACAACGCTAGTTATGATGAGGTTTTAGCTCATAAAAAAGCTTTTATTTGCCTCTTTTACTAGCACTGAGCTATTTAAGCGTTAAATCTAAATTAAACAAAAATGTAATTTTTTTTCGGAAGATTTTTCTCTGTTTATTATCTTGGCTTTTTAGCTTTAACCCCACCCCCCCTCGGTTTATCTTCTGGGGTGCTTGCCCCCCCCCCTCCTGAATTATGCTCTGATGTTGTGTAAAGATTTTCAGTAGTATAATGAATTATAGAACAAACAGATAAAGAAAAGAAAGAAACCTAGACTTAAATTGAGGTCAATTCAATTCTAAAAGATAATATGAGGGGAGAAAGAGAAATAAAATCGGGAATGGGCTGTCAATTGTATCTAAGTGTATAATATTTTTTCAGACTTTTTAAGTGTCAAGTGTATTAAGTTAGGTGTATGCACTGTTAAGTGTAGGCTTATATACATTGTTAAGTGTCTATAAGTATAATATAATCTCTTAAACTCTTTGTGATTGTAGAATCTTTTAAGTGTTCTGACTGTTATATTTTTCTCCGGGTTGAATTTTAAATATTATTTTCTGTTATTTCTATGAAATGAAACAGATTTTTAAATCATAAATTTTCATTCATCCAATGTTTCTCAATATAATATATTTACGTAATACTCTTAGCTGTAGTATTGACTTTTATTTTTTTTATCCCCTAATTTCAGAAGTAATGAATTCAACTATTTGTGGCATTGGTGGTGAAACTCAACCGAGTCTCTGGCGTTGCAACTTCTGCGGAAAGACAGAGAAATCATCTCTTATACTAGAACTTCATATAGACACTGGCTGTGAAAAGCTTTCACCAATAGAATGTGATATCTGTCCTGCTGTAGTTAGAGATTATAGAAGCTTTGTGGCTCATTTTATTGAGCATCAAATGGGAGAAACAAGAAGATGTCCAATTTGTTTGCAAGACAATATTTATAACATGAAAGAACATTTAATTTTACTTGGTCATTTTTCAGAAAACGAGTCTGAAATAGTATTACAGGGTGGTACCTCTCACGTTATTTCACAGAAATTGTCCACAAGTGTCAAGTTAAATTCACTAGGGTTGAATTCTAGAGTAATGAACTCAACTATTTGCAGCATTAGTGGTGAAACTCATATCCAATGTGACATTTGTAAGAAAACTTACTCGGCTGGGACATTTGACTACACATATACGAGTGTATACAGGTGAAAAACCTTTTCAGTGTGATATATGTAATAGAGGTTTTGCTCAGTCGGCACATTTGACTAAACACAAACGAGTGCATACTGGTGAAAAACCCTTCCATTGTGATATATGTAAGAAAACTTTTGCTCAGTCAGGAACTTTGATCAGTCATAAACGAGTGCATACAGGTGAAAAACCTTTCCAGTGTGATATATGTAAGAAAACCTTTTGTGAGTCGGGACAATTGATCAGACATAAACGAGTGCATACTGGTGAAAAACCCTTTCAATGTAACATTTGAAATAAAAATTTTGCTGATTCGTCAAATTTGACTACACATAAACACATGCATACAAATGAAAAACATTTTCAGTGTGATATTTGTAAGAGAAGCTTTGAAGAGTCTGGATGTTTGATCAGGCATAAACAAGTGCACACAAGTGAAAAATGCTTTTAGTGTTATATATATGGGAAAAGGTTCTCTGAATCAGGCTCTTTGAATAATCACAAAAGAATTCTTAGAAGTGAAAAATCTTCATATATTATAGATTACATATTAGTTTTTGTTAGAAACTTGACAAGAAAAATTTTGTTAGAAAATATTTGGGGGGGCAAGCACTCAATTTATCAATTGTCACAAGTCGGCTCTATGGGGGCTTGGAATTTGGAAATAGATATTTCTGTCGGCGAAGATGTTGTCTTAATTAGTCTTTTGAGTGATCAAACAGTTTGTGGTAACGAACTGTAAGTAAGGAGCGACCCGGCTCAATAGTAACCAAAACTGTAAAAACCAGAATTTTTACATCAATAGAATCAGATTCTTATGCTGATTTCAAATATATTAATTTCATTAAGTTTAGTCTTAGCCATCAAAAGCTATGCGCCTGAGAAAATTTGCCTTATATTTGAAAAAAGGGTAAAAGGACCCCTAAAAATCATAGAACTTTAATGAAAATTATACAATCAGATTCAGCGTGTCAGAGAACCCTACTATAGAAGTTTCAAGCTCCTATCTGCGAAAATGTGGATTTTTGTATTTTTGCCAGAAGAAAGATGAGGGATGCGTGTTTATTTATTATTTTTTTTTCAGGGTGATCGTATCGATCCAGTAGTCCTAGAATATCGTGAGAGGGGTCGTCCGAACGGAAATTAAAAGTTCTAGTGCCCTTTTTTAAGTGACCAAAAAAATTGGAGGGTAAATTGGCCGTCTTCCACGCTAATTTTTTATTCCAACGTCAACCAATCAAAATTTTGAGATAGCCAATTTGTTCAGCATAGTTGAAAACCTAATAAAAAGGTTTTTTAGGATGACTTGATCCTCCATAGTTCCCGGGGGAAGGGCTGCAAGTTATGAACTTTGCCAATTGATTACATATAGTACTGGTTAATGGGAAGTATACAGCCGTTTCAGGAGCTTTTTTTTTCTGGTGGTTGTGGGAGTCGGAGGTTGTGGTGGTGTGGGAGTGGGAGTCGGGGCTATGGGGGTGGATCTTTTCCTTGGGGGAAGGGACATTTCTATGAAAGGGGCGCCGGATTTCCAAGCATTATTAAAAAAACGATCAGAAATTAAATTAAAAAAACAAGTTTTTTTTCAACTGAAAATAAGGAGCAACATTAATATTTAAAAGGAACAGAAATTATTACGTATATGAGGGGGTTCGCCTCATGGTCAATACCTCGCTCTTTACACTAAGTTTTTTTTAGTACTTTCAAAAGAGCTATCTATTCTAATTATCTGACCTTTGTGATTCAGGAGTTTGTGATTCGAGCTTTAGCGTAAAGAGTGAGGTATTGACTAGGGGGTGAACTCTGTAACATACGTAATAAAAACATACGAATATAAAAGCTCTTTACGTAAGTTAATTCGTAAGTTACGTCAGAACAAAATGTCGAGAAAGTAAAAAGTAAAATTAATATGCAAATTTAGTTTTAATTATTCATGTACGGTGAGCCGAAATCAAAGCTGCATCAATTCCAAAACGTTCAGAAATGAAATAACAAAATAAGTTTTTTTTCATGAAAGTAAGGATTTAACCATGAAATGTTTACTAACCATGGTTAAAAAAATATTACTTGTGTATCTTAATGTTATAATTGTCTGTTGAGAGCAGGTTTAAAGTGGAAAACACTCAAGTATTTTGTTTTTGAAATTTGTAAGCTATTCATTGCTTTCTTTCCCTTAAAATTATAACTCGGAAAATGATCCTTAGTAATACATTCCTTTTCTATAAATATACCTAAGAAACGTATCATCTCTGTGTTTGTGTTGTATTTGTGTGTTTGTCGTCTCTGTGCGTGTGTCGTCTCTGTGTGTCTGTCATCTCTCTGTGTGTGTCGTCTCTGTGTGTGTGTCGTCTCTGTGCGTGTGTCGTCACTTTGTGTGTGTCATCTATGTATGTGAGTCGTCTCTGTGTTTGTGTCCTCTGTGTGTGTTTCGTCTCTGTGTGTGTTTGTCTGTGTTTCGTCTCTGAGTGTGTGTCGTCTCTGTGTTTGTGTGTTTGGAAGATTTTTGAATCTATTTCTTAAATTTCGGAAAAAAAAAAAAAAAAAAAAAAAAACTCTTGATAGCTTATGGCTTAATATTCTATTGAAATAATAGGAATTGTATTTTCAAAATAAACCCATAATCCAATGAAAAAGAAATTTAAATATCAAGATTAAGTTATTAAATATTTTATAGCATTGAGATAGGTTGTAGTCCTAGAAATCAGAATAGGGTTGACACTGTAGAGTGGCAATTCCTTGGTAGGGCACAGGGTTGGCCCTGGATTCATTTTTCAAAGTTTCATTTGCCTAACTCAACTACTTTGCAGCACAACTAAAAACTCCTGACTTTTTGCCATCCCACATAGATGAGTTCAAACTTTTTGCCTATTTTGCAATCTTTTAGTTACTTTTTTGAGAATAGACCTGCTAAATTTTAGCATTGAGGACAAGTGGACTTACCCTTATGGAAGATTTTTCAGATGTCCATTGTATGTAAAACACAATGAAACTTGCTAAACACTTATATATATTTTCTTTCTTTTTTTTCACAAATTCCGTCTGAAAAACCACAAGGATAGATTAAAATTTGAAAATATGAGACAGTAAATTTAAGAACCTCCACGCGGTTTCTGAAACAGTATTATCATCGCATGACATTTCAAAATTCATTCCAGCTTGTTTCAAACAGTTCGTTTCAAACAGGGCGACTTTTTCAAACAGTTCGTGGTAACAAACTGTAAGTAAGGAGCGACACGGCTCGATAGTAACCGAAACTCTCAAAAAAAGAAATTTTGACATCAATAGATATAACAAAAGAATGGGCTTGTTTTGCTGATTCCAAATATATAAGATTTATTAAGTTTTAGCGTCACCAATTAAAAGTAACGATCCTAAGAAAATTTGTCTGGTTTTTAAAAAAGGAAAGACACCCTCTTAAAGTCAAAGAATCATAATGAGAATATTAGCATCATGTTAAGCTTATCCGAAAACCCTATGGTAGAAGTTTCAAGCTCCCGTCTGAAAAAAACGTGGAATTTTGTATTTTTGCCACAAGAAAGATCACGGATGCGCGTTTATTTGCTTTTTCCAGAGGGTATTTTGTGTGGGAGTAACTTTCTACTATGGGGTGTTTTTTTTAGGAAAACGTTTTGCCGGAGGACTGAATTTCTGGCATGATTAAAAAATAATCTTGTCAAATAAAAGTTTTTCCAATGAATGTGCGCTATAAAAAAATTTTCACCTGGAACTGTCTGCTGGAATATTTTTTTTTTTGGGGGGGGGGGGAGAGAGGGGGAATTTTTAAATTATAATGGAACTGTCCGGAATAAATTTTCCTGGTGGGGGGGGGATATTTTACGTGGGAATAACTTTCCATGGAGGTATTTTATATGAGAATAATTAGAATAAAAAAGATTTTTGAAATGTTCTACAAAAAAAGCTTTAACGTAAAGACTGATGTATTGAGAAAGGGGCCAGCCCCCTCATTTACGTAATGATTTTTGTGCGTTTTTTAAGCTTTGACGTTGAAAATCTATTTTTTACTTTCAAGTTAGAAACGAAAAATGTTTTTACCCAGTGTGTTTTATATGTGAATAATCATAGGCAGTGCAATAGAGCTGCTTAAGTAAAGAGCGATGTTGGCACAATGTATTATTTTATTTTAGTCTAGGAATATTTGTATAGAAGGAATTGTCGTAGGAACTTCGAAAGGAGCTCATTCGATTGGAATGTGAAAGGGCTATCGACCTTTTTAATTGGCGAAAGTGATTGAAGTGTAGTCCCCCTTCAACGCCCAAAATTTTTCTAGATAATCATTGCGTTTATCGCAGTTGAAAGGTCGGGAAATTAACGTCTTTGAGGAATACAACCCCCTTACAGCCCCCAGGGCAAAGTTTGTAAGTTATACCCTGAGGGTATATAAGGTTTTATAGAAAGGGTGGTCGTATAAACTTCGGAGGGACTCACTCGATTGGTAATCAAAAGTTCTAGTGCCTTTTTTAAGAGTTAAAGAGATCGGAGGGCAGCAACCCCCCCTCCTCCCCCAGACACAATTTGTTTTTTTTCCAAAAAAGCATCTTATAGAATTTTTAAGATAGTCATTTGTTCAAAAACTGTCCAAAGATGACATAAAAAAGCCTTTGGTGTTGACACAACCCCCTCAGAGCCTCAGAACAAGGGTCGGTACCACGTCCCGGGAGCCTTTGTCGACCAAAAATAACGAAAAACCAAAAACAAAAAACTTTAAGTAAGAGAGAAAAAAATAAAACAGTTGTTTTAAAAATAGCACACATAAAACCAAAACTTAACACACAAAAAAAACTTAAATAATTTTCACACTTTGACCTCATCCTGACTTTTGTTTGCATTGGTCACTCTAGATTTGTCCCAGTTTTAAAAACAGGAACCATGGCACAATTGATGATAAGAAAAGAGTTGCAGAGCAATGGGCAGTATATGGTGAGCCGTGATAAATTTACAGGAAATGATGTAGAAAAGAATGAAAAATTTATGACATTTTGAATGTTAATAAAGATTTATTTTGTGAGGGAAAATTAGTGTCAGTGCTAAAAGGATCAAAAAAATACTAGGGCTTAGGTTCTGATAGTGTTGTAAATGAGTTTTTTTTTTTTTTTTAAATATGGTAGTTTTGAGGTTAGAGGTAAGTAAGTTACTGAAGAATATAAATATAATTTTTGAAGAAAGAAGAAGTACCCTAATGATCTTAGGAAACCTAATTAAGCCCCTCCATAAGTAAGGTGATAAGAGTGAGTGTGATAATTATAGACTAGAATGTTTTCTGTAGGAAGCAAATTACTTTGCAAATTATTCTTGTCGGCCAACCGTCTAAGACCCACCAAAAAGCAGGTCGTCTGCAAATGGGGTGGGAGGATGTCGCGAGGGAAGATATAAATAAAATAGGAACTTCTTGACAGGGTGCGAAGATGGAGGCTATAAATAGATTGGGATGGAGGAAGAGAGTGCGTAGAGGTGTTGAGCTCAGGTGGCTTCGTGTTACAACAAGTTCTTAGTATCCGTAGTAGAGGGCACTGACCTTTGATGATCTTTCTATCATAATAGTGAAACCTTATAATATAGTTCTACTGCTCAAATCAGGTATAGTGAAGGTCAATTCAACTTCATGCCTTTGCTCAATCTCAATTTGGAAGGTTTTAAAGATCTTTGAATTTACTTCTTTAATTAAAAAAAAAACAAACAAAAAAAACTTGATAGCTTATGGCTTAAAGTTCCATCGAAATAAAGGAATTGTATTTTCAAAACTAAACTCATAACCTAATGTAAAAGAGATTTAAATCTCAAGATTAAGTTATTAAATATTTTGTAAGCATTGAGATAGGTTGCAAGTCCTAGAAATAAGGAAAGGGTTTACACAGTAGAGTGGCAATTCCTTCGAAGGACACAGTGTTGGCCCTGGCTTCATTTTTGAAAGTTTCATTCGCCTAACTCAGGTACTTTGCAACATAACAAAAAGCCCTTGGTCTGAAATTTCACCCTTTAAAGTAAATAGGATGATACAGCTATGGGCGACTTTTTCAAACAGATCGTGGTAGCCAACTGTAAGTAAAGAGCGACACGGCTCAATAGTAACCGAAACTCTTAAAAAAAGGAACTTTTTGATATCAATCGATATAACAAAAGAATGGGCTTGTTATGCTGATTCCAAATATATAAGATTCATTAGGTTTAGTGTTACAAATCAAAAGCTACAATCCTAAGAAAATTTGCCTGGTTTTTGAAAAGAGAAAAGACACCCCCTAAAAGTCAAACAATCTTAATGAAAATAATATCATCATGCTAAGCTTATCCGAGAACCCTATTGTAGAAGTTTCAAGGTCTCGTCTGAAAAAATGTGGAATTTTCTATTTTTGCCAGAAGAAAGATCACGGATGCGTGTTTATTTGTTTTTCTTATTTTTTTCCATGGGTGTTTGCATAAAACCAATAGTGCTAGAATATCGAGAATTAAAAACAGAAATTAAAAGTTTAAGTTCCCTTTTAAAGTGACCAAAAATATTGGTGGAGAACTAGCCCCCTTCCCACCCCCCTCGTCTTTTTCCTGAAAGTCCTTCGATCAAAATTTTGAAATAGACATTTTGTTCAGCATAGTTAAAAAGCTCAGTAACTATACCTTTGAAGATAACATAACCCCCCTCGACCCCTGGCGAACGGTCTTTTAAGTTATAAAATCTACCTTTTTGTGGAGTTTGCATACGTTTTTCGGGTGAGGGTAGAAGTTGAATTTTATGCTTGGGGGCTTTCCATGTGGAGAATTTTTCATGGTGGGGGGGGGGGATAAATTCTTGTGGTATGAACTTTCCAGGGGGAGTTCTACACTGGGGGAATTTACCAGAATTTTTTTTCTACGGATTTCTTTTATTAGTCTTACTTTCTCATTGCAGACTCAATTTTACACTTGGAGATGTTAGGGGGAATCGTCTGGGGGAAAAATGTTACCGGGTTGGAATTGTCTAGAGTATCTTTCCTAAGGGAGGGAAGATTTTTCCCGGAAGAAATCTCCGAGGGAGAGGTTTCCACGGAATAAATTTTCCAGAGGGCATTTTTACCTTGCTCTCTAAGCTAAAGCTTGACTTTTTGTCAGAATTCTTTAAGAACGAATCCTGAAACACAATGTCAATTTAATAAGTATAATAAGATTTTTGAAATGTTCTAAAAAAGCTTTAGCGTAAAGACTGATGTATTGAGGAGGAGGCAGCCTCCTCATTTACGTAATAATTTCTGTTCGTTTCAAGTTTTGACGTTGAAAGTCTGTTTTTTTTTTTACTTTCAAGTTAGAAACGAAAAGTGTTTTTACCCAGTGTGGTTTAGGCGAAGAATCATAGGCAGCGCAATAGAGCTGCCTAAGTTAAGAGCGATGTTGGCACAATGTATTATTTTTTTTAGACCAGGGAATTTGTATAGAAGGAGTTGTCGTAGGAACTTCAAAAGGAGCTCATTTGACTGGAACGGGAAAGGAATAGTGACCTTTTTAATTGGCAAGTGATTGTAGGGCAGCCAGTTCCCCTTCAACGCCCAAAATTTTTAGGTAATTATTTTGATAAGCGCAGTTGGAAGGTCCTGAAATTAATATCTTTGAGGAAGACAACCCCCTCACAGCAACCAGGGCATGGTTTCCAAGTTATACCCTGGGGGTATATAAGGTTTTACAGAAAGGGTGGTCGTATAAACTTCGGAGGGGCTCACTGGATTGGTAATCAAAAGTTCTAGTGCCGTAAATTTATTATTTTCTCGCGATTACCCATGGGTAAAAAATTAAATATGTCTGATGGAGTTACAAAAACGGACTGCGTCTGCGGAATACCTTGTAATTCATGAAACTTTATCTTTTAAGCAACATGCAACTTTAACTAGTTAAGTCCTGGCCAGGAATCCAGGTATAATGAAGGAACTCTAACATTTTTTCCATAAATCCGTCCTTCGTCGTCTTTATTTTTCTCAAATATACCCTTATATACTTTATTGATCAAGTATTTGGCTTTCTACTTTTCCATTTATCTTAAAACCAATAAGGGTTCTACAAAATCATACAGTAGGGATTTTAGCATGTATTTCTCCCCGTCAGTCTTTCGGAAAATTCACCCAGTTTTGAAATTGCCGGCTGCAGATCGTTGTGAATTTTAGGTATTATTCTTTATTTTTGAACTCCAACAGAATATTCAGCCTCGTTGTTTTATGAAATGTTGTCTATTAGGTCTGCTGTTCATTTTCACGATAAAAGGGGAAATGCTGACTTTTATTTACCTAGATAAATTTCTTTCCTTTCATGTTTTTTTTTTTTTTTTTATAGAGATACATGGAAATGCAATAGTTTAACTAAAAATATTAAGATCATTGGAACTCTTATATTTAGAAGAACTATGAAGGAACTGTTTTTTTGTAGAATATGGGTTTTAATTAATTTATTTATTTTTTGTGGGGGTTAGTTTGATATTATGTTCTTGGAGGAAAAATAAATATATGATGTTTTTTTTTAGATTTATTGTTTAGTGTGATGGTATTAGCGGTGTCGGCTACCAAATGTTCTTTTTAGTCTAAGGATTTTGTTTTTTAAACTCCCCTACGGACAAGCTTTATTTCTTAGGGGAGGTAGCATTATTTTTTGTTTGTTTATGTTTTGTCAATACATCCTTCTCTTATATCAAAAAAAATATTTATAAAATGTATTACCTGAAAATCAATTTCCGGATTAAAGTTCATCATTAGACGCAAAATGTTTCCAAACATTTTGAAAATTGTTTAAAGCTTTTATTTACAATATCAAATATAACTATGGATCTCCTTTTTAATGTTTTAAAGGAAGGCAAAACTGGAAAATGAAATTTTCTTAGCTGAACAACTTTTTCCTTGACACTAAAAGTCAAAGGGTGGCTTGGAAAATCAGGTAAAAGGTGGTTATAGCCATGGCACGGTAGACTTTGAACCGAGAACTTTTAAGTTGGTTCGCAAAGTAGAGGCTACAACAATTTATATTGATTGCAATGCTATGATTCAAGATATTCTTTATGGCACGGCAAACGCAGAAACTGGCAAAACTCATGACTGGTAGACTGATCCTGACTCGCTTATGCCTGCTCGTCTTGATGAATTTTCTTAACGTTTTTAATATCTTTAACAGGGTAATTCTTATTAACCTATTTATGGCTATTGTAATAAAATGTTGCCATCCTTTTCCGTTTTGCATCTCATTTTTTAGAAAACACCAAATCTCAGGACTTGCACAAAAATCTTCCCAATCAAATTGAAAAAGGGACTTTTGATATTATCGCAAGGTGAAAGATAACCTATTAGTTTCTAAACTTTGATTAGATGACGGTAATCAACACAATCATCATTTTAGGTAATTGAATTTCTGTTTCCAATACCTAGTTTTGCTCTGGGGCATATATGGTTCTTATGGAAAGAATACTCGTATAAACTTCAGAGAGGGCTCATTTGATTGGAAATCGAAAGTTCTAGTTCACTTTTTAAGCGTCAAAAGATATCAAAGGGTAACCAACTTCCCCCCTCCCCCAAACCCTTTTCTCCCAAATGCATCCGATAAAAAATTTTGAGATAGCTATTTTGTTAAAATAAGTTCAAAGATCATATAACAAAAATTCCGGTGTCGACACGACCCCCCCCCCCCCCAAAGTCCAGGGGCAGGCGTTGTAAGTTATGCCCTGGGGGCATATATGGGTCTTATGGAAGGGATGCTCGTATTAACCTCAAAGAGGGCTCATTTGATTGGAAACTGAAAGTTCTAGTTCATTTTTTAAGAGTCAAAAGAAATTGGAGGGGAACCTAGCGCCCCCCCCCCTCCACGCCCTTTTTTCCTCAAACCAGTCCGATATGAACTTTGAGATAGCCTTTTTTAAAGATAGTTGTAAAACCATATAAGGAAAACTCTGGGGTCGAAGCAACCCTCCAGGGTCGGAGGGCAGGCGTTGTAAGTTATGCCCTGGGGGAATATATGGTTCTTATTGAAGGGATGCTCGTAAAAACTTCAGTAAGGAATCATTTGATTGGATATTGAAAGTTTTAGTTCAGTTTTTTCGAGTCAAAAGATATTGCAGGGCAACTAGCCCCACGCCCCTTTTTCCCCAAATGCATGTGATAAAATTTTTTGAGATAGCCATTAAGTTAAAAATTGCTCAAAATACAGATAACAAAAACTCAGGTGTCGTGAGGGCAGCTAGCCCCCCCCCCCCTACCCCACGCTTTCTTTTTCCAAACCCATCTGATGAAAATTTTGAGACAGAAATAGTTCAAAGGTCAGATAAGGAAAACTCCGGTGTGAATGCCACCCCCCAGGCTCAGGGGAAGGCGTTATAAGTTATGCCCTAAGGACATATCTGCTACAAATTTTGAGCTAACCAGTTTTTTTGGAAATTGTTAAAAAAAATAGATAACAAAATTCCCCCAAGGGCCTGAGGGATAGGCGTTGTAAGTGTTGTCCTGGGGGCGTATAGTGTTATCATGGTTTTTTATGAAAGGGATGCTCGTATAAACTTCAGAGAGGGCTCATTTGATTGGGAATTAAAACTTCTAGTTCAATTTTTAACAGTCAAAAGATATCCGAGGGCGACTAGCCGCCCCCCCCCCCGCACCCTTTTTTCCCAAAGCCCATCCGATATAATTTTTTTAATAGCCATTTTATTAGAAATAGTTCAAAGGTCAGATGAGAAAAATTTCCGTGTCGACGCAACCCCCAGGACCCGGAGGCAGGCGTTATGAGTAAAGCTGAAAACTATATGCGTCTTGAAGAGTCTTGGAAAGTATAGATAACATCAAATTGAATATTTGATTTATAATGATATTAATTGTTGAAAGATCCATAAGTTCAATAACTTATTTCACTGTAATTTTGTTTTCATTTTCAATGTTGTAAGAACTGGAAAAGAAAATATTTGTAAAATAATTCGTTTTCAGTTAAGCTAAATTCAGCTTAATAATATATTTTGATTTAAATTCAGTTAATATATATATATAAATATATATATATATATATATATATATATATATATATATATATATATATATATATATATATATATATATATATATATATATATATATATATATATATATATATATATATATATATATATATATATATATATATATATATATATATATATATATATATATATATATATATATATATATATATATATATATATATATATATATATATATATATATATATATACTATATATATAATATATATATAATATATATATATATATATATATATATATATATATATATATATATATATATATATATATATATATATATATATATATATATATATATATATATATATATATATATATATATATATATATATATATATATATATATATATATATATATATATATATATATATATATATATATATATTTTATATATATATATTAACTGAATTTAACTGAAATTAACTGAAATTAATGATAAATATATAATGGCACAAAATATAAAAAAAATAAAATATCTACAAAAAAAAAACAAAAAAAAAAAAAGCCTTCTCTCCAACCTTTAACACTACCAAATTCCTGAAAAGAAATGATTTTTAATACGGGTTTTAAGTTGCGGCACACTTTCAGCTTGACGAACAGAATTTGGGAACGAATTCCAAACTGACGGGCCCATGTGCCTGGTCACTTGACTCGCTCTCATTGTGTTCTGTTGCTCAGATGCAAGACTATCCGCACTCCTAGTCGAATAATCGTGATAAAACGAATTAGGCTTAAAAATATTCATCAAAAAATCGGGTGCAAGACCATTCAGACACTGAAACACAATTACTCCAATTTGATAATCCCTTATTTCACCAACCTTTAAAATTTTAAACTTTCTAAAAAGTGATTCAGTGCTATCAATACCACGATCATACCTTCCAATCAACCTTATAGCCTTATTCTGCAGAACTCGAACTCTTCTACAATTGCAACTAAAATTACTCGCCCAAATCTAACAACCATAATTTGTATGAGGCGCTATTAATGAAAAATACAATAAAAGCAGAATTTTCAAAGGTAAAAAATTTTGAAAACGGTTCAGAATTCCAAGGCCTCGCGCCAGCTTGCATGTTATGATGTCGCAGTGTTTTCTCTAACTCAAATTTCGATCCAGGTTGAATCCCAGATATCGGATCTCTTCGACTTGTGAGAGCGGTAGGCTATTGTAAATAATGACACCAAGGAGAGTGGGAGGAGAACCAGTTCTTGTAAGCATCATAAAATTAGTTTTTGATGCATTGACGCTAAGTATGCTAGCACAAAACAAATTCATGTAGGCCATCAAGCGCCTTATTCGCCTTGAGCAAGAGCTCTTGCAGTGACTTTGCTGCAATTACTAAAGCCGTGTCGTCAGTAAACGAAGTAACTGAAGCTCCGGGAATGTAGAATCTCATTGTGTCTACGAATATCAGGTACAGGAGAGGACCAAGAACTGAGCCCTGTGGAACATCACACTTTATGGGATACGGCTGAGAAGATTTGTTACTCAAAGTCACTCGTAGCTTCCTTTCACCTAAATACGATTCAAACCAATTTAAAACACTACCCTTTATGCCTAAATAATATAGCCTTTCCAATAAAATCTTAAACTCAACAGTGTCGAAAGCCTTTCTAAAATCAATAAAAAACGCCCATGCACTGCTCGCCATTCTCAAGTGCTGAGTTAATATTTACAAATCAAAAGCTACAATCCTAAGAACATTTGTCTGGTTTTTGAAAAAGGGAAAAGACACCCCTTAAAAGTCAAAAAAATTTTAATGAAAATATTATCATCATGTTAAGCTTATCCGAAAACCCTATTGTAGAAGTTTCAAGGTCTCGTCTGAAAAAATGTGGAATTTTGTATTTTTGCCAGAAGTAAGATCACGGATGCGTGTTTATTTTTTTTATTTTTTTTTTCCATGGGTGATTGCATAAAACCAATAGTCCGAGAATATCGAGAATTAAAAACAGAAATTAAAAGTTTAAGTTCCCTTTTAAAGTGACCAAAAATATTGGTGGAGAACTAGCCCCCTTCCCATCCTTTCCTCTTTTTTCTGACAGTCCTTCGATCAAAATTTTGAAATAGACATTTTGTTCAGCATAGTTAAAAAGCTCAGTAACTATACCTTTGGAGATAACATAACCCCCCTCGACCCCTGGCGAACAGTCTTTTAAGTTATAAAATCTACCTTTTTGCGGAGTTTGCATACGTTCTTCGGGTGGGGGCAGAAGTTGAATTTTATGGTGGGGGGGACTTTCCATGTGGCGAATTTTTCATGGTGGAGGGGGGGGGGGGGGGTAAGTTCTCGGGGTATGAACTTTCCAGGGGGAGTTCTACACTTGGGGAATTTGCCAGCATTTCTTTTATACGGATTTCTTTTATTAGTCTTACTTTCTCTTTGCCGACTCAATTTTACACTTGGAGATGTTAAGGGGAATTGTCTGGGGAAAAATATTACCGGGTTGGAATTTTTTAAGAGTATCTTTCCAAGGGGAGGGGAGATTTTTCACGAGAGAAATTCTTCGAGGGAGAGATTTCCACGGAATAAATTTTCGAGAGGGCATTTTCTGTGGAAGTAACTTTCCACTAGGGGGTGGGGTATTTTTGGGAAAGCTTTTTGCCAGAATACTGAATTTCCGGCATGATTTTAAAAATAGTCTTTTCAAATAAAGGTTTTTCCAATGAATGTTCGCTATAAAAACATTTTCACTTGGAACTGTCCCCAGAAATTTTTTTTTTGGGGGGGGGGGGGATTTTTAGTTATAATGGAACTATCCGGAATAAATTTTCCTGATCGGGGGTATTTTATGTGAGATAAACTTTCCATGGAGGGATTTTCCATGAGAAGAAGTAATTTTCCATAGAGGACGAGCCGGATTCCCCGACATTATTTAAAAACGATCAGAAATTAAATAAAAAGCAAGATTTTTCAATTTACAGGAAGTAGTAACATTAAAACTTAAAGCTAACAGAAATTATTACGTATATGAGGGGCTGCTCCTCCTCAATACCTTGCTCTCTAAGCTTAAGTTTGACTTTTTGTCAGAATTCTTTAAGAACAAATCCTGAAACACAGTGTCAATTTAATAAGTATAATAAAATTATTGAAATGTTCTAAAAAGGCTTTAGCGTAGACCGATGTATTGAGGAGGAGGAAGCCTCCTCATTTACGCAATAATTTCTGTTAGTTTTAAGTTTCGATGTTGATTTTTTTTTTTTTTTACTTTCAAGTTAGAAACGAAAATTGTTTTTACCCAGTGTGTTTTAGGTGAAG
The DNA here is from genome assembly GCA_027921565.1 of Artemia sinica. NCBI lineage: Eukaryota > Metazoa > Arthropoda > Branchiopoda > Anostraca > Artemiidae > Artemia > Artemia sinica. Next base: position 1,618,202 of record CM051269.1, on the reverse strand, counting down.
AATCATAGGCAGCGCAATAGTTAAGTTAAGAGTGATGTTGGCACAATGTATTATTATTTTTTTAGACCAGGGAATTTTGTATAGAAAGGGTTATCGTAGGAACTTCAAAAGGAGCTCATTTGACTGGAACGGGAAAGGAATAGTGACCTTTTTAATTGGCAAAAGTGATTGGAGGGCAGCCAGTCCCCCTTCAACGCCCAAAATTTTTAGGTAATCATTTTGATTAGCGCAGTTGGAAGGTCCGGAAATTAATCTCTCTGAGGAGGAAAAACCCCCTCACAGCCACCAGGGCAAGGTTTCGAAGTTATATCCTGGGGGTATATAAGGTTTTACATAAAGGGTGGTCGTATAAACTTCGAAGTTGCTCATTTGATTGGTAATCAAAAGTTCTAGTGCCGTAAATTTATTATTTTCTCGCGATTACCCATGGGTAAAAAATTAAATATGTCTGATGAAGTTACAAAACGGACTACGTCTGTGGAATACCTTGGGATTGTAATTGATGAAACTTCATTTTTAAGCAACTCGTAACTTTAACTAGTTAAGTCCTGGCAGGAATCTAGGTATAATGAAGGAACTCCAACATTTTATTTTCCTAAATCCGTCCTTCGTCGTCTTTATTCTTCTCTGATATACCCGTATATATTTTGTTGCTCAAGTATTTGGCTTTCTACTTTTCCATTTATCTTAAAACCAATAAGAGTTCTACAAAATTACACAGTAAGGATAATAAAATGTATTTCTCCCCGACAGTCTGTCGGAAAATTCACCCAATTTTGAAATTTTTGCCGGCTGCAGACCGTCGTGAATTTTAGGTATTGTGGTTTATTTTTGAACTGCAACAGAATATTCAGCCTTGTTGTTTTGTGAAATATTGTCCATTAGGTCTGGTGTTCATTTTCACAATAAAAGAGAAAATGCTGACTTTTATTTACTAGGAGACATTTCTTTCCGTTCATTTTTTTTCTATTTTTTTTATAGAGGTATATGGAAATGCAATAGTTTAACTAAAAATATTAAGATCATTGTAACTCTTATATTTAGAAGAACTGTTTTTGTAGAATATGGGTTTTAATTAATTTATTCATTTTTTTGTGGGGGTTAGTTTGATATTGTGTTCTTGGAGGAAAAATAAATATATGATGTTTTTTTTCTTAGATTTATTGTTTAGTGTGATGGTATTTTTAGTGGTGTTGGCTACCAAGTGTTCTGTTTGTTCTAAGGATTTTGTTTTTAATACTCCCCTACGGACAAGCTTTATTTCTTAGGGGAGGTAGCATTATTTTTTTTGTTTATAGGTTTTGTTAATACATCCTTCTCTCTCTCTATTTCAAAGACATTTACAAAATGTGTTATCTGAAAATCACTTCGTTGTAAATTGTTCCCAAACATTTTGAAAATTGTATAAAGCTTTTATTTACAATGTCAAATATAACTATGGATATCCTTTTTAATGTTTTAAAGGAAGGCAAGACTGGCAAATGAAATTTTATTAGCTGAACAATTTTTCTTTAACACTAGAAGTCAAAGGGCAGCTTGGAACATCAGGTGAAAGGTGGTTGTAGCTGTGGCACGGTAGACCTTAAACTGAGAACTATTAAGTTGGTTCGCTAAGCAGAAGCTACTACAATTTATCTGAAAGTTGATGTTTTTTTTGTTATTTTTTTAGCGTTTAGGCCTACTTTTGAGAGGAAACTCTGAAAAAAGGGGTTGGTTGATTTACTTGTGTAACACTGAAAATAATTAAACCTTGCCTTTACAATTTCCCCCCCCCCTAAAATAGCCAAGCTAATGTAGCCTATTTTTCTACTTTTCTCAGTCTAGTTGTTTAAGTAATGATTCAATAAGGGATGAGCATCGTTTTGAACTCAAACAGAAGACAACATTATGTTTTCTCCCATTATGAAGAATAAAAAAATGTCTTGCAAGAAACTTTTTATACATAACACTATTATAGTGCAGCCTATATAAAGTCAAACATATAACTTTTAATGTCTTGTGCTAATATAGAGCAGCCTAAATGAAGTCATAGAGAGGACTTTTTAATATCTCATTCTATTATAAAGCGCTATAAACAAAGTCATACAAATCACTTTTTTAGTTTTCTCCTTAAACATATGTAATGCACTAAATTGCCATACAGAATACATTATACTACCTCATCTCTATATAGAAAAAAACAATAAAAAGTCATAGAGATGACTTTTTAATATCTCATTCTATTATAAAGCGCTATAAACAAAGTCATACAAATCACTTTTTTAGTTTTCTCTCTTAAACATATGTAATGCACTAAATTGCCATACAGAATCCATTATACTACCTCATCTCTATATAGAAAAAAAACAATAAAAAGTCATAGAGATGACTTTTTAATATCTCATTCTATTATAAAGCGCTATAAACAAAGTCATACAAATCACTTTTTTAGTTTTCTCCTTAAACCATATGTAATGCACTAAATTGCCATACAGAATACATTATACTACCTCATCTCTATGTAGAAAAAACAATAAAAAGTCATAGAGATGACTTTTTAATATCTCATTCTATTATAAAGCGCTATAAACAAAGTCATACAAATCACTTTTTTAGTTTTCTCCTTAAACATATGTAATGCACTAAATTGCCATACAGAATACATTATACTACCTCATCTCTATATAGAAAAAACAATAAAAAAGTCATAGAGATGACTTTTTAATATCTCTTTCTATTATAAAGCGCTATAAACAAAGTCATACAAATCACTTTTTTAGTTTTCTCCTTAAACATATTTAATGCACTAAATTGCCAAACAGAATACATTATACTACCTCATCTCTATATATAAAAAAAAAAAAAGTCATAGAGATGACTTTTTAATATCTCATTCTATTATAAAGCGCTATAAACAAAGTCATACAAATCACTTTTTTAGTTTTCTCCTTAAACATATGTAATGCACTAAATTGCCATACAGAATACATTATACTACCTCATCTCTATATAGAAAAAACAATAAAAAAAGTCATAGAGATGACTTTTTAATATCTCATTCTATTATAAAGCGCTATAAACAAAGTCATACAAATCACTTTTTTAGTTTTCTCTTTAAACATATGTAGTGCACTAAATTGCCATACAGAATACATTATACTACCTCATCTCTATATAGAAAAAACAATAAAAAGTCATAGAGATGACTTTTTAATATCTCATTCTATTATAAAGCGCTATAAACAAAGTCATACAAATCACTTTTTTTAGTTTTCTCCTTAAACATATGTAATGCACTAAATTGCCATACAGAATACATTATACTACCTCATCTCTATATAGAAAAAACAATAAAAAGTTATAGAGATGACTTTTTAATATCTCACTCTATTATAAAGCGCTATAAACAAAGTCATAGAAATCACTTTTTTAAGTTTTTTCTCCTTAAACATATTTAATGCACTAAATTGCCAAACAGAATACATTATACTACCTCATCTCTATATAGAAAAAACAATAAAAAGTCATAGAGATGACTTTTTAATATCTCATTCTATTATAAAGCGCTATAAACAAAGTCATACAAATCACTTTTTTAGTTTTCTCCTTAAACATATGTAATGCACTAAATTGCCATACAGAATACATTATACTACCTCATCTCTATATAGTAAAAACAATAAAAAGTCATAGAGATGACTTTTTAATATCTCATTCTATTATAAAGCGCTATAAACAAAGTCATACAAATCACTTTTTTAGTTTTCTCCTTAAACATATGTAATGCACTAAATTGCCATACAGAATACATTATACTACCTCATCTCTATATAGAAAAAAACAATAAAAAGTCATAGAGATGACTTTTTAATATCTCATTCTATTATAAAGCGCTATAAACAAAGTCATACAAATCACTTTTTTAGTTTTCTCCTTAAACATATGTAATGCACTAAATTGCCATACAGAATACATTATACTACCTCATCTCTATATAGAAAAAACAATAAAAAGTTATAGAGATGACTTTTTAATATCTCACTCTATTATAAAGCGCTATAAACAAAGTCATAGAAATCACTTTTTTAGTTTTCTCCTTAAACATATTTAATGCACTAAATTGCCAAACAGAATACATTATAGTACCTCATCTCTATATAGAAAAACAATAAAAAGTCATAGAGATGACTTTTTAATATCTCATTCTATTATAAAGCGCTATAAACAAAGTCATACAAATCACTTTTTTAGTTTTCTCCTTAAACATATGTAATGCACTAAATTGCCATACAGAATACATTATACTACCTCATCTCTATATAGAAAAAACAATAAAAAGTCATAGAGATGACTTTTTAATATCTCATTCTATTATAAAGCGCTATAAACAAAGTCATACAAATGACTTTTTTAGTTTTCTCCTTAAACATATGTAATGCACTAAATTGCCATACAGAATACATTATACTACCTCATCTCTATATAGAAAAAACAATAAAAAGTCATAGAGATGACTTTTTAATATCTCATTCTATTATAAAGCGCTATAAACAAAGTCATACAAATCACTTTTTTTAGTTTTCTCCTTAAACATATGTAATGCACTAAATTGCCATACAGAATACATTATACTACCTCATCTCTATATAGAAAAAACAATAAAAAGTCATAGAGATGACTTTTTAATATCTCATTCTATTATAAAGCGCTATAAACAAAGTCATACAAATCACTTTTTTAGTTTTCTCCTTAAACATATGTAATGCACTAGATTGCCATACAGAATACATTATACTACCTCATCTCTATATAGAAAAAACAATAAAAAGTCATAGAGATGACTTTTTAATATCTCATTCTATTATAAAGCGCTATAAACAAAGTCATACAAATCACTTTTTTAGTTTTCTCCTTAAACATATGTAATGCACTAAATTGTCATACAGAATACATTATACTACCTCATCTCTATATAGAAAAAAACAATAAAAAGTCATAGAGATGACTTTTTAATATCTCATTCTATTATAAAGCACTATAAACAAAGTCATACAAATCACTTTTTTAGTTTTCTCCTTAAACATATGTAATGCACTAAATTGCCATACAGAATACATTATACTACCTCATCTCTATATAGAAAAAACAATAAAAAGTCATAGAGATGACTTTTTAATATCTCATTCTATTATAAAGCGCTATAAACAAAGTCATACAAATCACTTTTTTAGTTTTTCTCCTTAAACATATGTAATGCACTAAATTGCCATACAGAATACATTATACTACCTCATCTCTATATAGAAAAAACAATAAAAAGTCATAGAGATGACTTTTTAACATCTCATTCTATTATAAAGCGCTATAAACAAAGTCATACAAATCACTTTTTTAGTTTTCTCCTTAAACATATGTAATGCACTAAATTGCCATACAGAATACATTATACTACCTCATCTCTATATAGAAAAAACAATAAAAAGTCATAGAGATGACCTTTTAATATCTCATTCTATTATAAAGCGCTATAAACAAAATCATACAAATCACTTTTTTAGTTTTCTCCTTAAACATATGTAATGCACTAAATTGCCATACAGAATACATTATACTACCTCATCTCTATATAGAAAAAACAATAAAAAGTCATAGAGATGACCTTTTAATATCTCATTCTATTATAAAGCGCTATAAACAAAATCATACAATCACTTTTTTAGTTTTCTCCTTAAACATATGTAATGCACTAAATTCCCATACAGAATACATTATACTACCTCATCTCTATATAGAAAAAAAACAATAAAAAGTCATAGAGATGACTTTTAAATATCTCATTCTATTATAAAGCGCTATAAACAAAGTCATACAAATCACTTTTTTAGTTTTCTCCTTAAACATATGTAATGCACTAAATTGCCATACAGAATATATTATACTACCTCATCTCTATACAGAAAAAACAATAAAAAGTCATAGAGATGACTTTTTAATATCTCATTCTATTATAAAGCGCTATAAACAAAGTCCTACAAATCACTTTTTTTAGTTTTCTCCTTAAACATATGTAATGCACTAAATTGCCATACAGAATACATTATACTGCCTCATCTCTGTATAGAAAAAACAATAAAGTCATAGAGATGACTTTTTAATATCTCATTCTATTATAAAGCGCTATAAAAGTCAAAGTCATACAAATCACTTTTTTAGTTTTCTCCTGAAACATATGTAATGCACTAAATTGCCATACAGAATACATTATACTACCTCATCTCTATATAGAAAAAACAATAAAAAAGTCATAGAGATGACTTTTTAATATCTCATTCTATTATAAAGCGCTATAAACAAAGTCATACAAATCACTTTTTTAGTTTTCTCCTTAAACATATGTAATGCACTAAATTGCCATACAGAATACATTATACTACCTCAACTCTATATAGAAAAAACAATAAAAAGTCATAGAGATGACTTTTTAATATCTCATTCTTTTATAAAGCGCTATAAACAAAGTCATAGAAATCACTTTTTTGTTTCTCCTTAAACATAGATAATGCACTAAATTGCCATACAGAATACATTATACTACCTCATGTCTATATACAGAAAACAATAAAAAGTCATAGAGATGACTTTTTACATAACACAGTTATAGATCAGCCTTAGAAAAGCCATACACACAACTTTTTATACACCAGTCTTTTGTAGAGCTACCTTAATAAAGTCATACAGCTAACTTTTTATACCTTGGATGTTTGTAATTATTTATTTCTATTTATAGAGAAAAGATGATCATTACCTCTAAATTTTTGAAAATCCAGCTGAGGCCAACAACAACAACCCCCTGATGTGAAGAGGTCCTTTTCACTGAACTTCTTAATCACATGAACCTCATAATAACAATAATTTACAAAAAGACTGAAAGTACATTGTGGGCGAATGTAAATTCAGCAGACAATATTTATGAAGATTTAATTAATAAATGTTTTAAAGATTTAATTTAAAATTAACTATTTTAAATTATTTTCTGTTTTCTAGTATCTCTAGTTTTCTAGTAGTTCTGTTTTATAATATCTTCTGATAGAACATATGAAAATTACGCAAACTCCTGAATGAAGCACCAATAGAGTCAATCCTTTCATATTGAGACTTTTCTTTTGGTCCCTAGACTCAGTGATTTAGCTGGCTAGGTTTTTATTCCGTTTTACGGCTCCAGTGTTTTATTATTATTTTTTCCCAGAGACACTTCATATGGGAGGGATCGTCTCAGAAACTTCAAAGGTGGCTCATTTGATTAGAAATCGAGAGTTTTAGTGCCCTTTTTAACGGTCAAAATTGATCGGAAGGCAACTGACACTCCTTCCACGCCCACCAGCTCCCCAAACACAGCCAATAAAAATTTTGAGATTGCCATTTTGTTCAGAGTAGTTGATTTCCAGATAGAAATTATGATTTTAAGGAGGACAATCCCCCACAGCCCTCAGGGCAAGGGTTATAAGTTATGCCCTGGGGGCATATATGGTTCTTATGGAAGGAATGCTCGTATAAACTTCAGAGAGGGCTCGTTTGATTGGAAATCAAAAGTTCTAATTCACTTTTTAAGTGTCAAAAGATATCGGAGGGTAACCAGCTTCCCCCCCCCCCTCAAACCCTTTTTCCCAAATGCATCCGATATAATTTTGAGATAGGTATTTTGTTAAAATAAGTTCAAAGATCATATAACAAAAATTCCGGTGTCGACACGACCCCCCAAGGCCCGGGGACAGGCGTTGTAAGTTATGCCCTGGGGTCGTATATGTGTCTTATGGAAGGGATGCTCGTATTAACTTCAAAGAGGGCTCATTTGATTGGAAACTGGAAGTTCTAGTTCATTTTTTAAGAGTCAAAAGAGATTGGAGGGCACCTAGTCCCTCCAAGCCCTTTTTTTCCTCAAACCCATCCGATAAGAACTTTGAGATTTATAAAATTATAGCCTTTTTTAAAAATAGTTCGAAGACCATATAACAAAAACTCCGTTTTCAACATAGCCCTCCAGGGTCCGAGGGCAGGCGTTGTAAGTTTTGCCCTGGGGGAATATATGGTTCTTATTGAAGGGATGCTCGTAAAAACTTCAGAGACGGCTCATTTATTTGAAAATTAAAAGTTCGAGTTCAGTTTTTTAGCGTCAAAAGAGATTGGAGGGCAGCTAGCCCCCAAGTCCCTTTTTCCCCAAATGCATCCAATAATAATTTTTGAGATAGCCATTAATTAAAAAGTGCTCAAAAGTCAGATAACAAAACTCAGGAGTCGTCAACACCGCCCCAGGACCCGAGGGCAGGCGTTGTAAGTTTTGCCCTGGGGCATATATGGTTTGTTATGAAAGGGTTGCTCGTATAGACTTAAGAGAGCTCATTTGATTGGAAATTGAAAGTTCGAACTCACTTTTTATAGTCAAAAGAGATCTGGGGATAGCTAGCCCCCCCCACGCCTTCTTTTTGCAAACCCATCTGATGAAAATTTTGAGACAGTTGAAAGGTCGGATAAGTAAAACTCCGGTGTCAATCCAACCCCCCAGGGCCCAGGGGAAGGTGTTCTAAGTTATGCCCTAAGGCCATGTATGGTTCTTATGAAAGGGATGCTCGTATAAACTTCATACAGGGCTCATTTGATTGGAAATTGAAAGTTCTAGTTTACGTTTTAAGAGTCAAGAGAGTTAGGGGCAAATAGCCCCCCCCCCTCACCCATTTCTTCCCAAACCCATCTGCTACAAATTTTGAGCTAGCCAGTTTTTTGGAAATTGTTCAAAAATTAGATAACGAAAACTCCCCAAAGGACCCGGAGGAAAGGCGTTGTAAGTGTTGTTCTGGGGGTGTATATGGTTCCTATGAAAGGGATGCTCGTATAAACTTCAGAGAAGGCTCATTTGATTGGAAATTAAAAGTTCTAGTTCAAGTTTAAGAGTCATTAGATATTCGAGGGCAACTAGCCCCCCCCCCCCCCTCCACGCACCCTTTTTTTTCCCGAAGCTCATCCGATACAATTTTTATAAGAGCTATTTCATTAAAAATGTCTCAAAGGTCAGATGAGAAAAAATCCTTTGTCGACGCAACCTCCCAGGGCCTGGAGGCAGGCGTTATGAGTAATGCTCTAGGGGCATATATAGTTCTTATGGAAGGGATACTCGTATAAACTTCGGAGAGGGCTAATTTGATTGAAAATGGAAAGTTCTTGTTCACTTTCAAGACTCAAAAGAGATCGGAGGGCAACTAGCCCCCCCTCCATGCCCTAAATGCATCAGATAAAAATTTTGAGATAGATATTTTTTTAAAGTAGTTCAAAGTTTAGATAACAAAAACTCTGGTGTCGACATAGCCCCCCAGCTTCCAGGGATAGGCGTTGTAAGTTATGCCCTGGCGTCATATATGGTTGTTATGGAAGGGATGACCGTATAAACTTCATAGAGGGCTCATTTGAATGGAAATTGAAAGTTGTAAGAGTCAAAAGTGATTGGAGGGCAGCTAGCCTCCCCCCACACTCCATTTATTTTTTTCCCAGAGGCACTTCATATAGAAGGGGTCGTCGTATAAACTTCAAAGGGGGCTCATTCAATTGGAAATCAAGAGTTCTAGTGCCCTTTTTAAGATCCAAAAGTGATCAGAGGGCAACTAACCTCCCAAGCCCTTTTTCCCCAAATACATCTGATAAAAAGCTTGAGGTAGCCATTTTGTAAAATATAGTTCAAAGATCATACAACAACAAAACACCTTTATGTAGAGCCATTTCGTCAAAAATAGTTCAAAGATCAGATAAGAAAAACTCCTGTGTCGACATCCCCCCAGGGTTCTGGGCAGGCGTTATAAGTATTGATCTGGGGACATATATTGTTCTTATGGAAGGTATGCTCGTATAAACTTCGGAGAGGGCTCATATGATTGGAAATTGAAAGTTCTCGTTCACTTTTTAAGAGTCAAAAGAGATCGGAGGGCAACTAGCTTCCCTCTCAACGCCCTATTTTCCTCAAAGCTATCCGATAAGAACTCTGAGAGAGCCATTTTTTGAAATAGTTCTAAGGTCTGATAACAAAAACTCCGGTGTCGAAACAAACCTCCAGGGCCCGAGGGCTGACACTGTAAGCTATGTCCTGGGGCCGTATGTGGTTCTTAATGAAAGGAATGGCCATTTAAATTTCAGAGAGTTAATTTGAATGGAAATTAAAAGTTGTAGTTCATTTTCTCAGAGTTAAAAAAGATCGGAGGGCAACCAGCCCCTCCCGTCCTCCCCCCCTTTCGATTTATCGGATGGATAAACCCATCCAATAATAGTTCATTCATTCGATATTAAGACTCTGGGGTCGAAAAAGCTCCCCAGGGTCAAGGGACAGGCGTTGTAAGTTATACTCTGGGGAGATAAAAGGTTCTTATAGAAGGGATGCTCGTATAAATTTCAGAGAGGGCTCATTTCATTGAAAATAGACAGTTCTAGTTCACTTTTAAAGAGTCAAAAGAGATTGAAGGTTAATTAGCCCCCCCCCCCCCCCCCCCCACCACCATCTTTTTTCCCCAAACCCATCCAATAAAAATTTTGAGATAGCCGTTTTGCTAAAAAATAGTTCAAACATCAGATAATAAAAACTGCGAGGTTGACGCAAACCCATTTTTTCACTTTGATATTGTTACTTTGACACCAGTTTTGATACTAAGATGAACATTTGATTTTTTTTAATGTTTGATTTTGAAATAAGGAATTTTTAAAAACTTGAAACTTTTTGCAATATAAAAAGAACAAAAATTAATTAACAAAAAATTTCCGAAAATTAAGTTTTTCAAAGAAAAGTAAAAGTCATTTTAAACTTAAGCTCAGCAGATAAAAATACCTGTTAAAATTCAAACTCAAAACGACCAGAAATTACTATTAAAGATTAAATGAAACCCAAAACGAACATAAATTAAATAAACATTCAGAGCAAAGAAACATACAACAAGTAATAATATAAATGAATAAATAGGTCTTAAAGCGAGCAATGATTAGATTGAATAAGAAAATCAAGCTTAAAACCAAAAAAATTTTTCATTTAAGTATAAATGGAACTTAAAACGCACAGAAATTAAATAAATATTCAATGAAAACGAGTGAAACTTAAATTGAATATACAAATCAAGTTTGAAGCGAACAAAAATTACTACAAACAGAGTTTGGGTATCACCTCCTTCTCTCACCGTAAAAATCTAAAACCTACTGCGTCATTGGCGCTTTATCGAAAATTAGATGCGTCTTGAACGGTCTAGAAAAGTATAAACAACATCAAACTGAATATTTAATGTATAATGATACTAATTGTTGAAAGATCCGTCAGTTCAAGAACTTATTTCACTGTAATTTTTTTTATTTTCAATGCTGTAAGAACTGGAAAAGAAAATATTTGTAAAATAATTCGTTTTCACTTAAGCGCCAATAACGCAGTATTCTTTTGGTTATTATTTACAAATAGGAGGGAACCAGTATTCAAACACTTGTTTGTAGTGAAACTATGTTCGTCTTGAACAACTTTAAAAAGAGCTAATAAATTAAACTGAATATTTGATATATAATGATATTAATTGCTGAAAGCTCATCAGTTCAAACTGTTAGTGTAATTAAATTTTAATAATTATAATGCTAGTATAAGTATAATTATAATTATAATGATTTTCAATATTATGTACAAAAGAAAATATTCGTCATAAAATTGGTAGTGTAATTTATATATGTGTATTCTATTGTATTTGAAAAGCTTTTTCACTTCTAAGAATTCTTTTGTGCCCATTCAAAGAGCTTGATGCAGAAAAGTTTGTTTTTTTTTATGGATAACACTTTCATATACGCATGTTGGAATTAGAACTTAAAGTGACTTGGATCAAAATTTGTTATATATGCAATCTAAAGGGTTTTTCACCTGTACACCCTCATTGGATCTTATTCAAAGAGCCTTATTCAGAAAATCTTTTCTCATATATATTACACTAAAAGCATTTTTCACTTGTATGTACTCGTTTATGTTTAGTCAAACAATCCTGCCGAGCGAATTTTTTTCTCACAAATATCACAGTGGAAGGGTTTTTCCATTGTATGCATTCGTTTATGTCTAGTCAAATGTCCCGACTCAACAAAATTTTTCTTACATATATCACACTGGAAGGGCTTTTCACCTGCGTGCACTCGTTTATGACTAATCAGATTTTGCGACTGAGCAAACGTTTTCTTACATATATCACACACTGGAAGGGTTTTTAACCTGTATGAACTCTTTTATGATTAGCCAAACTTCCTGACACAGAAAAATTATTCTTACATATGTCACACTGGAAGGGTTTTTCTCTCCTGTATGCACTCGTTTATGTGTAGTCAAATGTTCCAACTCAGCAAAGGTTTTCTTACACATATCACACTGGAAGGGTTTTTTACCTGTATGCCCTCGTTTATGTCTATTCAAATTCTCAAACCGAGCAAAAGTCTTCTTACACATATCACACTGGATAGGAGTTTCACCACCAATGCTGCAGATAGTTGTAGTTGTTACTTCTAAAATTAGGAAATAAAATTAAATAAAAGTCAATATAACAGCTAAGAGTATTACGTAACTATATTATATTGAGGAACATTGGATGATTGGGATTTATGCTTTAAAAATCTGCTTCGTTTCATAGAAATAATAGAAAATATTATTTAAAATTCAAGCAGGTGAAATATTTAACAGATAAAAGACTTAAAAGTTTTTTTAATCATAAGAAATCTGACACAATATTAAGGACTTTGATACGTTTGATAGTCAACTCCCACTTTCATTTCTTCCTTTCCTCATAGAAGAAAGAGTTTTCTCTTTATCTTTTCCTTCTTTTATCTCTTAGATTTTGTTTGACCTGAATTCAGGTTTTAGTTTCTTTCTTTTCTTTATTTTTTTCTCTATTTAATTATATTACTGAAAATCTTTACAATATAGTGGAACCTGATTTAAAGGGGGGAGGGGGTAAGCGCAACAAGGGGGGAGGGCAATCTAAAAAGATAAAATAGTGAACGAAGAAAAACCTCCTGCAAAAAGAACTACATATTTGTTTAATTATATTTAACGTTTAGGTAACTCAGTACCAGTGAAAGAGGCAAACAAAAGTTTTCTAAAAGCTAAAAGCTCAAGGTAATTAGTGTCATTGCTTGTGTTAATTAACATATAACGGAATTAAGGTTCAGTCAATTTAGGGCATTATCCTTAATAAGGTAAAAATCACTAACATAGCTCATATACAAGTACCTTTTCTATTTTTACTTAACTAAGTTTTAGCTTGTGGCCGGTGTCTACTCCCCCCCCCGGAAAATACCCCGTTGATAAGGCTTTCCAAATTTGAGAATTTATTTGAGTTTTTGTTATTTATTTTCTGTAGGGGGAAGGAATTTCGGTGCTTGTGTATTATACGCCACTCACCCAAGTTTATGATGAGTAAAAATCGAGAACAAACTGGTTTCTTCGTTAGTTTCTTCATTACTGTAAGAATTGTTTTCAGACTTCAAACTGTCCAAATACTTTACCCTCTCCCCCCTCCCCCTTATGTGTAAATATATAGCCCAAATTTATAGATGTACTCATATATTTCCCATCTATTCTGTAAATTGTCTTTGTCTTATCTCGCACTAAGCTGAAAGATACTAACGAAGAAACCGATTTGTTCTAGAGTTTTACACAGCATAAACTTGAGTGAGTGGTGTATAATGCATAAGTACTGCATATATATAAATATATATATATATATATATATATATATATATATATATATATATATATATATATATATATATATATATATATATATATATATATATATATATATATATATATATATATATATATATATATATATATATATATATATATATATATATATATATATATATATATATATATATATATATATATATATATATATATATATATATATATATATATATATATATATATATATATATATATATATATATATATATATATATATATATATATATATATATATATATATATATATATATATATATATATGACATTGAAGTGGCTTGCTTGTGCGAAACTTGGTCCGCGTCTGACATGCACGGTTATTTCCAGGTACGATGTGTATCTACTCCCAAGATTAAACAAGGACGGAGCCATTGTGAGTCATGGTTTCGGAGTTGGCTTTCTTTGCAAGTCTGCAATTCCGAATCGAGCCTGAAATATGCCTATCCCTAGGAAACCTGAGCACGAAGTTCTGTGGCTTTCGACAAGGCCCCGATACTTACCAGAAGAAGTATCGTCAATCATTTTGCTGTTGTTTACTACCTACCAAGAGCATCGTTCCAAAAGGAACTCGTACTCTACCTACAGTATTCGGTTGACTACATAAAATCCCAATACCCATACGATGCCATTCAGATCCTGGGCGACTTTAATGATTTAAAGGCTAGCTGGCTCTCAAGTTCACTCTCACTTACGCAAGTTGCTGAAGTCCCAACACGCGAGGAAAAAGTACTAGACCTTATCTTAACCAATATTGAAAAGTTTTATAATCCCCCCTACACTCTCCCCGCTATTGGTATCACTGACCACCTTACTGTAACATGGAAGCCTAGCAGAAAACCCCCTGACAGATCCCAGTCAGTGGTGAAGTACCGCCCACAAACTCAAGAACAACTCCAGATTTACCGAGAGTGGCTAGCTAGGAAAAACTGGTCGAAAGTCCTTACTATGAAGAACGGTAACAATATGATGCAAGAGGTCACTGCTCAGCTTTTCCATGAATATAAAGTAATATTTCCCGAAAAGACAATCCTGGTCAGTCACAAAATAAGCCGTGGGTAACTAAAGAGATTAAGGATCTAATCAAATTGAGAAATGAGCTCTATAAGTTGGGATATCAAGATGAGGCTAAAAAAAAAACGCGCTATGTCATAAGTCTCAAAATAAAGAAATCTAAAAAGGAATTTGGTGCTCAAGTGGTTAACAAGCTTTGGAAGTCTAACCCCTCTAGATTCTATCAGAAGGTCCAGGAGATTATGGGACGGACTCGAAAGCAGCTGACAATCTACGGCTCTGATGGTGAACCTCTGAGCGCTGATATGATCAACACACATTTTTCAAATATTTGTCGCACACACCCACCTCTTGACGAGCTACCTGAAAATGGACCCATTGAACAAATTCCGATCATTCGCCCCCATGAAGTATGCGAGAAGCTCAAACGCCTGGACCTCAGGAAGAGTAATTACCCTCTAGAAATTCCTATTGAGTTGAAAGCTCATTGCTCTGAGGAGCTTAGTCCTATTTTGGCTGCCTGCTTCATTCAATGTCTAATAGATGGTACATTCCCAGACTGCTTCAAGACAGCCTATAGAACTCCTATTCCTAAAATAAGAAAAAACCCTCTCACCTAACGATTTGCGCCCGATTTCAAAAACCCCGTGCCTTTCCAAAGTTTTTGAGGCTTTATCTGTGAATATTTATACGGAGATATTGAAGCTAATTTAGACCCTCGGCAATTTGGTTTCAGGCCTTCAGGTTTCAGGGGTTTCAGGCTACCCGTATGTCGCCTAAGATATAGATATCTTATGACTGCTCATGCACCTTTCATGGCAAGGCTCCACCTGACTCTTAAACGAGTAAATCCCATCTGAGTCTTAAACCACTATGCCTTCTCAAGACCAGAACATAATTTGCACTTTACTGAAAACCAATACATTTTAAATGTTTTCACTTTTTTAACTTTAATAAATAAAAAAAAGCATCAAAACTTTGAGGAATAAAAATCAGTAAACATATATTAAACTGACAATCCACGCTAATTTTTTTTTTTCTGTCCAATATTAGGAGCCTGTTATCCTTGTTTAGGAGCAATTTATTTTCATCAAAATATTTGTTTGAGTACAGAGGAGTCTTACCTTATAGCCTATAGTCTATAGTCTTACCTTATATGGGGAGGTTTTGGGGTACAAAACAAGTTAAAAGATTTGTTCCAAACTTATTATTTCATTACAAAATGCATTTTTTTTTTTAAATTGTATAATCCACATGCATTCATTATTCAAAATTGAGTTGGATAAAAAAATTCAAAACAGTTTCTCTTCTGTCGGCTGCGATATTTTTTTACATCTTGGTAAAATGGCAGTTTTTAAGTGGCATAAAAAATAAGAAGGAAACATAGCTGAATTGTTTTGAAATCCTTAGATTTATAATTAATTAGTAAGTTTGAAACCAATGTTTTAACCCATTTTTATATCCAAAAAATACAGAAAGAAATTATTATTTTCAAAGGTCCTGAAAAGGCTTAAATTTAAATTTGCAAGAAAAGCGATGATCATATTCAGTAGGAGCAACAAAAATGAATAGAAATGGTATATTTATTTTATTCGTAGGTCTATTATATGAGCTGCTCCACATTTACCGGGTGTTCAAATTATTTTAAACATTATAAATCAGAATTTGGACATGTTAAGAGGGCTCAATACAATTTCCTTGGAACTTGTGTGGGATGTAGATCTAATTCTGAAAATTTAATTTTTATAACACAAATTTTGTGTAAATTTATAAATGAAAGTTTTGTATAAGTTTTTTTTTCATAAATGGTTTGATACCATTAAGAGGGGGACGGGAGAGGCACTTACTTTAAAAGACCTTCCTGGTGCACTGTTTAGGCTCTGGAATCATTTATGAAAATTTTATTCGCCTAACTCGACTAATTTCTAAGATAGACATATGCCCCTCATCTAGAACGTCACCGAATCTACTGGTATATTTTCTTTTGCCAATAGTATTTCCACTCTACACTATAGCCTACCTTCATCAATTTAACCCTGTCTCCTTCTGATGTGGCGAATTGCCTCCCTTATAAAATCCTTAGCTAAAATTGGTTTTAGTTGGAAAACTCCGAAAAAGTATGTAGAATTCAGGTAATTCATATAGAAACTACTGTTTAACTAGCTAGGAAAAATTGGGAGGTTTTGACCCGATTTACCCCACTATTCCCGTTTTTCCAATGATAATTTTCCCAGATTTTTACTACAAGATATTGAGAAAAAGTCACCTCAATGAGAATAATTTTAGAAAAAAACAGTAACTTTTTTTTATAAAACTAAAATTTTGAAAATTTTGAAAAACAGTATTTTTTCCTAGTTAAGCAACAAATATTTGCCGAGTTTTAGCCCAATTTGCCCCTTCAAATGGGATTCCTCCATGGAAAGTTCCTCCCACAAAAAGTCCATCTCCTTTAAAATTTCCTCCGGACACTTCCATCCTCAATGAAAGTCCCTCCCGCCCCCCGTAAAAATTCTTGCAGATGAAACTAAAAAACAAATAAACCCCCACCAAAAAAAGCAATTGTCGTAACTTATCCACGTAGGGAAAAACAGCTAATAGAGTTACTTCGATGAGAACACCAAAGCAACTGCTTTTATTTTTTTTAGTTTTAGTTTCTTTTTTATTTTCTCTAGTGCTGAAGACGCCTAGTTTTGGTACAGGCGAAATATCCGCGTTGTTCTAAAATTTTAGTCTTTTCTCTCTATTGGCTGTAGTTTCGTATGTTGTTTTTTCATTGAGTTTCTTTCTTTCTGTTAGTTTTTTGTCATGGCTGGGAAAGAACTGTGATCTATAAAATCTGCCTATTGTCTACGTATGGTAGGCTGTTTGTTAATAGGAAATTTGCATTGAATTTTTCAATAGGACACATTCAGTGAGAAGTCTTTAAGGAAAAATTCTTTCAGGCGGGTAATTTTCAGAGGATAGTTTGAAAAATCATCAAAAATTACGTTAAAAAGAGAAAATCATTTTTTTTTACATGAAAGGAGGCTAAAGAAACTTTTCTAGGTTCAGAGAAAAATTTAAATTTAAAAATTAAATAAGTTAATGAAATTACAAAAAATCAATGACCTTTCCTTGTTAAAAATTAAGTTAACATGAGGAATTAAGTAATGCCATAACATTGAAACAGTAACATCAAAATTACGTACTGGAAAATAACACGAGGAAAACGTTGTTTAACTAATCAAAACTCTGTCAATTTCAGTAAACTAATTGTAAAAAATCAATAAATTTAACAGAAAAGCTTCTATAATGTATTCATTTGTCTCTCTCATGGATCTCTATAAAAATTAGATGAAAACAAATTATGATGTTAATTTATAACTTTGCTGCTCACTTGTACTACTACCATTACTATTAACAACTCCCTGTGGCACCAAGCCACCCTATACCAATACAGCTTTGCATGGTCCTCCGCCATGCCAATCTGTTTAAAGCCTCCTTGTTTATCTCCCCCCTTAAAGGAACTCCTATTATCCTTCCGTCTTTCCTTGTGACATCCCCCTACTCCTTTTGGTGACAGCCTCCTTTCGTCTTGCCCTAGATGTTTAGGTGTCAAGCCCGATCTTTGAAAATCTTTTTTTCTTCGTCTCCGCGAAATTTGTCTGAGCCATTTCAACCTTTCTCTTATTATAACCCTAGAAGTTGAAATAGAACCAAACTGTTGCACAGCTTACGCTTTGAGAGATACCGTCTGTATTATTGGTACCAAAAACAATCCCTAGGTAATTTCTCTAGGAAACATCTTGCAGATCTCATCAGTTTTTGGAGTGCCCACTCTTCAGAATCATACCTGACAACTTCCGTCAGTATTAATTCAAAAATGATTCAGTATGTGTGACGGATTACGGGCAAAGATAGGGTTCTAAGTTAGGAGGGAGGATATAAAGATTCTGCTAAAAAATTCTCCAGTGTGCCAACACACAAGGACAAAAAAGCTAAATTAAGACGCGCAAAGCTCCAAAGCTTCAGTACGTTTCGGATTTCTTTTGGAGTGGGAGAGGGGGATATCCACTCCCTTCACTTAGCTGTGTCCGTCGGGGGATACCCCCTAAATATCTAGCTCTGTGTGCTAAGGTTATATAGTACTTTTAGAAACCATCTTGTTCTAATCAAACAGCCATTGTGTTTCAGGTTAGGTTTTCCATTGTGTTTAATAGAGTACATTATCACAGCATTAGTACAGCAAAATCAAAGCTTAAATATAAAACCATACTATATGAAGATCCTGAAAGGGTTCCACATGCACGGCAACATTTCTAAAAGAAACCATAATTCCTTTGAAATTTAAAATTTGAATTTAAACCTACAACAGAATAGAAAATTAAAGAACAATTAAAAAAACCATTTTCCTTATAGTACGTGCTTTTCAGCCAGCCCCTTTGACTTTTAGGGCCATCTGCTCCAAATGTAATTTTTATTTCTCTGATCTAGTGCGTACAACTTTTACGCAGAATTTTTTTTTTTCTTGGAGGGGATGAAAGTTCTAGAAACGAATTATTCGGGAACAGCTTCCACATGTTCTTGCTACCTAATCTCAAGACAGGTGATGTTAGGAAAGCAGACCGATCAACTGAATAGATTCAACTGAAAGACGGAGGAGGATTTGCTGGAATTTTTTCCAGAGAAATTACAGATTGTTTTGGCACTGACAATATTTACATCAGAAAGATGTACAAGAAAATGGTTATATCCAGATTACTAGGTCTATTATAAATGAAAGATTCAGATTGCTATGACATCTTCTGTGGACGAAAGATCACAGATTGCGAAAGATCGTCCATTTCGAAAAATAATCTAGGGCCAAACATATAGTACGGTCGTCTCATAATGGTCTCGGAAAAGGTCGAAAGGATAGAATTACAAAAATTTCTTTAGGAGGGTGTATAGAGGGAGTCTTTAAATGAGTTGGGATAAAGGAGTAGCGTTTGTAGGTCTCTTGGCTTCAGGTAGCTTGGTTCTTCATTCAGTCATAGTTAATAGCTTTCAAGTTATTCAAGTAAATTCAAGTTACAGTTTAATATTTTACTTTTTCTAGTCAAATTGTAGTCATTGTTGCCTTTTTAGTTGATCCCGGGACTCTGAATTTTTTACCTTAATCACTAATAGATGTCGATCCAAATTCCTGAGACTCGGGTTCAAGTTTACGTGGAACCAAAATGCTGAGAAAAGTAATCATCGGACCATCTTCAAGTTTGGGAAACAAAAAAGGGTCTGAAAGGTCAACCTGCTTCTTATTGTCACTTTGTAAAGCAGCTTCAACTTCTAAAAAGAGAATGAAAAGAGATATAAAAGAAGTTTGACAAGAATATATATACATTTTATGAAAAGAAAATTCAGTAGATACAGACATTTCAGTAAAAACAAAGTGATGCATATAGAACACACCTTCTTCTTTTACAAAATTATTTGACTATCCAACCAAATAAGTTTCCTCTAAAGTTTATACGGTCGCATTTTCCATAAAAACCTTATATACCCTGGGGCCTAACTTACCCCGTTTACCCTTACCCTAGGGCTCTGGGGGTTTTATCAACCCCGAAGGCATTGTTATATAATCTTTGGATTATTTTGAGGACAATGGCTATCTCAAATTTTTGATCAGACACATTTTGGTAAAAAAAAATAAGGCGTTGAGGGGAGGAGGGGGTGCCCTCTTATCGTTTTGACTCTTAAAATGGAGAACTCGAACTTTCAATTCCCAATCATATGATCCCCCTTCCAAAGTTTATATGACCATCCGCTTCCAAAAAACCTTAGGTGCCCCTTGAGAATAACTTACAACCCTTGACCCCAGGATTTACGGGGTTGTGTCAACCACAGAGACATTGCAATATGATACATGAATTATTTTGAACAAAATGGCTATCTCAAATTTTGATCGAATTCATTTGGGAAAAAGGGCGTGGGAAGGCTAGTTGCCCTCCGATTACTTTTGACTCTTAAAATGGAACTAGAACTTTCAATTTTTAATTTAATAAGCTCCCTCCAAAGATCATACGACCACTCCTCCCATAAGAACCCTATATGCCCCCAGAGCATAGCTTACATCACTTACCCTGGGCTCTAGGGGGTTGTGTCGGCCCCGAAGTTTTTGTTATCTAATATTTGGACTATTTCGAGCAAAATAGCTATCTCAAAATTTAGGTCTCAAGCATTTGGAGAAAATAGAGTGAGGGGGGGGGGCTAGTAGCCCTCCAATCACTTTTCATTCTTAAAAAGGAAACTATAACTTTCAATTTCCAATCGAATGAGCCCCTTTTGAAGTTTATACGACTACCCCTTCCTTACAGAATTTATATGCCCCGGGCACAATTTTCATTATGTGCCCCCCAGGCTCTGGGGGGTTGTGTCGGCCCCAAAATTTTGTTATCTGATCTTAGTACTATCTTTAACAAAATAGATATGTCAAAATTTTTATAGGATTCATTTGGGGAAAAGAGGGCATGGGAGGGGGGGGAGGCTAGTTACCCTCCGATCACTTCTCATACTTAATACGGGCACTAAAAATTTAAATTTCTAATCAAATGAGCCCCTTCCCAAAGTTTTTACGACCATCCATTCTAAATGCCGCAGGGTATGGCTTTCAAAACGTCTCATCAGGCTCTAAAGGGTTTGTGTCGACCCCAGACTTTTTTTTATCTGTTCTTTGAACAATCTTTAACAAAATGAATTAAACGAGATGCATTTTAAGAAAAGAGGGCAAGGGGGAGAGCTAGTTGCCCTTCGATCACTTCTCACCTTAATAAGGGCACTAAATAATTTTAATTTCCATTCAAATGAGCCCCCTACAAAGTTTTTAAAACCACTCCCAGTGTATAACTTTTAACACATTCCCCCAGGCTCAGGAAGGGTTGTGTCGACCCAGGAGTTTGTGTAATCTGATCTTTGATCTATAAAAAAAAGAAGGATATCTAAATATTTGGTCGGATGTATTTGCGAAAAAAAGGGAAGGAGGGTCTAGTTGCCCTCCCATAACTTTTGACTCCTAAAAAGGAAAAAAGAACTTTCAATTTCCAACCAAATAAGCCCCCTCCAAAGTGTATACACCAACCCTTCCATATAAGCTTAATATACCAAAGGGGTATAATTTTCAACACGTGCCTCCGGGCTCAGGGGAATTCTGTTGACCTCAGAGTTTTTATCTGATTTTTGAACTATTTTGACCAAAATGGCTATCTCAAAATTTTGACTGGATGCATTTGAGGAAAAGAGGGCGTGAGGGGGCGAGTTGCCTTCATATCTCTTTTCATTCTTAAAAATGGCACTAGAACTTCCCATTTCCAATCGAATGAACCCCCTCCCATGTTTAAAACACCACACTTTCCATATGAAGTGCCTCTGGAAACGAAAAAAATGGAAGTCTTATGGGTTTTTCCATAGACAACGATAAAACATTGCCTTTGATAACATTGCTGTGGTTTATACTTAATCAGGAGTCAAACGGGGTTACGTTTTATGCTCATCTATATGGATCAGTTTGATGGACTTTGTCCAAAAGAACACCATAAATACTATAAGAGAGCATGGAATCAAGTGGAGAAGGTAAAAATCGTCCCAAACATAGATTATGGTGATGATTTGACTGTCCTAGTTGAAAACGTAAGCAATATGAAAGATTTTTTCGAGGTTCTGAGAGTTAAGGGTCCAAAAATAAGTTTGAACATTAATGTTAAGAAGACTACATTGAATAAAAATTAATGAAAGTGAAGAGTAATACTGGGTAACGAGAAGATGGATCAAACAGATAGATTCACTTACAAGGGTCTTAATATTACTAAAGATGGTGGATACAATGGAAATATTAAGGTAGAATAGCCTCGGCCCAAGGTGTTTTACAAAAATTAAAAATGTTTGGAAGAATAGAAAGATATGTCTGCAAACCAAGATTAGAATATTGGAGGCTAATGTGCTAACAGTGGTCGAGTATGGGTCGGAAAATTGGGCGCGAAAGACGGAAGAGGATTTATTAGATTTTTTTTTCCAGAAAAATTTTGAACAGATTCTTTTGGGCACCCGACTTACTGACCGTATTTTGATCAGCAAACTGTACGAAAAATTTGGTTCTATTTAGATCTAAATTATTTGGAAAACGTATTTCTTTCCGTTTCTTTTCACTAATTTCAAAGATATTCAGTTGGTTTGAATAGAAAAGGATATAATACAAAGATCTATTTGTTAAAAAACTTTCAAGGCTCTAAAAGCTTCCTCTTTTTCTAGGTACTTTCATTCATGCTTGTATGTCGTTTAATTGTAGACTATAAGTGAGATGCCAAAATCTTTTCGCGAAGCTAAAAAAACTTAACATGCAAAATAAACTTATGATTCTATCTGATATAAATAGAAAGTCCAAATAATACGAAACTGTCCTATTATTTCAAACAAATTGTTTAACCAGTATCAACCTTTTTCCTTTTTCAAGTTCAAGCACAATGATTTTAATGATGGATGGGACAAATTATTCACCATTTTCCTTATTTTGGGAACTAATGACAACGTTTAATACTAGCGCGTATCCAAAAACATTTTTAGGAAGGGGGAATACCACAATTATTTCAGTCTAGTACAGCTAAGATTGTTTTGTTACTTTCATTTTGAGACCGTCTTAACGTTTCAAGAAATATTTCGGGAGTGTGTTTCAAACCCAGCTTGTTTTTCCCCTAGACACAACCCTGGTATATACTGAACAGTAAGCATCTACCAGGTTTAGAAATGGGCTCTATTTTCTGCAGACATTCTTTGTCTCCCTTATCCCTTTACTTCAAGAGTCCACTGACGGAAAAAATTTGGCCTTTTTTTTTCTTACTTGATCCCTATAAAAGTAAGCAAACTTGGCAGCTCCAAGCTTCTGAATATGCTAATTAGAATGTACTGTGAGAAGTGTCCCACTCTGAAATCCTTACCTTGATCAGTAATGGACATGGAGCCCAATTCCTGAGACTCAGGTTCAAATTTACATGGTACCGAAATGCTGGGGAAAGTGCTAATCAGACTATCTTCAAGTTTGGGCAAAATAAATAGAGATGAACTGTCAACCTGCTTCTCAATGTCACTTCGTAAAGCCTCATCAACGTCTAAAAACATGAAATTAGAAGGAATATAAAATAATTTCAACAAAAAATGTATATACATTTGACAAAAACAGTATTCAGTAAATTTAAGCAAGGATGTAGTTCCAAAAAACAAAGTATGTAAACAGAACACTATTACTACTACTACTACTAACAACTCATCGCAGCACAAAGCCGCCTGAGGCCAACACAGCTACGCACGCTCCTCCTCCACCCCAATCTATTCAAAGCTTCCCTTTTTACACCCGCCCACGAAGTTCCCATTTCCTTTAAATCTTTCTTTATGACGTCCTCCCAACCCAGACGGGGACGACCTGCCTTCCGTTTAGCCCCAGATGGCTGGCCGAAAAGAACAATCTTCGGCAATCTGTCATCCTTCATCCGAACAACATGCCCTAACCACCTCAACCTTTCTTTCATTATAGACCTAGAAAGCGGTATTGAACCACATTTTTCGTATAGCCTATTGTTTGAAATACGGTCAGTCAGCCGGGTACCCAGAACAATCCTTAAGCAATTTCTCTGGAAAACATCTAGCAAATCTTCATCATCTGCTTTTCGGAGTGTCCATGCTTCAGAGCCATATTTGACCACTGTCATCACTGTAGCTACTAAGATTCTAATCTTGGTTTGCAGACTTATCTTCCTATTCTTCCAGACTTTTTTTAACTGTGAAAAAAACACCCTGAGCCTTGGCTATTCTATTTTTAAACATCTTCACTGCTCCCACCATCTTTACTAATAATACTACCAAGGTAAGTGAAACTGCCCACCTGATCAATCTTTTCATTACCCAATGTCACCTTTTCATCTTCACTTATTCCTAGCCTTAGTGACTTGGTCTTCCTAACATTAATTTTCAAACCAATACTAGCACCCTGAACTCGCAAAACCTCTAAAACTTCATCCATTTTGCTCACACTTTCATCTAGGATGCTTAAATCATCAGCATAATCCAAGTCCAGGAGACTTTTTCCTCCCATTTGATTCCGTGGTCTCCCATTGCCTTTCCTGTGCTCCTTAAAACAAAGTATATCAAAATAATCCATATAAAGGGGGATAGAACACAACCCTGCTTAACTCCTGATTTAATACAAAACCAGCTGCTAACCTCATTTCCTACCTTAACCGCAACAGTGTTATTCTCGTACATAGCACTAATCACTTTAATAAACACAACAGAACAACTTGTTCTTTAAGAAAATTTTATGTAGAGAGATCCCAAAAAATACAAAACAGAAGCTCCGAAGCATGTGTGGCTCTTTGGTCTTTTAAGTGCGGCTCTTTTGCAAACATCCACGGAAGGCGCAATAAAATTTCCACTAAAAAAAAGAATTTGGTGAGAAAAAGTTGCATTTGAATCTGATGACCTCATTTCTTCTATAAATCGAGAACATGAGAATTAAAGTTACCATTATTCTACAGAGCTATTAACGATAGAACAATCGTAATTTTTTCCAATATAAATAAAACAGCATATTGAAGATCTCAAACTGGTTTCGGCTTAATAAATAGCGACTAAAAAGTCTTGTGACATTAATGATGCAGCACAATTTCACTTTTTGTAAGTTTTATGTCTCATTCATTGCCTAAATAAGAACTTTTAGGATTCTTACCACTCAAAGGTCAGACCCGTGAGAAGTGCTGTAATCGAATGTATAGATAATTATCTTATTCCCCTCGATAAAAATTGTGCAGATTTAAACAGATGGGGCCAAAAGTAAGACCTAAGTAAGAAAGAGGGTTTGTTGTTATTGTGAAAGAAAATTAGGGTGAACCAGGGTAATTCCGGACAGTGGGAAATTCCGGACACCCCCCTTTATCTTCCTAGCCCCTCGTTAAATTTCTTTTGAAAAAATCACAGAGTTTGCCAAGACTCTAGTTTATAACTCACTATATCCGATTGACAACAGCCAGCACGTGGGGGAGACAGTCAGTCTTGAACCAGAGTCGGTCGGAGAAAATTCGATGAAAAAGTACGTATGGTGTCAGTTTTTTTGCAGTTGCTGGTGAACGGTGTAACTTGTTGTTGTAAACATTTTGTTGTTTTACCATTCAAAAGGGTTTTAATTAGGGCATTAGTGTGATTTTTTTGCAGATTTTTATCTCTAACGGTTTAGCCGTAGGTTAGGTGTCCGGAATTACCCATTTTCTGACCCCAAACAGTGTAATTCTGGACAGATGGTGAGGCATAATTCCGGATAAAGAGGGGTATTTCCGGACATGGGAAAATGTGAAGCAATCAATTCCTTTTCGTCGAATTTTGACCTCTGCCTCCTGAAACTGTGTTCTATCAGAGATTCTCGAGTTTCTAGCAATGTAGCATGAGTTTACTGAACTATTTTCAGGAAAAATAGCTTTTTTAGGGCTGATTATCTGCAACTTTCATTAGTTTTGGTTTCTTTCAGTGCAAACAACTTTTCTTCTTATACCTTTTACTTACCCTTGCTTTAACTTTCAGATGCCGAGGACACAGTACAGCCCAGAAGATCCGGACAAGGCGTTAGCAGAGATGAAAATGGGTTGGCTGACAATCAGACTCGCAGCAGCGAAGTATGGGATTCCAAAGTCGACGATTTCGGACCATTTGACTGCGACATCGTCGAAAGTGGGAGCAGGTAGACCTACACAACTGGATTTAGATGAAGAAGTGACACTCGCAAAGTGCATGAAAACCATTGACAAGTGGGGTGTTGGACTATCCCGAACCGAAATAGTCGCTCTTGTAGGTGAATATGTGAAGGTGAACAATATGAACACTACTTTCAAAAACGGTGTTCCTGGTTGGGAATGGTAGAAATACTTCAAACAACGACACAACCTTAGTCTCAAGAAGCCTGAAACCAAAGAGAATTCAAGATACAAAGCCGAAAATCCGTTCTTGATCTACGGATTTTTTTATCTTCTCTCAGAGACGTTGAATGAACTTGAACTCCTCGATAAGCCCCACTTGGTGTACAACCTTGACGGGACGAGCTTCTGTACTGATCCTTCGAGAACAGAAGTTGTGGGACAGAAGAACTCGCCAAGATTCCGCCGAACTGCTGGAACAGGGAGAAAAAACACAACAGTTCTCGGTTGCATCAACGCTGCAGGGGCAATTCTTCCCCCCCCCCACCTGATCATATTCAAAGGCAAATCTGTGTGGTCCACTTGGAAATCCGATGACGCTTTGCCGGACACTTCATATGCTGCCACAGAAAGGGGTTGAATGACGGCTGACGTGTTCTACAACTGGTTCAAAGGCCAGTTCATTCCTAGCGTTGGGCAAGAACGTCCAGTTCTGCTTCTTGTTGACGGTCATGGCTCTCATTTGTCGCTGCAAGTTGTCCAGCTTGCTATGAACGAAAACATCAAGATTCTGAAGCTGCCACCCCATACGACACACATGCTTCAAGCTTTAGACGTTGGTGTTTTCAAGGCTTCCAAAGCCACGTATGACCAAACGCTAACCAAATGGACAAAGAAAAATGTTGGAGAGAAGCTACAGAAAGCAGATTTTGTCAAGATGATAAGTGAAATTTGGAAACAAGCAGATCCAGTTCCAATCCAGAAAGCGTTTGCATCAACTGGAGTTTATGATCCTAGCGTACCAGAGAGAGCCAACCGTGTGAAAATCAACAGAGAGCGGTTTGACCCGCAGAAACTCAGGGCTTACGATGCTTTTCTTGTAGAAAAGAAAGAGAACAAGCAAAGAAACCAGCAGAGAAGTCAACAGCCGATAGGATTAGTGTTAGAGTCCAGAGAGAAAGTGACAATCTGACCGTCAGCATCAACATTTCTTCCCCTGAGAAGAAACCACCAACTCCAATGAAGAAGACCTTTGAAGAGCTCCTGTTAGAGAGTGTAAGAAGAGAGCCGAGAAGTGAACCAGGGCAGAGGAAAAAGATCACTCAGAAAGCTGATGAAGTGATCACTTCTAAGGTATATTTAGAGCAACTTAAGAAGCAGCAGGAGGAAAAGGAAAAGGCAGACAGGAAAAAGGGTGTAGGAAAGAAAAACAAAGCGAAAAAAACCAGTGATACCCAGACCTCTGGTGCCAAAAGCAAAAAGATGAAGCTCTCACGAAGCGACCTCCCCAGTTTCCTTTTCTGACACTGAAAGCGAGTCCGAGATACCGTACGCTGACACCGATGATGACATTTCTCTTGAAGAGACGTGTGTTCTTGATGATTTCGATCAGCCTGGCCCTAGCGAGAAAAAGATCGAAACGAAGCTTGACCATTATTATACTGTGTATTACGACGACTCACCTTATTTTGGCAGAAGTGTTGAATTTGTTGATGATGGGGTCGTTAGGATGAAGTTACTAAAGCTCGACTCAGCAGCGACGTACGAGTTTAGCTGGCCCAAGAACGATGACATCACAGACGTCGCAGAAAAGTTTATCTTTGGGAGGGCCCCTCACTCTGAAGGGCACTGGACCCTTCACTATAAGTGAGCATCACGAAATGGTGAAACGCCACAAGGAAAGGAAGAAAAGCTATGGAAAAAAGCAGTGATCACCTAGTTCCTCTGTGTTTTGCTTTTAAACTTGCTTTTATCAGTATTTGAAGTCGTCTTTTTTATTATTTTTACCTTATTTTTAATATACGAATTTCAAGGAAGTTAGCAGATGGATTCTGTAGTTACAGAAGATGAAGACCCAGGCCTTCAGGTCCCCCAGTCCTTCAGAAGAAAAAAAAATCCAAAAAAAAGGTCAAAGTGTCCGGAATTACCCTGGTTCAGCCTAATGACGAGATACTTGTTTACCATTTTATCATTCATCAAGGCGCATCAAACCCCTCGTTCACAAGATTTTCTGGAAGAAAATTTGTAAATTTATGGAATTAGCAATTAACAGTTCGAAACATCTGAGATATTGAAGTTTTATTCCCAAGTAAAAGAGATATTTGGATTTGAATTTTATTTTAAACTAGGATCGACGGCGGCGATATTAAGTACTTGGTTTTGGATCTGGGGGAATTGCCTGCCACTAAAAAATGAAAAAAGATGATTTCCATGAAAAAGGATGGCCCCAGATGTAGATTACTCTTGCCCAAGACGTAACCTAGGTATTGATGATGTGGCCTATATTCTCGCCGAGTACCAGCAACTTTCTCTTTTAAGGGGAAAGTATTTTTAGGGTGGTAACTTGGAGTTCCCGGGGGATCCTGCAGACGACTGTAAAAAGGACAATGAGGCTCTTATGTAAACATAGAAAATGAAACGTTGACATTAATGACTGAAACTTGATTTTTTTTTTTTACTGGGGGGGAGTTACGGATTTTATATTATTTTTCTTGTGGAGTATATTTAAGAATACTGTGCTGCATAGCCTATTTTTGGCTTATGATAAATTATTTTTTTATTACCATTATAAACTCCATTTTAGCTAAAGTTCTTAATCATCGCCAATTCAAATAATTTTTATTTGAAATCGAGAGTGAGTACCCTGATTTTCTGCTTCATAACAAGGTACGTTGGCTATCTAGACGGAACGTTTTAAAACGTTTCGCGTCCCTTTTTCAGAAGTTAATGGATTCCTCCTTGAGAAGGGCGTTTCAGAACTAACAGACGATCAGCGGATTCGGATTCAAAAGTTATATGTCATGGTAGATGTTATATTTCAACTAGATCAGGTTAATCGTAATATACAGGGGAAGGAAAACTTAATTTTTGAAGTTAGAAGAAGCATTAACATTCAAAAAAAAATATTGATTTTTGCTTTGAATGACCTGGAGAAAAAAGACATGAGCAGTATCAACACTTTGAATAGCATTCCCTTAATTTCCATTTGACCATTTCCCTTAACATCTTCACATGTAATATTTAATTGGAAAAGAGAAAGTGAGACAAGTGGAAAGAGCTTTGAATAAGTATTGTGGCAACAAGCCCCAGTGTAGAATTTACCCTGGAAAGGCCACTCCCCGGAAACTTCCTTCACTAAAGACAAATTATCTCAGTGAGTAATCTTCAAATTTTGATCAAACGACTTTAGGGAAAAAAGGACGTCCTAATTTCCCTTCGGATGATCCCTCTCCCAATATTCTAGGACTATTGGTGCGATACGATAACCTCTGGGAAAAAAAACACGCATCTGTGATATTTCTTTTTGGCACAAAATACAAAACATCACATTTCTGCAGATGGGAGCTCTAAACCTTTACAATAGGGTTATCTTACACGCTGCTTCAGATTGTGTGACTTTTATTAAATTTTCATGACTTTTTGGGGTGTTACCTCTCTTTTTGTAAAATCAGGTAAAATTTTCTCAGGCGTGTAGCTTTTGACTGGTAAAACTAAACTTAATGAATATTATTTATTAGGAATCATTATAATAAGCCAATTCGTTTGATACATCTATTGACATCAAAATTTCGTTTTGAGTTTCGCTTTTTCATAAAACATAATCAAAAAATAAAATATGATTGCTAGCTACTTTAATTGTTTGTTTATTTCACGAATTTCATAAAACACGGAAAGTTTTTATGTAGACGTATCTGTCGTAACTTTAGTCCAGGTTCTGCTTTGCAGTATACTGTATTGATAAATCATGAAATTTTACTCATGTATCAGCAATGGTGCAGAGTAAATTTAAGACCCTACTATTTTAAGGGCAAGGTAGAAATCTTTCTTAGCCCCCTTCTCATCCTGATCATTGAACGTTTTACCCCCAATCATTTCCCCCTCCATGCCCGATGTTAGACAAAAGAATACTACTACTAACAACTCACCGCAGCATCAAGCCACCTGAGGCTAGCACAGCTACGCACGCTCCTCCGTCCCAATCTATTCAAAACCTCCCTTTTTACACCTTCCCATAAAGTTCCCCTTTCCTTTAAATCTTTCTTTAGGAGATCTTCCCATCCAAACCGCAGTGCAATATGCTAAGAAGTTTCTCTATGTCCACAGAATCTAATCTTGTTCCGTCATCACACCCTCACACAACATTTTACTCCAATCAACCCTCCCCAGCACCCTCTTGCTGGTTCTTCTCCCAATAGCATTCCCCTTTTAACTTTAGTTACGTCTCCAAAGTCTATGAAGTGGCCAACTAGTTCGTGCTTTCATCCTCTATTTGTCAAAATAGATAGCTCCTTGCCCAGACACACTCTGTTCTACTTCCCTTTCCCAGTATTATCTTCCCTCCCCCTCCCCCCAGTAACCCTCCAAGTTTTACTTCTTCTTACGCTATCCCCATGAGCCCCCCCTTCTATTATCATTTATCCTCTCGCAGCTACCGGGTCAATGCGACTCAAGTTCCTGCAATTGGAAATTATCCTCCCATAAACACTAAATTTTCTACCTTGATGTCAACTCGAAAACAATATCACCTTCCTTCTTGCTTTTTATCTCTGTCCTAGCTCTTTCCCCACTTCTCAACGGCGTAGATGATTTCACCCATAAATCTGCCTTTCTGAGGTACCAGCTAGTAAAATTAAAGTCTATTGACAGCCACGTTTCTTAATCTCTTTTGATTTCATAGTTTTGTAGTTACAAACGCCAAAAGTTTACCAAACTGTAGGTGCTATGAGAATTAAATCGACTAGAGACTATAGCAGCAACAGAAGTACAGACCCATACCCCAAGAACCCATCACTTGTCAAAGTGTTCAGTCTATTACGATCACTGTCGACAGATCATCAAGTCAGAAATAAGGCGGTAATGTCTAGTTTTTTTTACTAAGAGTAATCTTTACCCCAATATTATTTCTGTCCTTACTTTATTGGAGTATTATTGAATCCTTTGGCTAACTATTAAGCTATAAGTACTCCGTCATCCTTTTAATGTCATTGCAATAGCGGTCTTCTATTACCCGCTGATTCAAAATATTGATGCATAGATTCATATAGAAATTTTAATTAAGTGCTGATTTTGTAATTTCCAAGCATCTCAATGTCAATTTTTTTCAGTTGATAATGCCAAAATATCTAAAAGGACTTAAAGATAAACTCGAAAATAATAAACCCATCAAAACACTAATTAGAAAGTAAATAAATATTTTTCTGGATGAAGAACGATAAACTGGATGAAGCTACAACATCAAAATTTTAAAAAATAAACTGTTCCTTTGAAGATCTAAATATTCATCTGAAAAAGAGTAAATTAGAGGGAAACTAAGAGAAAAAAAAATATTTACTTCTTAAAAAGAAGAACAAAATGTATATTTTGATACAAAAAATAAAACAGAGATTTTATTTATTTATTTTAAACACAGTTAAAGATACTTTATTAAACAGACTACTACTAACAACTCATCGCAGCACCAAGCCGCCTGAGGCCAACACAGCTACGCACGCTCCTCCTCCACCCCAATCTATTCAAAGCCTCCCTTTTTACACCCGCCCACGACACTACGGACCTAAAACAGACACTAAGGACCTAAAAACGATTTAGGACTGAGAACCTGCGGATTGATTTCTGGAAGTGAATTTGGAGAAGAGAGCATAATAGAGATAAGATAGTGATTTTTTTCCTGATGTTTACTATTCAAATAAGCATAAATTATTATCTTGTGACCAAAGAGCTGTTCAATGGTATTTGTTTTGCTGATTGCTCTTACAGCAGTATAAGTCTTCAGGAGCATCGTCAATAGGAAGGCGCCTTGTGACATTTGTATTTTATTGCTTTGGAAATAAATTAACATAATCAATGTGTTCACATAGAACTCCAAGCTGATTATACTAGATTATATAGTCTTATAATAGTTAATATTTTGTGTGCTTGTTCTTACTGATTGCTTTCCGAAAACAAGGTCAAATCAATGGTGTCAGCCAAAAACTAGTTTGAAGTAACAATCTGTGCAAACATATTTTTTTCATGGATACTCCTTCAGCTAAAAAACACAATTTATCAACCATTTACATATACAAAAAAAACTAGCCCCCCTTCTCCCTTTCAAAAAGACAAATAGAAACATTAAATCTTATGAATGGAATAATTTTTGTGTGCTATTCACTCCTCCTATCTAACAAAAAAATCCTCCAATAGTTTCATATGCTCAAAAATCTAACTAATCTAAAAACTTAAACAGTCTAAGGTGAAGCTACCATTAGAGCCAGGAAAGCTTCATCATCAAAAGATTTAAAGCTGTATTCTTAGAAGTCAGATTCCAGATTAAATTTTCCTAGGATATGCTACAAAAATCCCAGGGTGACATCTTTAATTTTAGGAGGTATTAAAGGGTTTAGGAAGTTCAACTACACCTCACTGTCACTTGGCAAGGCATTATCAGCTTGTAAAATAAACTAAAGATAAAAGGGACATAATAGACATTCATCAATTAGGTTTATTTAGAGAAGCCAACTACTTTCTATTTTATAATTCATTAGTGAAGAGGAGGTGTAATGATGCTTCAAAGGATAGAAATGAGAGGCTATCAATTTCAAAATCTACATCCCATTTGCAAGAACAGATGAAAATTATTGAAATGTTAAGTTTTTATGGTTGTATAATCTGCAGTTAAAAGTAGCAAAAAAAAAAACAATGATGACAGGCTTAGTTAAGTATTGTAGAAATCGAAGTTAAAACTTACTGATTTTTAAAAAACATCTGGTTTCATTTGTATCCAAATAGATTTTTTTCATATTAATACTCAATTGCCATAAGTAGAACCAGGAAACAGAAACCAGGTGACTAATTCATTCTAAAAACCAGTTCAACCAAAACAAATTGTTTTAAAATATCATGTAGAGATTATCTTACCCTCAGCACAATTGAACCAGGTGATAATTCATCAAAAAGTGCTTGAAGGAGTGTCACATATTGGAGGGTGAGGTGCTCCTAAAGTTTTCAGCCATTCAGTACAAACAATTGAGTCACTAAAAAGGTGATGTAAAGTGCTGCTATTTTACTGGCTTGGTTTTTATTAGGAAAATGGATTGATGGAAACACATGAGGTAAAGTAAATAGAGGAAGATTGGCTGAAAAATAAGAAATTTTAATAGCAATATCACCCAAATCAATCAGTAAATAGACCTCCCTAACATTTTCTCTAGCGATACAACGCTAGAAGATGAAATTTAAGGTTAAAGGTAAATCTTACCAATGTATTTTTTGTTGTCTAAAACTCTTACACTGAGGGTTCTAGTTCGTAATATGGATTTCCAGCACTTGACCAGGTACATAGTGAACTAATCACTTGATTTGTCAATTCAAATGCTTTTAAAATATACAAATTACTTTCTTTTTTTAAGCAATCTTTTAGCATCATTATAACAATAGAGAAAAGGTTTACTACTGCAGAAAAAAAGCTTACTTAGACTTAAGAATAATTATGGGCAAAGAGTACTTGCAACTAGTTAGGGCAATAGTTGTCCCTAACCCTTAGATCAGGTTTCTCACAAAGCAGAGTAAAAAAAGGGACAAAGTTTGACTTATAAAGTAGTGATGCCAGGGTTGTATCAAATGAAACAAGGAGACCTCTGCTAAACCTTAAAAAGACTGGTAGACAACAGATCATCATTGGTTATTTAATTAAAGATAAGACCAGAGCTCTATAATTATCATTCAATGATATGGGATCTGAGGATTGCGTTTAACAGATGTGAGCAAGTGCTGCTCTATATTGCATTAAGCATTGGAAAATCTAGGTCTAAGTAATTGATCATAAAACTGTTACAAGCAGTTATGAAAAATCCCTTAAATTAATAATAAATACTTATTCATTTGTTTTCCTAAGACTGTGTTTCTTCACTCTATCCCCCCTCCTTACAGACAAATATAGTCTGCTCTAAATATTCAAACCATATTTTTCAACAGTGCAAATTTGTTTGTCTCCATTGTTTTACACCAAATGCTAATCCATTAACAAGTATAAATGAGTCATATTAACAAAATAAATAGAATAAATATTTTTTAAATCAGTGTGTTGATCCATCAGAGGGGGAAGAGGATTACATTTGTCAGTCTGTGGCTTTTTGGATTACTCAAACGGCCACCAGAGGACTCCCTGCTTGTGGTGCTTAAAAAAAAAAGCGTAGACGGCGTGGAAAGAGAGGCGGGCGGCGAAACAGACAGACGGCCATACCCGTTCATGTTTCTGAGGAACGTCTTTCTGACCGGAGGACGGCTGTATGTGAACCAAGGACTCTTGTGAAAATAAGATGTTTGCAAAGGTACGAAATTCCTCCCAATCTTTCGCCATCACAGCTGCAGCCGATCTTACCGTGTTCCTCTGATGAACTTCCCCCGCTATTACGTCCTGAACAGTTATCAGCTCAGGCAAAGCTTCCGAATTTCATTCTGTGTAATGCCCGATCCTTAACAAATAAAGTTGACGAGATGGAGATACTTCTGAGAGAAGTGAGTGTTCCTATTGCCACAGTTACCGAATGCTGGGATATCACTGATGAAATGGGTAGAATAAAAAGCTACACTAGCTATTTCAACACTCGCCGTGATAGAGGCTTGAGTAGAAAAGGTGGTGGCGTTGGTATCTATATTCGTAATGACATTTCATCTAAGCTGTTAAATATAACAACCGATTCGTGTCACGAAGTTGTCTGGGTAGAGTGCAAGCCATCCAGACTATCAAAAAAGTTCTCATGTTTGATAATTGCATCTGTGTATTACCCGGAGAGTGCAAAAAATAGGAAAGAGCTTATCAGCTACTTACAGACCTGCATCGATAAATTTCGTCGTGCCCATGCCTATCCTGGCTTCATAATAGCTGGTGATTTTAGCCAGACGAACAGACAATGGGTATCTAGTGTCCTTGATCTGAAGCAGGTAGTTACCATTGCTACGCACCAGAGTGGCAGTACTCTAGACCTAATTTTTAAAAAACATGAGTGACAATTATTGCTCCCCTCGGTCGTTAGGTCCTCTCCAGAGTTCAGATCATTATGTAATTCTCTGGCAAGCCAAAAATAACCAACCGAAGCCAAAGAGAACCAAAGTGACTATTCGTCCGCTTAACTCTCAATCAATCTGCGATTTCAGTCGGTGGATCGGGACTTACTGCTTCGACGACCTGTGTTCTATAGTAAACCTGAATAGCAAAGTTCAGCAGTTTAACTCTCTTCTGTTAGAGATGTTTCACAAGTTTTTTTCCCACTAAAGTTGTAGTGGTAAGTGAGTCCGATAAGCCATGGATCACAAGCGATCTCAAACAAATGATCAAGATGAGGTGCAAGCTGCACAGTTCCGGACAAATAGCCGCGGCGGCGAAACTTAGAAATCGAATCGTGGCCGTCAATCGTTTCAAGCGAAGAAATTATGTTCG
This sequence comes from Artemia sinica, assembly GCA_027921565.1. Lineage (NCBI taxonomy): Eukaryota > Metazoa > Arthropoda > Branchiopoda > Anostraca > Artemiidae > Artemia > Artemia sinica. Next base: position 1,582,111 of record CM051269.1, on the reverse strand, counting down.
GGAAAAGGTAGTACCCCTTCTCCAAAGTAGCAGTTGGAAGTGGCATTCCACAGTGAAACAAATGACTGGCAAGTCAGTTAACAGTGAGCTAAAAATACCCAAGCCTGACGGATCTCAAATGAGCGCTTCAGACGTAAAAGAGTTCTTTGCTGGCATTTGTACCACCTACCCCTCAATTACAGAGGCCGAACTGGTTGATCTCTTAGTCGATTGTGAAACTGACGAAATAAAACAGTTTACCGAATTTGCTGTTTTTAAAGAACTTAAAAAACTAAAACCGAATTGCTCTTCCTACCCTGGTGAGTTGCCGGTCAAACTTATTCGCGAATATGCCTTGTTTTTAGCCAAACCATTGGCATCGATCATCAATCAGTGCTTCAGTGACCATCAAATCAGAGTGCTTCAAACCTTTCCCGATGCTTGGAAGAAAGCCTATGCTCGCGTAATGCCCAAAGTTAAAGGACCTAAGACATGTGATCAGTTAAGACCTATTTCGATCACACCGAACTTTGCTAAAGTTGCAGAATCTTTCATATATCGTGAACTTCTCACGGTCATTTTACCGTCACTTGACCCCTTCCAGTATGGTTGCTTGAAGGGATGCAGCGCGTCTGTTTATTTAGTACGGCTTTATCACCTAGTAGTTGAATGGTTGGAGTTTGGAAGCTCGTTTGTAGATTTACTTCTGGTAGATTAACAAAGGCGTTTGATTTGATTAAGCACCCTCTTGCTGCCCAAAATCTCAAGTCAATGGGTGCCCGTAAGCACATCCTCCAATTAGTAGTTGATTTCTTACGTCACAGGTATCAAAAAGTGTACGCCCTTTTTCCCGGTGATATTGAATCGGAATGGGTGGAAATTACATGTGGCGCCCACAAGGTACCAAATTAGCAGCTCTTCTTTTTCCCAAATTTTCCCGATCAGTTTAAATCACAGTGTACTGCGAACAGTCTTCAAATTAATGAGAATAAATCAAAGGTTTTGAGGTTCAACCCACTTAAACGCGATTTTACCTACCCCGTGACTTTGTTCCCTTCTGCTTCGTGTGCGACTATCTTGGGCGTCACCTTTAGTGTGGATTGTTCGTTCTCTATACATGTACAAGAGCTGGTTAAGAAGGGACATTATGCTATGCGGACACTGGTGGCGATGCGCCGCCTAGGTTTTCCAGTGTATCAGCTGAAAACAACGTACCTCACTTTTATTCGACCCATCCTTGAATATGCATGTCCCGTCTGGGGCCCACAAAGTTAATCACATAGATTACTTAAGTGATGATTTGGAGGGGATCCAGAAACGAGCTGTAAAGATCATTCTTTGCGACAAATATGTAGATTACAGCTCCGCTCTGAAGTCACTTGAAATACCAAGCCTTCGCGATCGCCGTTTTCAGCTGATGATTTGTTTTGGCCAGTTTTTATTGTCTAGTCCTGTACATAGGACAATATTACCACCTAAAATGCCTGTCCGCGCAAATACCAGAAGCAAAAGCAATTTTATGCCCGTCTCGTGCCGCGCAAAACAGACTTAGTAACTCCTTTGTTCCTTTTTTTACAAGTGCTTTTAATAAAATGTAGAGAACTGTTTTCATGTAAAAAAGTTTTCATGTAAAAAACAGCGCCTTTTAGTGCATTTTTTTTTAATGTGTCTATGACAGCTGTTTTTCATTAAAATGATTCTGATTCTGATTCTGATTAAGTTAAGCAATATTTTTTTTTATTAAGTTTTTCTTAAGAATATGTAATTAAGTTATTATGATAATTTTAAAAGAATTTTCACAATGTTTTGGAAACTATTTACTACCCACAAAAATAACTTGAGTTACTACTCAGAAACAAGAGCTTTTGGCAACCATTCTTTATAAGTAATTTTATAAAATTTCAACAATTTTTTGTTGGTTGTCCAAAATATAAAAATTGGTATTTATTAGAGAAAGTATCCAGTTCCACAGGGTAAGGGCAGGGTCTGGGGAAAAGCAAGGCAATGGAGAGAACAGTAGCTGGTAACCTGGGACTAAGAAATAAAAGTATATTACTTCCCAGGGATTTGGTTTGGTGCCAACCAGAGGAATCACTTCAAATATATTGATTTAATTGCTTTGCTTGCTTTGCTTTTGTGTTGTTTGCTTATGCTTATGCACTTTATTTATAGGTGTTGGGTCTCCATTAAATAATTGAATTCAACTCTTGACTCCGAAGAAAGAATACGTTACATGGTGTCAGAATGGACAGCACACCCTATCCAACAATTGATTGGTCGTCAGCCAATCTCAAATCCTCGTGGAAGCGATTTCGCCAGCATGCTGAACTGATGTTCACAGGACCCTTGTCCGGAAAAGCCGACGCTGTGAAGGGCTCCTACTTGCTGATATGGGTAGGAGAAAAAGGACGAGATATATTCAACACATTCCAGATTCCAGAAGTAGACAAAAATAAAGTGGATGTATATCTGAGAAAATTCAGTGAGCATGTTGAACCCAGTTCCAATCCCATATTTTTCCGATTCGTTTTTCACAAACGAAATCAGAAAGAAGGAGAGACAATTGAATCATATGTGACATCTCTGAAGTTACTGGCCCTCAGATGTAGTTTCGGAGATAGTTCGGATGAAATGATGAGAGACAGACTGGTGTTTGGAGTACAGAGTGACCGGATAAGAGAAAGACTATTGAGTGAAGGTGGAATGCTTACACTAGCAAAAGCTATTGATATTAGCCGTGTAATTGAAACAGTTGTGGAGACCCATGCACAGATGAGAAATGAACAAAGTACTAGTGCTGTAAAGCAAGAAGTGGAAGCCATACGCAAACAAAAAGTGTTGCCAAAGACAATGACGCCAAACTGTTACTTCTGTGGGAACCAGTACTCCCGCGAACACAAATGCCCCGCAAAAGGGAAGATCTGTTCCAAGTGTCGGAAGCCAAATCATTTTGCAAAGGTTTGCAAAAGCAGGTCAGCTGAGAACGAAGGAAACAATGAATACTTCATCGAGTCTGTTGACAGCAGAACCGATTCAGTCCAAAAGCCGATGATTAAAGTTAACCTACCCGAATACCGACGAGAAATAACCTTCAAAATCGATACAGGGGCTGATGCGAACGTTCTCCCAGCAAGTGAATTTAGATCCCTAAAACCAAGACCTACCTTGCTTCCCAACAAAGATATACTGACAAGCTACAGTGGATGCAGCCTTGAAGTACTTGGAATTGCACAGATTGTGATTCAGTATAAGGACCGAGAACCGCAGGTCTATGTGTTTCATTTTGTTGAAACCCACAAAGGACCAATCCTTAGTAGACAAACGAGCGAACAGATGAACTTGATCAAGTTTGTGCTTAGCATGTCATGTAGCATGACTGAAGACCCAGCCACAGTTTCAACCAGACCTGAAGTACGACAGATCCTCGAGGAATATGATGATGTGTTTTCCAAGGTATTGGGACGTTGCCCGGAAAATGTCACGTTTACCTGAAGAAAGAATCTGTTCCGACAATCCAGCCACCAAAAAAAGTTCCGTATGCCCTTCAGCCGAAGCTAAAAGAAGAACTAGACAGATTAGAAAATCTTGGCATCATAGAGAAGGTGCAAAAACCGACAGACTGGGTGAATTCGATTGTCCTTGTAAGAAAACCAGACGGAAAAATCCGAATTTGTCTAGATCCAGTGGACTTAAACAAATGTATCAAGCGTCCTTACCACCCCATTCCTAGCTTTGATGATGTAGCAGTGAGATGTGCTGGAGCAGAAAGAATTTTCAAAACCGACGCTAGAAATCGTTACTGGTCAATGGTTTTAGACGAGGAATCTGCTGACCTCACTACATTCAGCACAACATTTGGAAGATATCGCTTCAAGAGATATCCTTTTGGGCTCATATCAGCCAAGGATGAGTACCAAAAACGAATGGAAGAGGCATTCGAAGGTATTGACATTTGTCTGATTGTAGATGATGTTGCTGGAATGGCTGAAAGTACAACAGATCATGATAGGAAACTAAGGACAGTTATGCAGAGGGCTCGTGAAAAAGGCATCAAGTTCAATAAAGAGAAATGCCTTTTCGATGCCGTATCCATTCCCTACTTTGGACATATACTGACAAAGGGAGGTATGGAACCAGACCCTAACAAAATTAGGGCAATGAAAGAAATGCCAGCCCCCAAGAACAAAGATGAATTGCAGACTCTTCTAGGGATGTACGACTATTTGTCGAGGTACATTCCCGGCCTCTCTACCCTAAGCCAGCCACTTAGGGACCTGGCCAAAGCAAAGGAGTTCAAGTGGAAAGTAGTACACAACGATGCCCGAGTCAAAATCCAGGAAGCCATTCGCAGCAACCTCGCCTATTTTGATACCAAAAGTGCCCAGGTGGAAGTGATAACAGACGCAAGCATTTCGAGAAAGCAAGAGAGAAAGCTCAGTCTAGACAGCAGAGAGCTCACAACAAGAACGCCAAAGAGCTGAAAGAATTGAGCATAGGAGAGAAAGTATGGGTGAAATTTGACGAAAGTAGTAGATGGCGCAAGGGCGTAGTCGAGAAGAAGTTGAGACAACAAGAGCGCTCTTACTGGTGCGGCTGCAAGACGACAGTACTCTTTGGAGAAACAGGCGCCACCTACGTCACAGATCAGAACCAGTTATAGCCGAGCCGGTACCTATACCATCCCACCCATTACATGCAGGCCGTGTTGCCCAGTGCCCCGAACTACATACTTACCGGATGGAACAGCGACAGTTGGAGCTAGTACGACGCCTGTCGCAGATCGATCCAATGCCGAATTGAACAGCAGTACTGACGAGGAAACCCCGTCAGTAGTCAAAGATGATGATTTCACCGTAGCCGAAAGGCCAAACGTCAGGGGGGAGGAGGAAAGAGCATTAAGTCTACGATGTCAGTCAACTACCGATACAGTCATACCTCCTGTGACCAGCGCTGAAGCCCCGCCAGATACAGGAAGAGTCACTCGCTCAGGTAGACTTTCCAAACCACCTGCGCGTATGAACCTGAGCATTGATCGTCACGTTAATATCCACCTCCGTCCTGTCTGGCAGTGATGGAAGCCATTTCTACATGAGAAAGAAGATGAAATATATTGATTTGATGGCTTTGCTTGCTTTGCTTTTGTGTTGTTTGCTTGTGCTTATGCACTTTATTTATAGGTGTTGGGTCTCCATTAAATAATTGAATTCAACTCTTGACTCCGAAGATAGATTACGTTACATCACTAGCCAATATATTTGGGAGGAGGCAAGAATTTACAAAATATTTAGCCTGTCCAACCAGTTGGCTATTAGACCTCACTTATATATACATGTCACCAGGAATTAGCCAACCAGTCAGCTATCAACACAATTTTATGTATGCCTACACTTTGCAAATAGCTAACTAGGCTAGTGTGCAATTAAGATCCCAGGTATAACTTGTGTTTAAAATATCCAACTAGTCAGCTACAAATAAAATTCTATATACACAATGAAATTGACCAGCTAGTTTGCCATTAAAGTCTCGGTAGGCTAATGTATAACTGAAGTTTGAAATTACAAAATATCAATAAAATTCCTTATAAACAGTGAGGTAGAGGTAGCATTCTAGTTTAGCTAGTTATTTTAACAAACTTGGAAAGAGGTTGGGTTAGGGAAAATGAAACTTTCAGTTACAAATCCAGTGCCAAAAAACATAATCAGGCAAGATATTGCAAAGCTTCAATGTTGACTTTCTTCTGATTTCTATGTCTAAGAAATTTTTCAACTAGACAGGCCTATGTCAATTGAAATTTTGACAAAACAACATTTTAGCTTAGTTTCTTTTTCCCTGGTTTCAGTTCTGAAAAATAAAATTCCTGTTATTAGAGTAGAATTTTAAGCCATATCAATGGATTTTGGTGTGATCCTAGATAGTGGATTCCACATAAAAAAGCATATTAAGAAAACCATTCTTACTTCATAATATGCACAATAATCATAGTTAAGAAATTTTGCATGGGCAGAACCTTTGGTAAAATTCTAGTTCAGCTACCATTCGCTATCTAGGAAAGGGGTTAGATTAGGAAAGTGAAACTTTCAGAAATTAATCCCAGGGCCAAAAAGATACACTGGGTAGGTATTGCCAAGCATCAATGTTAGCCTCTTCTGATTTCTAAGGTTTGTTTTTAAGTTATGAAGCTTTATTGATTTCTAAGTTAAACCTGAAAGTTTCATTTTTTCTAACCTAATCACTTTACAATATAACGAAAATAAGCTGGACCAGAATTTTACCAAATGAAGTACAAGAAAACTGTTTTCAGCTTCACAGCTTTGCCCTATCCTAACTTATGAGGTTTCAAAAATCTGCAAATGCTTTTCCTAAATTTAGAAAAAAACCTATTGATATGGCTTAAAATTCTAATCAAATAACAGGAATTGCATTTTTCAGAACTAAAACCATAGAAAAAGAGAGTAATAACTGAAAATTAAGGTAAAACGTTATTTTGTCAAAATATCAATTGGTAGCCTACCTTTCAACCCTGGATTCATTACTGGAAGTTTCATTTTCAGGTAAATTTTTTGCAGATCCTATTATTGACTTAGGATTACAGTGAACATTCCACTTGATGCCTTTTTTTATGCTCTTTACAAATATAGTAATTTCTTCTATTGGAAATTCAAATTTACCTACCCCCACTCCCCTTATGTGCAAATATATACCCTGAGTTGCAACCATGGAAAGAAGTTATCAACACTAGTTAAGTTATTGAAAAGTGGTTAAAAACATATAACTAGTTTATAATAAGTTGTTCAAGAGTAACATATTCTAAAAATACTCATTTATAACAATCTAAACCTTATTTGGTAAATTTTTGGCAGTTCATACTATTGACTTACAAATAAAGTAAAGATTCTACTTGATGCCTTTTTTATGCTCTTTCCAAATATAACAATCATTTTTGTTGGAAATGAATTTTACCTCCACCCCAATATGTACCAATCCGGGGTATATATTTGCAAATTAAGGGGGCGGGGGTAAAGTTTATTTCTGATGCCAATGTGAGGTAAGTTTAAATTTTATTCCCCCCCCCCTCCCTAATGTGCAAATATATGCCCTAAATTGGTATACATAACGGTAGGCGTAAAAATCATTTCCAACAAAAATGATTAATATCAAACAGTTCGTGGTAACGAACTGTAAGTAAGGAGCGACCGACCGGCTCAATGGTAACCGAAACTCTAAAAACCGGAAATTTGGTACCAATAGATACATCAAAAGAATCAGATTTTAATTTTGATTTCAAATATATAAGTTTCATCAAGTTTAATCTTACCCATCAAAAGTTACGCGCCTGAGAAAATTTGGCTGATTTTCGAAAAAAGGGGGAAAGACCCCTTAAAAATTAAAGAACCTTAATGAAATTCACACCATCATATTCAGCGTATCAGAGAACCCTACTGTAGAGGTTTCAAGCTCCTATCTACAAAAATGTGGAATTTTGCATTTTTTGCCAGAAGAAAGATCACGGGTGCGTGTTTATTTGTTTTTGTTTGTTTGTTTTTTTCCCCCAGGGGTAATCGTATTGACCCAGTGGTCCTAGAATATCGTAAGAGGGCTCATTGGAACGAAAACTAAAAGTTCTAGTGCCCTTTTTAAGTGACCAAAAAAATGGAGGGCAACTAGGCCCCCTCCCACGCTCATTTTTTTCTCAAAGTCACCCAATTAAAATTTTGAGATAGCCATTTTGTTTAGCATAGTCGAAAATCTAATAAATATGTCTTTTACGATGACTTAATCCCCCAAAGTTCCCAGGGGAAGGGCTGCAAGTTATGAACTTTGCCCATTGCTTGCATATTGTAGCTTATTGGTTATTGGGAAGTATACAGATATTTTCAGGAAGAATTTTTTTGGTGGGGGGGGGGGGGGGGGGGGGGCTGGAGTAGGGGGTAAATCGGGAGAATCTTTCCGTGGAGGATGTTTCTTTGGGGTAAGGGACATTTCTATGAAGGGGGCGCCGGATTTCCAAGCATTATTTAAAAAACGATCAGAAATTATATTAAAAAAACAAGTTTTTTTTTTCAACTGAAAGTAAGAAGCAACATTAGAACTTAAAATGAACAGAAATTATTACGTATATGAAGGGGTTCTCCCCCAAGTCAATACTTCGCTCTTTACGCTACATTTTTTTTAGTGCTTTCAAAAGAGCTATCTATTCTAATTAAACGGCCTTTGTGATTCAGGGGTGTGTGAATTAATTTTTTTTTTAACTTTTAACGTAAAGAGCGTGGTATTGACTAAGGGGAGAATCCCATCATATACGTAATAACATATACGTAATAAAAAAAAAAATAATAAAAAAAACAAGCGATACGGCTCAATAGTAAGCGAAACTTCTAAAAACGGAACTTTGATGTCAATAAATGTATCAAAAGAATGGGCTTATAATGCTGATTCTAAATATATAAATTTTGTTAAGTTTAGTATTACTCCTCAAAGGCTACGAGCCTGAGAAAACTTACCTGATTTTTCTAAAGGGGGGGAACATCCCCTAAAAGTGAAAAAATTTTAATGAAAATCACTGTCAGATTCAGCGTATCAGAAAACCCTATAACATAGGTTTCAAGCTCATATCTGCAAAAATCTGCAACTTCGTATTTTTTTCCAGAAGAAAAATATACGAATATAGAAGTTAGTTACGCAAGTTAATTTGTAAATTACGTCAGAACCAAATTTAGAGACAGCCATTTAGCAAAAGAAAAGTAAATTTTTTATGCAAATTTTGTTTTCTTATTCAATGACGGCGAGCCAAAATAAAAGCTGCATTAACTAAAAAACGATCAGAAATTAAATAAAAAAATAAGTTTTTTAAACTGAAAGTAAGGAGCGACATTAAAACTTAAAACGAACAGAAATTATTCCGTATATGAAAGGGGCTGATCCCTCCTCAACGCCTCGCTCTTTACGCTAAAATTTGACTCTGTCTCACAACTTTATTTTTTAAAACAATACAAACTCTAGCGTAAAGAGCGAGGCGTTGAGGAGGGATCAGCCCCTTTCATATACAGATTAATTTCTGTTCGTTTTAAGTTTTAATGTCGCTCCTTACTTTCAGTTTAAAAAACTTGTTTTTTTTATTTAATATTTGTAAAGAGAAGAAAAAACATGCATTGAGTAGCATGTTCACTTTTTTTGTAAGTTGATATTATGGACTGCTGAAAATTTACCCCTCATTTATAAGGCACCTTAAATATATAAATATTTTCCTACCATTTTAAGTTTTTCAAATGCAGTCAACAAAAATACTGCTGAATTTAGTAATTTGAAATTTTGCTGTTGACAATCCAAGGTATATATTTGCACATTAGAGGGGTTGAGGTGGGTCAGTCCCAGGTAATTTAGCCTTTATTCTTCTTGCTTTGAACAGGGTTGCCAAAACTCTTGGAGACAAAAGTGTCCAAATGAGCCCAAAAAGGACACTTTTAGTGTCCTAATAGAAAATTAGCCAATATACAAGGTTGCCACAATGAATTTTCAAAACTTGTGAAAAAAGTGCCAAAAAAAGGTGAAATTCGTCCTTCTTATTTCTGCTACCGGCATGAGTTCTGCAGGTATTTCCAGCTTTGAAATTAACGCTACCTATAACTTAAGTTTAGTGCTAGTTCAATTTAAAGAGCAAAAACCATCATGAGAATGTCAACAGAGCAAAATTTTATATCGATTATCGATACAGCTACCTATCTTAGTCGAAAAGTAAAGAAACAATCATAGAGATTCATTTTCACTTTGGCATTTTCATAAGTTATGCAAAAAAGATGCGAGTTGTTGATATTCGGTAACAATTAAGGGTCTTTGGGTGCGACAAGGTCCAAACGGCTGTAGCAACGAAATATCAATTTTGACCTACATAGTTTTAAAGTTAAACAAAAGTCGTCGATCACCTTAACCACTCAGCTAAATGGTTGGTCAAGTGGTTAAAAATCATTTAAAATCAAGCGGTCACAACTGCTCTATCTTGCCGTTTTCTGAACATTTAGAAGTAGCCCTGAGCAAAAATGACGATTTTGAGAACTAAAAAAGTGAGAAGACAAGGCCGATTGAAATAAATTCGCTTGAGTTATACTCGATAGATACTGGCGACCAGTGTTTGACAAAAAATTACTGCTGAAAGTATAAAATATAAAACAGAAACATTCGCTAGCGGCTATAAGTAAAATTAAGCCGCAACACGGCTTTTCTGCGAAACTCTTTTCTTTCTATGACAGCAGTGTGAGAAATAGCCATATGCACACGGCTAGATGCCACAGGGATTTACGTGGAACGCGCCAGCAGGGAATGGCCATTCACTTTTTCTTTCCAGCCTTCTCAGCGGCCTTGATGACTTTGCCACCAGCAGTAGGTGCGTCCTTGAAGTTGACCGACTTAATGACAAACGTCAACCGTAAGATAGAAGAAAAAGATAAATTTAATAGTTCTAGCATACCACATTGTTAAGACTTTAGGTCCTATTCCTATTCGGTGGAAAAATGTAAGTATCCTGAAAATGGAAACAATACATTCTCTGAAAGTGGTTGAAAAGTCTCAGATCGGTTCCAAGAGACAAGCAACGGCCATTATCAATTTAAACTCAGCTGAAGGGGTTTTCAGTTTGGGTGGTTGGATGGCATCAAGAGCCTCTAGGAGGGTCTTGCCGTCAGCCTTGCCTTCTTTGCGCTCAATGGCCCACCCATTGTACCAGGGAAGTCTGTCAGATGGCTCCAACATGTAGTCTCCGTGCCAACCAGAAATGGGGACGAAGGCAACGGATACTGGGTTGTAACCAATCTTCTTGATGTAGGCAGAGACTTCTTTCTTGATTTCCTCAAAACGAGCCTGGGGAGAAGATGTTCCATGAAGAAAAATTTTTTGAATTGAAAATGTCATCTCAGGATTGAGATGCGGAAAACGTATTTGGAAATGAAGATATACTTTCTTTGTGGAAAAATGAACTGATAGGATACAAAAAAGGGAGGAGGGGAATCAGAGAAAAACAAGAGAAAGAAAATAAAAGAGTAACGTCAGATTTAATAGAAAGAGTATCAGAAACAAACAGAAACATTAAGAAATAAGAAAATAGAAGAGTAACATCAGAGCAAACATTTCGAGTATTCAAGATGTAGACAATTGTAATTCTCTCCCTGACTCAGTAGTCTAAGCTGACACAATTAATGGCTCCAGAAATCGACTTGATTGATTTGGAAAGGTCTGTTGACAAAAAAGGCTTTTGATGGTTTTCTCGCAACTCCATTTATGTTCTTCCTTTTCCAGTATAAAGTCTAAATTAGTGTTTCCCTATGTAAGACGTTGTTTCATCCAAATGTTAGTATTTTCATAAGAATGAGATTAATGTATTTATTAGCAAAAGATCCACGACCTGAAAAAATATCATTTAAACTACCATTTTGAGATCACCAGCTCGTGCAATGCCAACCAAAATAAAGCAGAACGGATTTCCAAAAATTGCCCTGGCCAATGTCCCGTCACAGTTACAGCCAAAGATTAAAATAACTAAAACAATAGAAAAAGAAGTTCCGAATTCTGATTTTCATTTCCCTTCATATTCAACTCTAAATGCTGAAAGCTTGACCGTAGATAAAATCGCAGAGTTAAAGCAAATTGTTTATTTCCCCACGACAAAAGGTGATACTCTGCTGGATCTGATTAAAGAAATTTAAGTAATTTTTATAATGAACCCCGAGAACTACCTCCCCTGGTGGTAGCTACCATTATATGGTGCATTTGACACCTCTACCTTCATTTAAGATTAACTATATTATTGAAACTGTAAATTATGGTCCCCTTTTAGATAAAGGAATTTTTAATTTTGGCAATTGGATTTCTTCTAAATCTTGGGCTGGTTTAATCCATAATACATTTAGTCATACATGATAAGCTCCATAGTAAATATCAAGAATGCTTTCCTGAGAAGAAATTCAAACCTTGTAATACGGATCGACCTTACATTACGCAAAAAATGAAAGATTTGGTTAGACATAAGATTCAGCTCCCCTCTAATGATTTAGCATAATGATAAGACGCATAGGATTTGGTCTGATTCAAATGGATCGGGTTCTGATTCATCCTCTATTTGGTTGCCCATGTCGTCATCCTTGCAGTACCACCTCAAAAAGTTGTTCAATAATATAGGCGGAATCTGCCACCGATCCCCCGAAGCAGATTTTTCTCGTTCACAGACTCGATAGAACCTTGACCAAATCATAAGCATCATAGTTTACCCTGCGCTAGACAGGCTATTCAAAACTTCCGGCGGACAGTCTGGGTCACGGCAATCGGGAAGGTGGAGGCTCTTGATTTGTAACCCTCTATGTACCTGAGACAACAAACATGTGGCAAGGTGGAGAGAAAAAATAGTCCCGAGCTAAGGTTGGGTGAGCGGGGTAGCCCTTAAAAAGACCGTGGGCAAGAAAAATCATAATAAACCTTTGTCTCTAGAGGGTTCCTTTGACTGATTGTGAAAAAAAGATAACCAGGGGTGACCATAATTCAAAAACTCGTCTGATAGCTGCCTCTAGAGAAAGCCACTGGGTATTGGCGATCGGCAACAATTTGTAATGTGTAGACTGGAAGAATTCCTGTATCTGGTTGAGCTCTGTGATTCTTTTTGGGCTTCCTGCAACATAGTTTACAAGATCTTTCATGAAGAGCTCCAATCCGTCCGGAAGAAACTTGGATGCATAGCTAGCACACAGCGCAAGTGAATGGCTCGTGCATCCAAGGGTAAAAAGGTGCGGTAATGATTCCTGAAGCAGTGCACCTAGTCCAGCATGAGCCCCGGTGTTTGCAGATGCATTGTCATAGGCAATCCCCTTCAGATTGGAGAATGGAACTCATATGTCTTTGAGGTAGCTTTGTATTAGATTTTTCTGTCCCTCACTTGATGCATCAGTCGCTTCTACCAGACCTAAGAACTCCTCCTTCACTAAAAGAGTTTCAGGATGCTTGTACTTTGCAGTCATGACAAGCGTTTTTGATGAACTCTTTTCTGTTGTCTCGTCCACTATGAGCGAATAACGTTCTGTATTAAGAAGGTCCGATAAAGTCTGACACTCATCTAGAGCCATAAGGTCATCAATCACTCCCTTTACTGTTCGTGGGAACAAGATGACAGCTTGTGCTTTTCTGCACAAGCATTTGTATATCTCCCAAAGCGTTGTTTCTCATGTCATAAGACTGGGCATCTGGTCTCGCAGTGCTCTAGTCGGGCCCTCTGCTCTCGCTGTCGATCATGCAATCACACCTCAAACAGTGCCTCTCCGTGTTTGGAAAAAATGTTTTGTCTAGAATGTAAAGTTACCGGCCATACTTGTTACAGTGTAAAGAGTCCTAATAACAACAGTCAACTAGCAAAGCCCATGGTATGACATGGATGTGTCTACTGCTACGCAAGCTGTACTTTCATGGAATATCAATGGTGGACTTTTAGTCAAAATTCCTGTGATAAAAGGTTTGCTTTTTGAATTGTGACGTATTGTGCTTGCAAGAGCATTTTGTGACGAGTCATAATTTAGGCCTTCTGAAAATTGACAATAATTTTACTAGCTATTCGGTGCCCGCTAAACGATCCGCTTCTAGTGGCCACCCCTCGGGTGGTATTGCGATGCTTGTTAGGACCTCGTGCCGGTCGAGTATTTTTCATTCATGTGATTTTTTCTTGCTGTCCGTGTAAAAGAGTATGTTATCGTAAACGTCTATCTCCCAACAGATTATCGCAATGACCGATCAGAATTTGTATTTACTTCTGCGTGTGTGAGAAACTAGGGTCTTGCCTTTCAAAGATTCGCCTGTTAGGTATGTGTTGTATTATTATAGGAGATTTTAACAGTAATTTAACTGACACCTCGTTATTGCGTACTTCTATTTTGTCTGGTATTTTTGACAATTGGCTTTAGAATATTGCCGAAAGATCTTGATTACACTTACACACACCATTCAAGTCACATATCGAACCTTGACCATGCAGTTTCTTCTATAAATCTCCAAGTGTCTCCTGTTCACGTTGTTACTGATTTACAACTATCAGACCATCTTCCAATATCTGCATCTATTTATTGTTCTTCTGCTCAGTCTACTCCCACTACACAACCACATCAGCCTCACGCCCAATTTTGCAGGAATTGGGAAAATATCCAAGATGACCTTTTTGCTGCAGTAACTAATTCTGTCCTACATAAAATTCATGTTTCGTTCCAGCTGCTGATGGAAAAATCCGCAAGTTGATGCAAAAGAAATACGGATGTTGCTAGATATCTATCTTGCACAAATTTGCCATGCTCTGCGATGCGCAGAAAAAGCCAGTATACCTCTTAAATGTATACGTCGGGGTTTCACAAAGCACTGGTCCAATAATCCGAGCCTAGTTGAAGCTTGGAGAAAATCCAAATTTTGGTACCATTTGTGGCTCCAGTGCGACCGTCCTCGCTCTGGCTGGGCTTCTGACATTCGTCTTTCTACCAAAAGAAAGTTTGCAAGAGAACTATGTATCCACATGAACCAGATAGTTGAAGAGACATCCCAGCAAGATTCTCTGTCCCAACCTTCCTTCTGGAGAAATGTATCAAGAGATCCTCTTAGGGCCCACCTATCTGCTCAAGTTATTCCTGATTTTGAATGGAATTCATACTTCTCTGCTGGATTCTCCCCACCAGATGCCGCCCTACAGTCCGAATATGAAGATAAGCTTGATCAATTTCTGTCTAGGTGTCAAACCGACAATTTTGTTGTTTCAGGTGATTCTGTACTGCGAGCAATCCAAAGCCTAAAGCGTAAGAAATCTTCTGGAATCGATAAAATAAGCGCTCTTCACATTCTGCATGGAAGGGAGCTGGTGGTAAACCATATTGATCTTTTGATGCAGATAATTGTTACCCAAGGAGTTGTACCGTCTTCTTTCTCAATCGGAGATCTCGCTCCAATTCCAAAGAAAGGTAAACTCGCAACCCAGTGCTCGTCCTTCCGCCCTATAACAGTGACTACTACCTTCTGTAAGCTTTCTGTAAGCTTAGAATATTCCGTCATTAGGGAAAAATCGTGATTGAATGCAAAAACCGTGAGATCGCATCTTTGTGAACCGAGAGTACAGCTAGGCTCTGATCAGAAGTACACAAACGTAATAAAAGTAAGAAACTGTCATAAGCGCAATGCTGGTATCAAATCAGCAAGACTCTCGTGTCCGTTTTCTTCCGGCTGATTTCTTCGTACAGAAATATAGGCGATCCGGCCGGAAGGAAACGTCTTCTTGAAAAAACGGGAGGGGGGAGGTCTAGGCTAATTAGGTGTGCTCGACTTACCTACTTCTGTTACGGTTATTTAATGTTGGTTCTGACAGAGCGGGATTCCGATTCGCACTCCGACTTGACTGTTTTGCAACATAGATATAAATTGCATTCTGTTGCTAGGTGATGTGAATCGAAAACTGTTGTGATTTCCCTCTCTGCTGATAGAAGTACTGTGGTGAACAAGAATGAAAATCTGACTTTGTGCCTTGAAGAGAACTTAATCGATTCACGATATTTGGAAAAATACAAAAAAAAAAAAAATTACATATGCATTCTATATTCTATAACCAGTATTCAAATTTCAATCAGGTATGGTTTACTCGTAATATATAAGGAAGGATTGTTTCTGTTCGCAACGGTACTACTCTTCTCTCCGTTTTTCCCTTCCAGCGTCGATCACGCCGGACGAGTCAACCAGGGATATCCCACTCTCGTGTGAAACTAAGAAATACTGATTCACTCTCATAAATACCGTCACCGTTTCTGGATCCAGCTTATTTCTTAAAGGTGTTTTATTCAACCTAAGCAGCGAAAATTGTCTTACTGCTGCTGCTGATGAATGTGGCAGAGACATAAGTATCTGCTTGAACACTGGCAGCGCAGTGAACATAGGGTTGTCACCAGCGTCAGTAAGCTTGCTAAGCTCGCACCAAAATGCCCCTGTTTTTTTTTACCAAATCGCCCGAATAATCGCGGATAATTCTGAGCTTCCTCCAGTCTCTGTCGAGTTGGTCAATATCGAAACTCACGGTAGCGGAAAAGCATGAGTAAAATCCTACCAAGCTATTTATACAGTCACTTACCGCTACCTTTGGGCCAACGCACTCCAGCTAAACTAAAAGCTCGTCACTGGAATCAACCCTTGTAATGATTTCCTCACTCAGTCTTTGGTAAAATATGAAACAATTATTTTTAACGGAAATCAATTTGTGACTAAAATTCACGTCTCCACTCATTCCTTTACAGAGCACTAGAAACTTTGGTCCAAAGTTGACGTTTTTGTAAGGTCTTGGATTGCTCGGGGACCGCACATTATTTTGAAGGGGTCTGTTCTGTCTGCATATTCCTGTTTAATGAATTTCTGTATAATTTCCTTCAATGTTTCCCGGACTTTCTTCAGGATTTGGTTATCCCTGACGCTTTCACTTTGAAACTTAAGGTTTAGCTCGTTCACGACAAGCAATACATACCACAGAAAGTGGTGAAAAAATGAAGGTTAACATTCCCGAGTCTCTTATGAATGCTCACGGCTGTGAGAATGTTATCAGCTAGCATATTCTGAAAATAAATTTTTCGAGCATCCCACTGTTCAAGCAACTTCTTCACAATTGGTTCCACTGCTAGCCAGCGTGTCTTCGACGGGTAAAGTATTGCATGTTTGGAACTTTCACGAACTTCTGACACTCAGCAAATTCACATTTCCTTTTGGGGCTATAAGCGACAAAATTGTACACGTCGTGAGCAAATTGTATTATTTCAGGATCTAGAACATCGCAAGCAGCGGCCAAACACAGAGTGGAAAAATGGCAAATGCACCTGAAAATGGTGAGCCACGGCACATCTTTTTTTAAAAGCGAAAGAAGACCCGCTTGTTTACCAAGCATCACACTTGCATTATCAGACGCAAAACCAATGAGGTGCCTAAAGAGTTATCTCTATTGCACATAGCTCTCAGGTACAGCCGTTTTCAACTTATCTTGGTGGGGGCAAAAGCAGGGATTTTTTTGTTTTTGGGGCATGGATAAAACGTTCAAACTGGTAAAAAAAATCATATTCCTGAAGTTTTTAATTCCACGGACCTCTTCAGCACGTCAGCTGGTCCTGCTAAGTTGGAGCTGGAGTGACATCTATGGTCACGGATGTCAGAGTAGTGAGACAGATGGTCCGCTAACCCATTTTGGCTCGCCGTAAAGATTTATTTTCTGAGCTACGCCAATTCCATGCCATGTGAAAAGAAATCCGTGTTTTCTTGAAAAATGCATGTTCTTTAATTAAAAATCCATGGAAATCCATGGCATTCCAAAATCCATGTCAGGGGTTGAAAAATCCATATTTTCATGGATAAATCCCTGACGGTGACAACTCTGGAAGGAAAATTAGTGGTGCCAGATGGTAACTGTGAAAAAAACCCGCGGATTGAAAAACAAGCCAAAACAAGGCCCGACCCGCTCAGTATAGAAAAATATATTAAAGAGAAAGAACACTGGTGACAATATCCCATAAGACCCATATTATTCGATAAATATGTACTATTTGCATCGTAGCAGGTGTTAAAGACCTTATGTTTATCATAAAATTAATAGAACTGAAGTACTACGCAACAAGGAGAAGCAACGTTAAATAACCAAAACTAATAAAGTCTTTAAAACTAAGTAGATGGTAAGAGCAATTTTTTATGATATTCTTTGGTGTTTGTTCTCCAAACTATATTTTCTATGCTGTTAGGAGTTGCCGGGAGCACGTCTCATGTGAGTTCTCCAGGAGTAATGAGTCGTACCAGGAGTCAGAGGCACCGGCAACTGTATTCAGTTGAAGTAAAGAGCGTGTTCAATGCACAAAACTTTAAAAAACGCTTCAAAAATATGTTTATATGCCTTTTTTACTTTTTTACGAGTTAAATAAAAATTTGGTAAGAGGGGTTCCTATCCTTAATCCGTATTCCCTATCGATATTGCTTTGGTTTGAGTTTTCTTTGCATCGATTTGTATTTGATTTATTCTTATTGGATTCAATTGGTTTGGATGAGAATACAAATTATGTTGTTAAGATCTTCAGTGCACATTATCTGCCTCACTTTTTGTGTAAGTGTCAGATTATCAAAAATGTTGGTGAACATTGAAAGATTCAGATAAATGACGAATGAATTCTCATGCAACGTAAAGCTCAGGATTTCTCGTGCACGGCGAGTTTCCAGAGCTTACAACTCCCCTTAGGCGGAGGCACAACTTGTTTAGCTAAGTGTCTGTGTCTAACAAAGCATACGTGAGAACGTGATTAACACAAAAGCCTTTGTAATACCAAGATCTAATAAAAAGTGCAGCTAAAGATTGAAAACTAAGAAAAAAAGGGCAGGGCGGGGCGAGGCTAACCAAGAGAACACCTACAATAAATCAATACAATTTCAAAAAAAAAAAAATTACATTTTCAAAAATTCAAGTAAAAAAAAAAAAAAAAGAAAGGCACTTATATTCATAAAGCACTGGGGCATTTAAGACTCAATACAGGTTAGGATATTATCAAAAGCAGTTGTTTGGCTACCGGTTTTTCCGACTTCACAGCCCTTGTAAATATTATCAATGAAAAGCAGCATAAGTTTTGCAGGCTCAACCTTCGAGCAACAAGAATCTCAGGCTGACAATTACAGGCTAAACACAAGTATTGACTTCAACATGAGCAAGATCATAGGGTTTCGGAGCTTTCTTAACGATATTGTTCATAGAAAAGGATCGTTCCACTATGTTTATAACCCACGTCATAACAAGTAATGACGCTTGTGGAGTAACACAAAAAAAATGCAAAAGAGAAAATGAAATACGCTACAAATGAAAAGCACTACAAATAAAAAAAAAACACTGTAATGAAATTAAGTGAATAGGATGACCGAAGGATGATGAGGCGATAAACGATAAAAAGCTGATTCTGACAACCTTCCATGCAGCATGGCCAACTTTGTAGTTTTATCAGGGATATCAAAGTTACGAATTATCTTACCATTACTATGCCAGGGGCGGAGGAAGATAAAGTAAAAATTTAAAATATCTGAAATAAAAAAACCAGATCTAGTTAACATCATTTTTTCAGAAGGGGATAAAGACCAGAAAGATAAAGAGCAGAATGGTCACAGAATGTAGCATATAGCCTACCCAGTGCACGTCTATTATGCTTCCCTCAATTGGCAACAATTTTAGAATAACCCTTTTGAATTTCTTTTGAACATCAAGAACAGTGCAATGCGTAGGCTAGAAATTGAATTAGTAACAGTAATACCCAACCACCGAAAGGTGGAAACAGAAGGTATAGGAAATTGGACCGTTAAAAACTAGAAACTTACATTTATCAACATTAAGAGAAAGACCAATTTTACAAAAATTAACGTGAAACTTTGTGAAGACCATAAAACGAGAGACCCTGCTTATTTTTATGGAAAAGTAGAAGATCATCCGCATAGGCAACATAAGAAACATCTGAGTGTCCAATGAAATAATTTGATCTAATGTCTTACTGTTTTTGTGTTTGTTATATACACTGTATGATTGTATGCTTGTGTGCTTGTTCCATAATTTTTATCTTTGTTCTGTTCGTGCTTGTCTATGTGCTCGTTACATTAACTTGTGCTGTCATTTTCTGGTTTATTAATGAGGTTTATTGCTTTTTAAGAGTCAAAAGAGATCGGACGGCCACTAAACCCCCACCCCTCCATACTCTTTTCCCTCAAACCAATCCGATAAGAACTTTAAGATGACCATTTTCTTAAAATAGTCCAAAGATCACATAACAAAAACTCAGGGGTCAACAAAGTCTCCCAGAGCCCGGGGGCAGGCGTTGTAATTTATACCCTGGGAGCATATATATTTCTTATTAAAGAGATGCTTGTATAAACTTCAGAGAGGACTCATTTGCTTGGAAATTGAAAGCTTTAGTTCAGTTTTTTATAGTCAAAAGAGACTGGGTGGTAACTAGCCCCCCTCCAGGCCTTTTTTCCCCAAACTCATCCGATAAAAATTTTAAGATAGCCACTTGTTTAAAAACTAGTTCAAAGGTCAGATAAGAAAAAGTACTCTTTTATTAGCTGGACTTTTTTATATAGTGTTAGTTTGGTTAATGCTAATGAAATGTTTGATCAGGTCTGGATGTCTGATCAGGCATAAGAACGTGCAAATAAGTGAAAAATGCTTTTAGTGTAATATATATGAGAAAAGGTTTTCTGAATCAGGCTCTTTGAATAAGCACAAAAGAATTCTTAGAAGTGGAAAATCTTCAAATATTATAGATTACATATTAGTTTTTGTTAGAAACTTGACAAATTTTATAGGCATTGTTGGAGCGACCACCCTATGTTGTCTTACAATTTTCAGGATTCAGTTAAAACTTCAGCGTGTCAGAGAGAAACCTACTATAGAAGTTTCAAGTTCCTATCTGCGAAAATGTGGATTTTTGTATTTTTGCCAAAAGAAAGATGAGGGATGCGTGTTTATTTATCATTTTTTTTTCAGGGGTGTCGTATCGATCCAATAGTCCTAGAATATCGTGAGAGGGCTCATCCAAACGAAAACTAAAAGTTCTAGTGCAAGTGACCAAAAAAAATTGAGGTCAACTTGGCCCTCTTCCACAGTAATTTTTTTCCATCGTCACCCAATCAAAATTTTGAGATAGCCATTTTGTTCAACATAGTTTAAAACCTAATAAAAAGGTCTTTGAGGATGACTTAATCCCCCACAGTTACCAGGGGAAGGGCTGCAAGTTATGAACTTTGCCAATTGTTTTACATATAGTTTTCGTTAATGGGAAAAAAAACGATCAGAAATTAAATTAAAAAAAAGAAGTTTTTTCAACTGAAAGTAGGGAGCAACATTAAAACTTAAAAGGAACCGAAATTATTACGTATGTGAGGGGGTTAACCTCCTAGTCAGTACTTCGCCCTTTACTCTAGAGTTTTTTTAGTACTTTCAAAAGAGCCATCTATTCTAATTGGCCTTTGTGATTCAAACTTTAGCGTAAAGAGTTAGGTATAGACTAGGGGGCGAACTCTGTAATATACGTAATAAAAACATACGAATGTAGAAGCTCTTTACGTAAGTTAATTCGTAAGTTACGTCAGAATAAAATTCGAGAAAGCCATTCAGCCAAAAAAGTAAAATTAATATGCAAATTTCGTTTTAATTATTCATGTACGGTGAGCTAAAATCAAAGCTGCATTAATTCAAAAACCTTCAGAAATTAAATAAACAAAACAAGTTTTTTTTGGTATGAAGGTAAGGAGTGATATTAAAACGAACAGAAATTATTCCGTTTGTTTGTTTGACAGTTTGACTGTCACACAACTTTATTTTTTTTTGAAATAAAAAAAAAATTGCGAAAAGACAGAGGCGTTGAGGAGCGAACAGCTCCTTTCATATACGGAAAAATTTCTGTTCGTTTTCAGTTTTAATGTCGTTCCTTACTTTCAGTAAAAAAAAAACTTTTTTTTTATTTGATCAAACAAGAAGCCAGGGGAAAAACTGGGTGCAATCCAACTGGATAGTTTTGTAATGAAAGTTTTTTAAGAAAGTTACATTTTATGGATAAAGCATGGTGGGCTGAAAACTTTGGTAAAGCGGAATAAAAAATCTAGCCAGTTAAATCACTGAGTCTAACGACCAAAAGAAAGTTCTCAATGTGAAAGGATTGACTTTATTGAGGCTCCAATCAGGAGTTAGTGTAATTTTCATTTGTTCTACCAGAAGATATTGGAAGAAAACAGCAAAAATCGTCGGTAAGAACATTGTACACTCAAGCAGTTTTAAGAAGTTTTTCAAACAGTTCATGGTAACGAACTTTAGTAAGGAGCGACCTGGCACAATAGTAACCGAAACTCTGAGAAACAGAATTTTGATACAAATAGATACATCAAAAGAATCAGACTTTTATGCTGATTTCAAAAATATGAGCTTAATCGGGTTTAGTCATACCCATCAAAAGTGAGGTGCCTGAGAAAATTTGCCTGATTTTCGAAAGAAGGGGGAAAAGCTATAGAACCTTAATGAAAATCACACCATCAGAGAACCCTACTGAAGAGGTTTCAAGCTCCTACCTGCAAAAATGTGGAATTTTGTATTTTTGCCAGAAGAAAGATCACAGATGCGTGCATTTATTGTTGTTGTTTTTTTTTCCCAGTGGTGATCGTATCGGTCGTACAGGGCTCATTCGAACGGAAATTAAAAGTTCCAGTGCCGTTTGTATCGGACCTAAAAGATTGAGGGTAACTAGGCTCCCTCCCACGCTATTTTTTCCCAAAGTCACCCGATCAAAATTTTGAAATAGCCATTTTGTTCAGCATGGTTGAAAAATATATTGATTATGTCTTTGTGGATGACTTAATCCCCAAATTCCACGAGGGAGGGGCTGCAAGTTATGAACTTTGACTAGTGTTTACATATCGTATAGGTTATTGGGAAGCATACAGACGTTTTCAGGGGCAATTTTTGCTGGTATTGGGGGGTCAGGGTTACGTGGGGGGGTCTTTCCATGGGGTAAGGAAATTGCCATGAAGGAGGTGCCGGATTTCCTAGCATTATTTAAAAAAAGATCAGAAATTAAATTTAAAAAAAAGTTTTTCAACTAAAAGTAAGGAGCAACACTAAAACTTAAAATGAACAGAAATTATTACGTATATGATTAGGTTCGCCCCCTTGTCAATACCTCGCTCTTTACGATAATTTTTTTAGTACCTTCATAAGAGCTATTTATTCTAATTCACAGGCTTTATGATTAAGGGGTAATTTTTAAAGAATTAAATTTGAATTTTGGAATAAAATTCGAGTTTTTGGCGTAAAGAGCGAGGTATTAACTAGGGGGTGAACTCTTTGATATACGTATTATAAATATATGAATATAGAAGTTCGCTATGGAAGTCAATTCGTAAGTAACGTACATTTATTACTAATAAAAACGTTCGTAAATAAAATTAAAGAACTTTCGAGAAAGCTATTTAAACAAAAAAAAGTAAAATTAATATGCAAATTTCGTTTTAATTATTCATGTACGATTAGCCAAAATCAAAACCTACATTAATTCAAAACGTTCAGAAATTAAATAAAAAAAAAAGTTTTTTAACTGAAAGTAAGGAGCAACAATAAAATTTAAAACGAAACAGAAATTATTCCGTATATGAAAGGGGCCGTCCCCTCATCAACGCCTTGCTCTTTACGCTACAGTTTGACTCTTTCTCATAACTCTTTTTTTCAAAACAATAAAAAAAACTTTAGCGTAAAGAGCGAGGTGTTGAGGACGAGATTTTAAATTTCTCCACCTCAAAATATCTAAAAATACAAAGAGTGACGAGAAAAGACTTTTTGAAAGTTAAGAACAACAAGAATATAAAATGAAAGGGGATAAGGCAAGATCACCCCCCCCCCCCCCCTCCCACCACACTATGAAATCCTTGAACAAATGGTTTGCCCCTCACATTAATTCTGTCAAATCATCCGAAAAATATCTAAATTGACCTGAAATTATGCTCTGTCAATTTTTTTTTACTTGACTTACTTGACTTATGTCTCCTGCCGGGCGCTGCTCGGCGTAGAGAGTGACGTCTGCCTCCTCCATCCACTTCGGTCCATGGCAAGCGTTTGCACATCGCTCAACCTGATATTTGCCATCGCCAGGAACTCGGACAGGCTGTCAGACCATCGTTTCTTCGGTCGGCCGCGAGGTCGCTTCCAACCGGCTTTGACAGGGTCGAAGTCATGGATCGTTTTCGCAGGTGTGTGTGGAGGCATTCGAAGTAGGTGTCCGAACCATCGTAGTGTTCGCTCGGCTGCTTAGGTCGAAAACCGAGACTGCTTGGTGAGCTGCAGCAGCTTCTCATTGCTGAAAAAGTCGAACCATCGTAGACCTTCGATCCTCCTCAGGCTCTTCGACTGAAAGACATCAATTGTCTTGAGGGTTGCGGCTGAAGCTTGCCACGTCTCAGCTCCATAGAGCATCACAGAGCCGACGAGGGCGTTGAAAATCCGCAGCTTCGTTGTGCGACTGATGTTCGGTTTTCGCCAGAGGTGACGGTTCAGTCTGCCCATGGCAGAAGACGCTTTGGATATTCTCGCTTGTAGTTCAGAAAGAAGCGAGCCATCTGAAGAAATTATGGAGCCCAGGTAAGTGAACCTTTGGACAACTTCGATGCTAGTGGTGCTATCCAGGCTAACTGAAGGATTGGCAGCAGGATTCATCTAGTTTATTTGCGTGATTATATCAAGTAGGTTCACGTTGTTGCAATTTTCAGGGAACTACATAACAAAAGAAGGTACGCGGAATAAAAGAATTTTGTTTATTTTAATTGTCCAAGACTAAAAAAATTATTTTTAAGAAGTCTAATTTCGTTAAACTTGGAGCAAATGAGAAAAAGAAGGTAATACTCGAAAACAACAACAAAAAACATGATAGCCAAAATTTACTTACCAGTTTGCTATTTTGATGGACTGATTGAAGCCGCAAAAAGTAAAATAGCAAAGGCACTTTGTGCTGATCAAGTTATTGACTAGGGGCGAACTCCCTAACATAATTATTAAAAATATATGAATATAGAAGTTCATTGCGTTAGTTAATTCGTAAGTTACGTATATTTATTGGTAATAAAAACGTTCATAAATAAAATGAAACAAGTTTCGAGAAAGCCATTATTATTCATGTACGGTGAGCCAAAAGCAAAACCTGCGTTATTTCAAAAACATTCAAATATTAAATAAAAAACAGGGTTTTTTAACTGAAAGTAAGGAACGACGTTAAAACTTAAAACGAACAGAAATTGTTCCGTGTATGAAAGGGGCTGTCCTTTCCTCAACGCCTCACTCTTTACGCTAAAGTTTGACTTACTCAAAACTCTATTTTCTTAAACAATAAAAAAACTATAGCGTAAAGAGCGAGGGTTGAGGAGGGGACAGCTTCTTTCATATACGGCCCCCCACGCCCATCATTTCCCCCAACACATCCAATCAAAATTTTGAGATAGCCATTTTGTTCAGCCTAGTTGATTACCAGATAGAAAATATATTTTTGAGGAGGACACTCCCACACAGCCCTCAGGGCAGGGGTTTTAAGTTATGCCCTGGGGTCATATAAGGTTTTTAAAGAAGGTGTTGTCAAAGAAACTTCAAAAAAGCTCATTCGAATTAGAAGTCAAAGAACTAGTGCCCTTTTCAATGGTCGAAAGTGATTGGAGGGCAAATAGCCCCCCCACGCCCATCATTCCCCCAAACACATCCAATAAAAATTTTGAAATAGCCATTTTGTTCAGCGTAGTTCATTTCCGGATAGAAAATTTGTTTTTGAGGAAGACGCTCCCCCACAATCCTCAGGACAAGGGTTTTAAGTTATGCCCTTAGGGCATATAAGAACAATGTTGGCACAATGTACTATGTATTATTTCTTTCCTTTAGAGCAGGGCACTTCATATGGAAGGGTTCGTCATAGAAACTTCAAAAGGGGCTCATTCGATTGGAAATTGAGAGTTTTAGTGCCCTTTTAATAGTTTAAAGTGATTGGAGTGCATTTTTTAATAGTTTAAAATGATTCCCCTAAACACATGCAATCAAAATTTTGAGATAGCCGTTTGTTCAGCGTAGTTGATTTCCAGATAGAAAATTTGTTTTTAAAACATATTTAAAACACTATTAAAAAGGGATAGTACCTTTTTTAATAGTTTAAAGTGATTGGATAGCGACTAATGCCCCTCTCACGCCCACCATTTTCCCAAACACATCCAATCAAAATTTTTAGATATCCATTTTGTTCAACGTAGTTGAAAGTTCTGGAAATTAGGTCTTTTAGGATGATAACCCCCTCGGAGCTGTCAATGAAAGGGTTGTAAGTTATACCCTGGGGGCATATAAGGTTTATATAGAAAGTTGTTGTATATGATTTATAGAATAAATTTTAGTCTTCCTCAAATTCAATTTTTTATTTACAAGATATTCTACCTATTCATGAGGTAGAAACTTTGCGAGTCGGTGGCTGGACGCTGGTCTTCTTCATTATTCATCAAGAGCAGTAGAAGAGCTATGTTTTTCTAACAAAATTAATAATCAAAATTAGTATTATTTTTATTCCTCGAAAATTACTGTATACAAAACTTCGAATACCGTATCACAAAATTAATCATTTATCTTTGAATATTAGTGCGCCGAAAAAAAACTCCTTCAGGCAAACTTCAGAAGTATATTAGAACTGCAGGATGTGGCTATTGTCATTATGAATGAAAATCAACTTATCCACTCTGTGTGGACTGAGGTCATTTCTTTTCTAAGTCACTATCAAAGTCACTATCAGGCCTAACACCAAAAACAGTCTTTTTGCGGTCACACTAGTCGCAGGAATAGACAATAACTTGCTGGCAAGTGCGGTGACGTAGAAAATTTCATCGCGACTGTGTCTTCGGAACAGAAGAACGTTGCCGTCACCGTCGTCTTCGGTTTCTTCCTGTCATAGGCAGTGTGCTAGCGCTGCCTAAGTAAAGAACGATGTGGGCACAATGTGTTTTATTTTCTCCATAGCTGGGCACTTTGTATCGAAGCATTTGTCGTAGAAACTTCGAAAAAAAAGGCTCATTCGATTGGAAATTGGAGTGGCTACTGCCCTTTTTAAATAGTTGAATGTGATTTGAGGGCAACTAGCCCCCCCCCTTCCACGTCCATCATTCCCCCCAAGAAATTCTATAAAAATTTTGAGATAGCCATTTTGTTCAGCGTAGTTGATTTCCAGATAGAAAATATATTTTTGAGGAGGACACTCCCCCACAACCCTCAGGGCAAGGGTTTTAAGTTATGCCCTGGGGGCATATAAGGTTTTTATAGATGCCATTGTCGTAGAAACTTCAAAACAGGCTCATTCGATTGAAAAATCAAAGGGCTAGTACCCTTTTTAATAGTCGAAAGTGTTTGAAGGGCAAGTAGCCCACCCTCCCCCATGCCATCATTCCCCCAAACACATCCAATCAAAATTTTAAGATGGCCATTTTGTTCAGCGTAGTTTATTTCCAGATAGAAAATATGTTTTTGAGGAGGACACTCCCCCACAAGCCCCAGGGCAAGGGTTTTAAGTTATGCCCTGGGGGCATATAAGGTTTTTATAGAGGCGTTGTCGTAGAAACTTCAAAAATGCTCATTCGATTGGGAATTCAAAGGGCTAGTATCCTTTTTAATAGTCGAAAGGAATTGTAGGACAACTAGCCCCCCGCCCACGCCCATCATTTCCCCAAACACATTCAATCAAAATTTTGAGATAGCCATTTTGTTCAGCGTAGTTGATTTCCAGATAGAAAATATGTTTTTGAGGAGGAAACTCCCTTACAGCCCTCAAGGCAAAGGTTTGAAGTTATGCCCTGGGGGCTTATAAGGTTTTTTAAAGAAGGCGTTGTCGTAGAAATTAAAAAAAAAAACCATTTGATTTGAAATTCAAAGGGCTAGTGCCCTTTTGAATAGTCGAAAGTGATTGGAGGGCAACTAGCCCCCCCCCCACACTCATCCTTCCCCCAAACACATCCAATAAAAATTTTGAGATAGCCATTTTGTTCAGCGTAGTTAATTTCCCGATAGAAAACCTATTTTTGAGGAGGACACTTCCCCACAACCCTCAGGGCAAGTATTATAAGTTATGCCCTGGGGGCATATAAGGTTTTATTGAAATATTTGTCGTAGAAACTTGAAAAAATGGCTCATTTGATTCTAAATTCAAAGGGTCAGTACCCTTTTTAATAGTCGAAAGTGATTTGAGGGCAACTAACCCTCCTAACCTAACCTAACATAAACCAGAGACGACACACACAGAGAGATAACATGCACACACAGAGACGACAAACATACAGAAACGACACACACACACACAGACCACAAACACACAGAGACGACACACACAGACGACATACACACAGAGACGACACACACACAGAGACGAAACACACACACAGACAACAAACACACAGAGACGACACACACACAGAAACGTCACACACACACAGAGACGACACACACACAGAGACGACAAACACACAAAGACGACACACACACACAGAGACGACACACACACGGAGACGAGACACACACAGAGACGACAATCACACAGAGACGACACACACACAAAGACGACACACTCATAGAGACGACACACACACAGAGACGACAAACGCACAGAGACGACACACACACAGAAACGTCACACACACAGAGACGACACACACACAGAGACGACAAACACACAAAGACGACACACACACACAGACGACACACACACACACGGCGACGAGACACACACAGAGACGACAAACACACAGAGACGACACACACACAAAGACGATATACTCATAGAGACGACACAAATAGAGATAATACACATAGATACACATAGAGATAAAGTTTTACTGAAATCTTTGTCGTAGAAACTTGAAAAAGGGGTCATTCGATTTGAAATTCAAAGGGCTAGTACCCTTTTTAATAGTTGAAAGTGATTTGAGGGCAACTAAACCCTTTCTCATGCCCACCTTTTCCCCAGACACTCGCCCAAACCCTCAGTGCAAGGATTATAAGTTATGCCCTGGGGGCATATAAGGTTTTTATTGAATTTTCGTCGTAGAAACTTAAAAAGGGCTCATTCGATTTGAAATTCAAAGGGCTAGTACCCTTTTTTAATAGTCGACAGTGATTTGAGAGCAACTACCCCCCCCCCCCCCCCTCTCACGCCCACCTTTTCCCCAAAAATATCCAATCAAAATTTTTAGATAACCATTTTATTCAACGTAGTTGAAAGTTTCGGAAATTAGGTCTTTAAGGATGGCAGCCCCACAGCCCTCAGGGAAAGGGTCGTAAGTTATGCCCTGGGGGCATATAAAGTTTTAATTGAAAGTGTTGTCGTAAAAACTTCAAAAGGGCTCATTCAATTGGAAATTGAAAGGGCTAGTGCCTTTTTTAATAGTTGAAAGGAATTGGATAGCGACTAACGCCCCTCTCACGCCCACCATTTTCTCAAACACATCCAATCAAAATTTTGAGATATCCATGTTGTTCAACGTAGTTGAAAGTTCTGGAAATTAGGTCTTTTAGGATGATAACCCCCTCAGAGCCCTCAGTGCAAGGGTTTTAAGTTATGCCCTGGGGGAATTAAAGTTTATATGGAAAGTTTTTATAGAAATTTCAAAAAGGGGTCATTTGATTGGAAATTGAAATTGCCCTTTTTAATAGTCAAAAGTGAGTGGAGAGTAATTAACCCCGCTCTTACGCTCACCATTTCCCCAAAACATTCAATCAAAGTTTAGAGATATCCATTTTGTTCAACATAGTTGAAAGTTCTGGAAATTATGTATTTAAGGATAACAAACCCCCGAGAACCCCAAGGTCAAATGTTGAATTTTATACCCTGGGGGCATATAAGATTTATAAATAGAGTTGTCGTAAAACTTCAAAAGGGGCTCATTCAATTCGAAATTGAGAGGGCTAGTGCCTTTTGTAATAGTAGAAAGTGATTGGAGCGTAACCAACCTCCCTCTCACGCCTACCATTCCTCCAAACATATCTAATCAAAATTTTCAGATAGTCATTTTGTTCAACGTAGTAGAAAGTTCTGGAAATTAGGTCTTTGAGAATGACCTTAGGGTAAGGGTAGTAATTTGTGCCCTGGGGGCATATAAGGTGTTTATAGAAAGCGTTGTCGTTTCCAGAAGTGCTCATTCGATTGGAAATCAAAAGGCCTAGTGCACTTTTTAATAGTCAAAAGTGATTGGAAGGCTTGACATTTTCAAACAGTTCGTGGTAACGAACTAAGTAAGGAGCGACCCGGCTCATTGGTAACCGAAACTCTAAAAAACGGAATTTTGATACCAATAGATATATCAGAAGAATCAAATTTTAATGCTGATTTCAAATATGTAAGTTTCATCAAGTTTAATCTTACTAATCAAAAGTTACGCTTCTGAGAAAATTTGGCTGATTTTCAAAAAAAGGGAGAAAGAAGACCCCCTAAAAGCTATAGAACCTTATTGAAAATCACACCATCATATTCAGCGTATAAGAAAACCCTACTGTAGAGGTTTCAAGCACCTATCTAGAAAAATGTGGAATTTGCATTTTTTGCCAGAAGACAGATCAAGGATCCGTGTTTATTTTTTTTTTTTTTTTTTTCCCCAGAGGTGATCGTATCGACCCAGTGATCCTAGAATATCGTGGGAAAGCTCATTGGAACGGAAATTAAAAGTTCTAGTGCCCTTTTTAAGTGACCAAAAAATGGAGGGCAACTAGGCCCCCTCCCACGCTCATTTTTTTCCCAAAGTCACCCGATCAAAATTTTGAGATAGCCATTTGGTTCAGCAAGGTCGAAAATATGATAACTATGTCTTTTAGGATGACTTAATCCACCGAAGTCCCCGGGGGGAGGGCTGAAAGTTATGAACTTTAACCAATGTTAACATATAGTATTGGTTATTGGGAAGTATACAGACGTTTTCAGGGGATTTTTTCTGGTAGGTGGAGGGCGGGGGGGGAGGTAGGGGGTTATTTGGGAGGATCTTTCCACGAAGCAATTTTTCATGGGGGAAGGAACATTGCTTTGAAGGGAGTGCCGGATTTCCCATCATTATTAAAGAAAAAGATCTGAAATTAAATAAAAAAAAGTTTTTCAACTGAAAGTAAGGTTTAGCATCAAAACTTAAAATGAACAGAAAATATTACGTATATGATTGGGTTCACCCCCTAGTCAATACCTCGCTCTTTAAGCCAAAGGTTTTTTAGTACTTTCATAAGAGCTTTTTATTCTGATTAACGGTCTTTGTGATTAAGGGGTCATTTGTACAGAATTGGAACAAAATTTGAACTTTAGCTTAAAGAGCAAGGTATTGACTAGGGGGAGAACCCCCTAATATACGTATTAAAAATCTATAAATATAGAAGTTCGTTACGTAAGTTAATTCGCAAGTTACGTATATTTATTACTAATAAAAACGTTCGTAAATAAAATTAAACAAGTTTCGAGAAAGCCATTTAACCAAATTAAAGTAAAATTAATATGCAAATTTTGTTTTAATTATTCATGTACGTTGAGACAATATCAAAACCTGCATTAATTCAAAAACGTTCAAAAATTAAATAAAAAAAACAAGTTTTTTTAACACTTTTCAATTGTTGAAAAAGGATTATATCCGGAATCAATTAGAGTCCGTAGCTAATTCAGTGACTATTATTTCGTAACATTTTGCTGTGGGTTAAAGTGACCTTGATTTAGGATATTCATTTAGATTTTTGGATAATTCTTACGTCCAACACCCAATTGTGAATGGTGGCTGGTGTTTAACCCCCCCTGTCTCCGTGGTGATGCAAAATCGAGTGAATACCTGTTTTGGTTTATACATTAGCTGGCTGGAGCTGGACTTTTGAATATTTATTTGGAGTAATTTGTTTTGTCTCACGTAAAGATAAGTCTTTTGCTTCTTTTTTTTATCTTGCTACTGATAATCATGGCTTTTAAACAGTTTGATCTTGCTCTTGCGAAGTTCAAGGATTATCCCCTCTGGCCAGTAAGAATAATCAAAGCTGGTAAAGATACACGAGGCAAGCCAGTTTATACGGCATTTTGCTATGGATCGCATGATGAATTTCACCTCGTGGATGCAAATCTCCAAGTTTATGATCCTACCACTGCTAATTTGTCCGCTCCTGGGGACAAATTAACCACGTTGCAAATTAGCCAAATTAACCTCCTCCTGCTGACCAATTTGTTCAGCATAGTAGAAAAATCTAATAGCTATGTCTTTGAGGATGACTTAATTCCCCACAGTCCCAAGGGGAACGGCTGCAAATTACGAACTTCGCCTATTTTTTACATATAATATTGGCTATTTGGAAGTATACATACGTTTCCAACAGGGATTTCTTTTCTGGTGGTGGTGGTGGGGGGGGGGGGGTCAGGGGAGGTAGTTACGTGGGAGGATCTTTCCATGGAAAAATTTGTCATGAGGAAAGGGAATTTTCCATGAAGGGGGCGCCAGATTTCCCAGCATAATTTAAAAAACTGTAAACCTTTACCACTCCTTCCTGGTAATGTCTGGGTTTACATGGATAATCATCTAATATTGGTATGCGTGTGCTGGTAAGCGTGTAGCCAAATCTTTCAGAGCTAAGAGTTCCGGGGGAGGAGATAGAAGAAGGATTTCTTTACTAAAAACTATTCATCTATTCTACAAAGTCTATATACATGGTTTGAAAACAAACACAAGAGAAAAACTTTACAGAAGTACTGCACGAGAGGAACTACTTGTAACACTTCAGAAATTCGCATATAAAATTATTTCCAAGGTTCTTAGAAACCCGTTCTACTATATTAAAACTGTCCAAGTTCCACTTTTTGGTATTTTAAACCTAGTTCTTCTGATTCCCATTTCCACAAGACGAAAGAATCATAAATTTTATAAACCCGTGTTCTACTTAAGGTTTCTTGAATCAAATATAAATTTTAAAGATAAAGTTGACCCACATTGCATTAAAAGTAGGTTTTATTTTTCCGGTTTTAAGACTTGCATTCAAAAGTTTACAGATTCCACCCCCATCCCCCCCCCCCCCCATTTTTTCAAAATTATGAACGACTGCTTAAATACGAAGACTGTTGATTTGTAAAAAGAAACATTTTAAAGCACTAGAAAACATTAACGTGAAAAGGAAGGATTGAGGCGAATTGGGGTGGCCGAATATAAAAAATATATGTACACAAGGTGAGGCGTACCAAAAGTACCAAGTATGACAAAACTGTGCCTAGCATGACGGAACACAGTTCTGCCATCCTTGGCACAGATTTACACAAAAAGGTGGAAAGTTGGCGTTCTCGAAATGAGAGTGAAATCATAGTTTGGGGTCACAAGACATTTATGTTGTCAGGACAAAATTAATAAAATAGTGTAAATGCGAATATTTTAGCCTATATTTATTTTAATTCTTGATTCAACTATTAGGTACGTACTAATAAGTTAATTTATTATGCTAAATCTCACTTGTAAGGACACGTTTATGTAACATGTATTCCCGAGATTAACAAATCCAGCTGGAATTCTTGTTCTGGCAACGGGCTCCCACGGTCGAAAAAATGAGGCCATTTTCTTGAACACAAAATAAACTCAATCTTTAAGAACGAAATCACACCTTTGCACTTTTGTTTCCAATTGAATATTCCCAAATTTATGGAAAAGCATTTTATACATTTGATAAAAGTGCGGAAGACCAATAAGAAAGAAGTTAAGAGGGGTCGTGCCCGTCGGCAATTTCTCTAGAAAACATATACCAATTCTAGCTCTTTTTTTTCGGAGCGCTCATGCTCCAGAGGCATATTTAGCCACTGCCATCACTGTAGGTTCTAATTCTCTAATATTCGTTCGCAGACTTGCATTCCAATTCTTCAAAGCTTTTTTCAACTGTGAAAAAAAAAACACCCCAAGCCTTGGCTATTCTACTTTTAACATCTTAACTCCAATATGTAAATATAGAAATAATAAATATTGCGCTTAATTTTCTATTAACCAAACCCATTACCATTTAACTAGGCTTAGGGCCTTTGGCTATATTTGAGAGTTAATTTTTTTTCAATAAATAATACTACAAATCATTCACAGCTAATGGAAATAAACTAAGTTTATAAAACAAGAACTTCTAACGATTAACGTATATTTAATAAAAAATACAAGTAAATACATTCAACTTTCAGCCAAATTGTATTATAATATTTATAGTGTTGACGGTGTGAAAGGGGCGGTAAAATGCAGTTCCCCATCCCCTTCTACCTTAGAAAAAAATCTAAATCTACCACTGCTCTTTACTTACAGTTCCTTACCAAGAAGTACGTGTTGAAAACACACTGCAAACGGCGAAGAAAGATCTTCAAATCAGAAAAAAAAATTATCTCTCCACTAGCTAGTGGAGATTGACCCTTACTTGACCCTTAGCCTCTCAGCCACCATACCCTTAGCCTTGGTAGTAGGAGAAGCCTTAGTCATAGTATAAATACTCATTTACACGAATCAAAAATAGTTTTATCTTCACTCCTGAATATTTTCAGAAGAAAATTATTTTAAACGAATTTTTGTTTTAAAATGTCAGGTGAAAATATTGCGGGAAGGAGGTTCAGATACAGTCCCATTAATATAAGTAATAATTTCTGTTCGTTTTAAGTTTTAATTAAGCTCTTTACTTTCAGTTGAACAAGCTTTTTCCTATTTAACGATAAGAAGGCCATGGATGCCTGTATATTTGTTTAAAATAAGGAGTCACTTGAAGTTTTCTGCATATTAAAAATTTTCCACATATTATAAACTAATAATTGTTTTTGTAACGTGTTCCCTTCTTAATATTCCTAATTTTATCCTTTTACCCAAAAAATTGCTATCTATTGGTTTCCAAAGTCATCTCCGGAATAATTAGCCCCCAGATTCTCCTTAATAGTGCCTGGAAATGATGTTGAATACCAAAATTATAGACGACAGGGAGCAAAAAGTCTACCTTCCCAGTTCTAGAGGAGGGGGAGAATTGACCATTTTAGTTTTTTTACTCAATATACAAAAAGAATTTTTCAATAAAAGTGTCGCTCAAAACATTTTCTTTTCAAATCCATAGGGGCAAAGAATCGAAGGGGGATGGGGCGGGGGATTGCCCGTTCTCCATCCTACGCATTGATACCTAGGTTTTCTAAAATCGAAAATTAACTCATTTTGACAGCTTTTACTATTTTTGCAGTTAACATATTTCTAACTGGCAATTATTCATAATCAAACAGTTCGGGATAACGAACTGTAAGTAAGAAGAAGCCTGGCTCAATACTCTACAAAATTGGAATTTTGATACTAATAGATATATCAAAAGAATCGGCTTATTATGCTGATTTCAAATTTATAAGTTTCATTAAGTTTAGTCTTACTATTAAAGACTACGAGCCTGAAAATTTTTCAATATTTTCGAAAAAAGGATATTCAATATTTTTTAAAAGTAATAGAATCTTAATTAAAATAATACAATCAGATTTAGCGTATCAGAAAACCCCTACACTAGAGGATTCAAGCTCCTTTCTGCAAAAATACGGAATTTTGTATTTTTTGCCAGAAGAAAGATCACGGATACGTGTTTATTCGTTTTTTTTTTTTTTATTGTTTATTTTTTTCCCCAGGGGTGATCATATCGACCCAGTGGTCCTAGAATATCGTGAGAGGGCTAATTCGAACGCAAATTAAAAGTTATAGTGCACTTGTTAAGTGACCAAAAAAATTGGAGGGTAACTAGGCCCCTCTCCCACCCCCTTTTTTTTTTTTTTCCCAAAATCGTCCCAACTAAATTTTGAGATAGTCATTTCGTTCATCATAATTAAAGGACCCTAATAACTAAACCTTTGGATATAACCTGACCCTGACCCCCCCCCCTCCCACAGCTCCAGGGAAAAGGTCTTTAAGTTATAAAATTTCCCCTTTGTTTACAAGGAGCAACATTAAAACTTTAAACGAACATAAATTATTACGTATATGGGGGGGGGGGGGGGGGTTGATCGTCCTCAAAACCTCACTTTTATACGCTAAAATTTGAATTCTGTCCCAATTCTTTAAGAACGACTCCTAAAACACTATGTTCGTTTATGCGGAGAATGGAACAAAGTCCTTGCTTCCTCCCTGTTCCCGAATTGGTACCCTTAGCTTATACTCCGATCACTGAAAATTGGTTGTCGGTGATCTAATCGAAATGTTCGCTTTTTCTTTTTAACTTTTTTCCCTTGTCGATCCAAAATCCCAGTTTTTTTCCCCAAAAAATTTAGAAACCGCTTTTCTTTTTACTCTATTTGAGCTAGTATAATTACAGGGACACTAGCGACAATTTTGGAAATGGCTTTTTTATAATTCCATGGAAAAAATGTGTCCCACTCTTCACAAATTTCAATAAGCATCGGTCTTATTGGTTCTTAAAAATAAAGAGGCACTTGTTAATTATACAGAACACACCCACAAATTTAAGTTACGTTAATCCTAATGAAATATGTCAAAATATGATGAAGAAAATAACACTTTAGTTTATATAATAATATAATTTGGGCTATATAGTTGCAAATTAGGGAGGTGTGGGGTTAAAGTAACCTAACCTTACCCCCACTCCCCTAATGTTCATAAAGTATAGAAAAATAGCTACTTTCACAGAAATTATTCAAAAAGTACTCCTTTGATCAAAAAGAGTTCAAATAGTACTTTGGAACAGCCCCGTGGCAACCCTGTCAGTTATGCAACTCATTAAAAAAAAAAAAAACATAAAAAGCAGGCTTCTCAAATAAAAATTTTTCGCTATAACGTAATTTCCCCAGCAATAAACATGTACCTGGGGTCATATCTGATATGGACATATAGTGGGAAATCGGAAAGTTTCAAAGGCGGTATTTTTGCATAAACGCTAATCTGGAAGATATTAGGAACTGTAGTGAATCAGTATTTTGTGTTTTTTTTTAATAGTTAGCTGGTTGTATCATTTATTCAATTGCATCATGAATCTACGCGCTATATCGTGAAAAATCACTAGATTTAGGTAAAAATCACTAGTTTTAGGACGAAAATCACTACCTAGAAAAAAACACTAGGCAACATAAAAAATAACTAGAAATAGTGATAAATCACTAGGGGTGGCAACCCTGCTTCTCCTGCACACTCCCTTCATTAGAATATTAGTGGTTTCTTATTATATTCAATGTTTTGAATAATATTTTGTTTGAAATTTTATTTCTTCAGAGAGAGAAGGGGCAATTCTTTATGGCATCAGTGGCTGCTTTAGTAAATATGATCAAATATTTGAATAGAACAAGCTATCAATATAAATATTTTCCATTCACAACCTGAGGAAAATGATAACAGACTTAGCATTTTTTGTTGAAATTAGTCGTTGAATCCATGGAATTTATTTTTTCTTCAATTTATGTACTTAGTGAATATGAGCTAGTTCAAAATATGAATCTGGAAAATAACTGTTGAAAATTTGGTGTTCTTATATGGCATAAGAAATATTGTATTCTAGGAAGTATTTTCAGTGCTAATTGCTAAACGTCTAAATGTGGCCTACTTTCTCCATATTCTCTGGGGAGTGTTTTCTGCTATTTATCAATTGTTTCGGCGAATAGCCGAAATAAACTGTTCTTTGATTTAAGGGGGAAATGCAAGTTTCTGATAAGCTGAGTAGGGAAAGAAAAATGGAAAAACTATTTATATAAAAAAAAAAACAATAAAAAAGGTAGGATGGTACATAGGATGCAAAGTGGTTACAGCTTCTCTTCATAAGGGTTTAAAATTGAATTTGTGCCAAAAACAGTTATTTTATGCGGAAGAAACCTAAAAAATAGGCATCGAGTGGTATAATCACTTGAATCATAGGTCTTTTTTGTGAATATTTTCAACTGAAACTAAGAAGTGACATTAAAACTTAAAACGAGCGTACATTATTCCGTATAAATAAAAAAGATCACGGCAGCATTGTTTCTGCATTAAATTTTAGTCAAAAACGAACAAAGATTAATTTAAAAAAACAAAGTTATTCCGAGGGAAGTAAAGAACGAAGTTGAAACTTAAAACGGACAAAAATTATTACTTCACAGCCTATTAAATATATATTAATAAAACTAGTACAAATAAACCAACTAATTATGTGTCCCTATGCTCTTAGGATTAAACAAAACTAGCGCTTTACTGACACAAAAGTCAAGTATAAAAAACAGGAATATTGATTTAAGAGTCAGAAGTGAGTATGTAGCCTGAATACACTAAACGAATCTATAAGGCTTTCCATAGTCTTACACCAGTTTTGACATTGGTAACTTTCAGTATACAATTAAATAATCTTATAAACATAAGCATAAAACTAAATATATTTTCTAATAGCCGCGAAGTAATTGAACAGCATACAGAAATATTGGATTGATTTATCAAGCAGCATTTTGCTCTCACCAGCTATAATACCAAATGCAATAGTGGGTAATATACAGTCTTAAATTGTAAGAAAAATGCTTTAGTATTACTTGAAATGGAGATCAAATAAGACATAATATGAACTCTGGAAATCCGATTATTTCTCTCTATACAAGAGTGAATTTCAAGCTATGATACAAATTCTAAAGCTAGTCTATAGTCCTAATACTATCAAGATGGCCTTACTTCGAACTTGTGTACAAACTAATCATGACAGACAGGGGCGTCGTTTGAGGGTGGCAAGGGGGGGGGGGGAAGTTGCCCCCCAATAATGTGGAGAAAAAAATATTATACATCCCATGCCCTTTGACTATCCAGATATGGACCCTTCTTGCCCTCCCCCCCCCCAAATAAAAATGCTGGAGATTCGCTCCTGATGACAAATTGTCCATGACAGATTGTCCTTTTCAGAACCAAAACGAGAGAAAGTGATTGAACTGAGCCATCGTGCAGAAGTGATACCAAATTGAACTTAAAAAAAATAAAGTTAAATCCTAAAATGGATTAATGCTTTATCTTAAAAGGAATTGATCCAAAAGGGATTGATATTATTTTGATTCTATAAAAAGTGACCTTAATTGGTTTGCTTTTACTGTACCAAAACCCCTATATTATTTTGTGTTTTCAGTAAAGTGCTAGTTTTTTATAATCCTAAAAGCATAGGGAAACATAATTAGTTGGTTTAGTTGTACTAGTTTGATTGATATATATTAGATAGGCTGTGAAGCAATAATTTTTGTCCGTTTTAAGTTTCAACTTCGCTCTTTACTTCCCTCGGAAAAACTTTGTTTTTTTAGATTATGAAAGTAACAACACATGATGACTGGGTGATTGACAATCGCGCGGGTTCCAAGATTTGTAAGTACCCTAAAACTAAAAATAGCTATACAGATTCGACTAAACGAATGCATGCTAATAATTGATTAGTTCGGGAAAGGCAATGCCCCAATTTTGTTCCCTTTATCAAGGGAGTGTTAAAAAATAACAGGTAAAAAGTTCACATCCTTAAAGCAATTTAGGAAAAGAAAGAAATTTACCTTCAACAAAAAGACTGGATGTTCTCAAAACGAGCCAGATCGTTTTGAGTTAGTATCAACCGTAGTATGAACTCTGGAAATACAGTTAATTCTCTATGAAACGGAGGATTTTAAGCTGTGATACAAATTCTAAAGCGAGTTTGCAGTCCTAATGCTAGTCAGATTCCTTCACTTCGAACTTGTCTACAAAATAATCATGAAATGTCCTTTTCAGATCCAAAATGAAAGTCAACCATTGAACTGAGCTCAATTTTATTACAACTGTAATAAAACTGATTGTAAAAATGAGAAGAGGGAGATAGTGACCATACCGGCAGAAAATATTTATCGGCTGCCGTATCAGTTGAAAATAGACTCCGGCTACCCCAAGGCAACAAAGAAGAAGGAAGAACATTCGGATAGGGGCCAATCGAGTGGCAAAGAAGGGGGAAGAGGAAAACCCGCGTCAACGTCGTCAGAGCGCAACCAATGCTCCATTAATGAATCAAACTCCAAACTCGCAAACTCGCAACCAATGTTCAAACTCCATTAGAAATGCCGAAATTAAATTTTTCAGTCATAGAATTAGAACTGAATAAAATAGTAAACAATGATAACATTGATGCCGTCACCAAGGTATTTCTTGCTCTAAAAGAGAAAAGAAATGACCTTAGGGTAAATGATAATACACTTAAAATTCGAATTAATGCAATCAATTTTGACGACGGCCAATCAAATTCAGCTCCATCCTTTGCTAACATCATAGGTATTTTTAATGCCTTTTTTTTTTGTAGTATTTGGAACAGGTTGCGTATGGATATGCTTTCTCTTAAGAGCCCTACACTTTGCTAATGAAACTCAGCAAAGATATAAACATGGGAGAAAGAACTGGCACTCAAACAGCTAAACAAAATTAAATTGTTTAAATAACGGAATGGAAAGAAAGAAAAATTTCCTCGTTTTAATATTCTAGTGTATTTATATGTTTAGGTGTAGGGATTATTGTCTACAATTGCACACTCATCTATGAAAAAGAAGGCTCACACTTGGTGTCAACATGACAATTTTACTATAAAGTGAACTAAAGATTTCACACTGCCATAAGCGAATTTTTCTTTTGTGAATTATAAAATTCTGTGTGTATAACGCATTTTAAGTTTGAGTGTATTTTTATTATCAATGCATATGAAGTTGTTTTGTCGATAAAAACTAGTTCAATATCCTTTACAATATAGCGTACTTTATCATAATATAAATTCCGTTTATTTAGTAAAAATTACTTTTAAAGAAATAATTAAGAAAAAAATTCCTTTAAGTAGGGGGAGGATTGTGAGTTTCATTATCAATGTGTATTTCTTTATTAGTCAGATACCATGCGGAACACATATCTGTTAAGTTCAAAGGACATAAACCTAGATATTTTTACGGCCACCTTTCTCTCATATGTATTAATAGCAATTGACCCATAGCTTGTAATAGACCAGGGGTCGTTTGCGTACTATGCACTAGATTAGTTATATCATAGAGGTCAATTACATGCTCTTGGCCTGAATCTATTTCCGTATATATATTCTGAGCATACGTTTATTAGTTTGAGTCTAATTTCATATCTGTACTGAGTAGTGTCTTGTATGTTCCTGGACTTTGTAAATAAACCATATTTTGTACAACTACTGACTTTGCGTCATTATCAAATAAATGGTTATATTTTGAGCACCATTAGATGAACTAAGCCCTAACCAAAGCAAGTCTCACACCAAA
Source organism: Artemia sinica (assembly GCA_027921565.1). NCBI lineage: Eukaryota > Metazoa > Arthropoda > Branchiopoda > Anostraca > Artemiidae > Artemia > Artemia sinica. The sequence goes on along the minus strand of CM051269.1, from coordinate 1,541,351 downwards.
TTAAACGGAAAAAAATAAAGCAACTTTCCTTAAATACTTTAATTTATTCCGTAAAAAGTTTCCTTAATTGGTTTGCTTTTACTGAACCAAAACTTCTATATTATTTTGTGTTTTCAGTAAAGCGCTAGTATTGTATAATCCTAGAAAACATAGGGAAACATAATTAGTTTGGTTTATTTTTACTAGTTTTATTGATATATGTTAGATATGCTGTGAAGTAAAAAGTTTTGTCCGTTTTAAGTTTCAACTTCGCTCTTTACTTCCCTCAGAAAACTTTGTTTTTTTTAAAATTAATTAATTAAAAAAAACTTTCCACAAAATAAGTTTTTCAAAGAAAAGTAAAGAACTCCATTAAACCAAAAATGAACAAAAGTGAAATCAAATAATCTACAAACCGTGAAACTACCACAAATCAGCATCGATAAATAAATAAAAACGAACAGAAATTACAATAAATAACCGAGTCAAACTCAAAAACAAGCGGAAATTAAAATGAGTAGGGCTCAAAACCCCTATGCCTTCCCAAGGCCAGAACATAATTTGCACTTTACTGAAAAAATACATATGTTTTTACTTTTATAACTTTAATAAATCAAATAATATTAGTATTTTGATTACTAAATATTAGTATATGTATATTAAACTGACAATGCACATTCATTTGTATTTTTTCAGTAAAGTGCAAATTATGTTCTGGCCTTGGGAAGGCATAGGGATTTTGAGCCTTTTCAAGTATAGGCTAAATGAAAGGAGATACATCCTACCCCCCCCTCCCAAATGTATCTTTTTCTATAATGGTGAGAAGGTTAATAGAGAGTAGGGCAATTTAAGCCCTATAATTAACTCTAAGGTTTGTGGTACTCCTCCCCCACCGAAACATTGACACATCTTCCTTTTTTCATAATTTCACATGAGAAACCAAGTGAATCAACAAAGTTAAATCAAGTATTTATAAAATGAAGGTCTATATTTACCCTTTGTAATATTAAATTAAAAATGAATTTTCTGCTGAAAGTAAGGAGGAACATCAAAAGTTAAAACGAACAGAAATTATTACGTATATGAGATGGGTCGCCCCTTTCTCAATACATCGACTTTTGTTTGGATTGATATTTTTTCCCTGGGGGAGGGGGGGGGGGGTCCATAAAGACTTTAAATCTGAAATTTATACTTAATCCCTCTTGACTTCTGAGAATATGTCTGGTCTGTATTGTTATTATGTAAGTAAAGAGTAACATTAAACCCTAAAATGAGAAAAAGTTATTCCGTATAGGAAGAGGACTGCCCCTTCCTCATACTGATCTCCATTTCATGGTCGTGAAAACTTCGAAGGATGATCATCTGATCATAAATTGAGAATTCTAGTCCTTTTATTACAAGATGAAAGTAATTGGAAAACAACCAGCCGGGAGATATTTTCCCTTCACAGCATTTAGCTTACCTTCACGGCACCTATTAAAATAAAGATTTTAACTTGCATAAATAATGTGCAGCAGGCAAGGGCAGATTCAGGATTTTTGTGTGAGGGGATAGGAAAACACCCCCCTAAAATATTATCTGGCTCCGAAAACTTAACAAAATCTCAAAAACAAATTTTTGATGCGTTTTTCAAAGCCCTTTTTTTCTCCCGAACAAAAGTCCTCGATACGCCTTTGCTGTTGCATAATCTTTTTAGCTTTTAAACCATTGTTGGCTCAAACTCTCACCTGACTTCTAAGCATAAGTAAGAAGTGACAAAAATGATCTGTCAAAGTTTGAGCACCAATTGGCATTGTACGATATGTCGTAATTTTATAATCATTTTCGGTTTCCAATTGCCATCAAATTGTTTTTGACGCGTTGTAGTTGTTGCTGACGGAAGTATTCTGACTGTATATATTTGTTCTTCATTTTCTCAAACTCGTAACCTATCTAGTTAGTCTTCATAGGCAAGAAAATCCCATAAAATCCAATAAAAAAATATGAAGCCGTTATCGAGAAAATTTATGTATGATATATATATATATATATATATATATATATATATATATATATATATATATATATATATATATATATATATATATATATATATATATATATATATATATATATATATATATATATATATATATATATATATATATATATATATATATATATATATATATCTATATATATATATATATATATATATATATATATATATATATATATATATATATATATATATATACATATATATATATATATATATATATATATATATATATATATATATATATATATATATACATATATATATATATATATATATATATATATATATATATATATATATATATATATATATATATATATATATATATGTCTGTCTATATATGTCAACTGTCTAAACGCATGCAAAATACCTATGGACTGACCCTATCCCAGAACTAACTTGACCGCAAAATTATTATTTACGATCTAGTGTTGCTAAAAAAGTTGTGCCCCATTTTGAATGTATCTTGGCGAGGTCGATTTTGACACTCAGAATGTATCAATGGAGTGAAGAATTAATATAATATTGGGAGACTTTTCCTGCTGCCCTCTTTTTATTGATTTATTAATGGAGTTAAGTAAACATAATGAAGTAAAATATATAGTTTTTCTTTTGTTTTGTCAGTGTCCCTATTCGATGTTCGTTTTTCATAACAACTTCTTTTTTTGTACACTGTGTTAGGAAAATGAAAAATATAATTATTTTGTTGTATTGATTGAGTTCATAATTAGTCAATTGCAAAGTATCCAATCCTTAGCCAAGATATTTTTTTCAAAAATATTTTTTTCAAGTTCACCTAAGCATTTTTGTGCTGCAATCAAGTACTGCTATTGTATTCACTGTTAAATAGTTCCTTAAATCAAAAGATCATATAAGTTGCCTGGTGATCTAAGAATAATTTCCTGGTTAAGTAGCAATGTAGAATAAAAGAAGCCTTGTGTCTCCAGGCTATCAAAATAGCACATCTTCACTATCTCAGGAACAAACTGGAACCAGGATTCATTTAGAATTGCTGAGGGATGTTTGTGGGGGATGGAGGGGAAAAATTGACCCTGACTTTTGAATTAAAAGTAGGCCCAGAGGGTAATCGTAGGAAAATGTGTGTCTAGGTTGTCAAAATAGTGTAACATTTTCAAAAGACTAAAAGATTTGGAGTAAAAAACAAAAACAAGAAAACTGAGACTTTGAGATACATTCCGAAATTTCATCTTTCCAGTTTGCTAAAAAGTGCATTTTGGGGAGTGCCCCCCCCCCCCCTCCACACTCGAACAATTTTCAGGGAGAATTTCTGCAGGGTTAAAAATATTACAGAGGAAATTTTCTAGAGAGAAAGCCTAACACCGTGGAATTCCTAAATTTCTTGAATAAGTGGATTCTTATGCAATAAGCATGTCCGAACATTATTTTGGCTACTATCCCCAGTAAGTGCCCGATTTTTTTTCTTCTTGACTAAAACAAGCTTACAGAACTAACAGACAGTCGATTTTTGGACTGTCTTAAAAAAACTGGCATTTTTAAAATTTCGATCAATGTTCACCAGGGGCGGAGGGGTCTAAAATGAACAAGGTGGGTTATCACCCCCTTCCCTTAAACCACTTTCCAACATCTAACAAGTCCTGAAAGTTTCATCTTAATACCCTCGCCGGTTCCATTGCTATTTCTGATTAACATTTTTAACAACCCGCATGCAAATAGTTTGTTTTGATGTTAACCCCTTCAAAATTACTTGAAAGCAGTCACAATTAGAATTGGTCAATGTCAGAAGTATTTTTAGTTAAATTAATTAGTATTCGCAGCCATTGTAGAAGTAGCAGTAGTGTGGGGGCCTGGAGATTTCAAACTGAAACCCTCAAATATTCCTAAGGTATTGTAGAAACACCTTTTTTTATAAACAGGATGAACATAGTGTGTTTTCAATTAGTTCAAAACACCCCTCAACATTCAATGAAGTTTTACATTGACACCTTTTCCCTTTTGAGACACAACTGGGTTGAAACATATCCCCCTTTCTCAACGATAACTCTTGTGCGTAAACAATCAAAAAATTGTATAACTTTTAAATTGCCTAATAATTTGTCTTATAATAAGCTTGTTCTTTATTGTCAATGTTTTATCAATAATCCTTACGTTTTTTTCTTTAATTGATTATTTTCTAAATTTTACTCCTTCTTCCATATAACCAGGATACACATAGTGGTTTTTGAATGAGTTCAAAATACCCCTCACCATTCAGTGAGATTTCACATTTAGATTCTTACTCTTTTGGGGCACAGCTAGATTGAAACATTTTTCTTTTTCCAAATGACAAATTCAGTGTGTAAACACTATAAGTTGAAGAATTTTTTAATTGTGAAACATTTCAACCTAAATAAGTGTATTTTTTCTTGTCCATGTCTTATAAATTATCCTCACGTCTTTTCTTTAAGTGATTCTTCTTTTTTTTCTTATTTTACTCCTTCCTCCACTTGACTAAGCTAATACTGAAAGCAGAACAAAATTATTCATATATTACCACTTTTCACTTTTTTTGTGATTTCGCCTTTTAACATCAGGTTACAACTTAAAACCCTGCTATTTAAATTTTTCCGACTCAAGAAAAGGACCACCTACTAAACTCGTTTATATTAACCAAAGGATGACCTCTCCCTTTTTCTCAGTATGTTCTCTTTTGCATAGGCCTTAATTGTGATCAAAATTGTGTTTTTAGAGCATCAATCACAATTGGGCTCAATGGCTCCTTACATGCAGGTCAATACCATGAACTGTCTGATTATTGTGAGACTTTAATTTTGCATATCCTAGGTATTGATATAGCTTCAAAGGTTGTTTGAAAAACCTTGTTTTACGAAAGCATTTTAATTTTCTGGATTTTTGAAAACATTTTCTTTTTCTTTTTGTTCACATAACAAGGTTGATGTGTACTATCTTCACACAAGAACTAATAGAGTAGACTTTAACGGAGCACTAAAGAACCTATAAGAGAAACAAACTAGGATTGGCGGTTTTATATACATAAAACCAAAATTGTTTTTTCGCCTGTACACCCTCAATGGAGCTTATTCAAAGAGCCTGATTCAGAAAATCTTTTCTTTATATATTATACTAAAAGCATTTTCACTTTTGGGCACTTGTTTATACCTAATCAAATTTCATGACTGAAGAAAGGTTTCCTTACAAATACCTCAGTGGAATGATTTTTAACCTGTATGCACTCGTTTATATCTGGTCAAAGCTCCCGATTGAGCAAAGCTTTTCTTACATATATTACACTGGAAGGGTCTTTCACCTGTGTGCACTCGTTTATGACTAATCAATGTGCTGACTCAGCAAAGGTTTTCTTACATATATCACACTGGAAGGGCTTATCACCTGTATGAACTCGTTTATGTTTAGTCAAAGTTCCAGATTCAGCAAAGTTTTTTTTTGCATATTTTCCACTGGAAGGGTTTTTCACCTGTATGAACTCGTTTATGATAAGTCAAAGATGCAGAGTGAGTAAAGGTTTTCTTACATATATAACACGGAAAGGGTTTTTCCCCTGTATGCACTCGTTTATGACTAATCAAATGTCCTGAACGAGCAAAAGTTTTCTCACATATATCACACTGAAAAGGTTTTTCACCTGTATGCACTCGTTTACGTACAGTCAAAGATGTCGAGTGAGTAAAGGTTTTCTTACATATATCACACGGAAAGGGTTTTTCCCCTGTGTGCACTCGTTTATGACTAGTCAAATTTGACGCAAAAGCAAAAGTTTTCTTACATATATCACACTGGAGGGGTTTATCATAAGTATGCACTCGTTTATGGGAAGTCAAATGTGCCAACTGAGCAAAATCTTTATTACATATATCACACTGAAAAGGTTTTTTTTACCTGTATGAACTCGTTTATGATAAGTCAAAGATGCCGAGTGAGTAAAGGTTTTCTTACATATATCACATTGGAAGGGTTTTTCACCTGTATGAACTCGTTTATGATAAGTCAAAGATGCCAACTGAGCGAAACCTTTATTACATATATCACACTGAAAAGGTTTTTCACCTGTGTGCACTCGTTTATGTGTAGTTAAATTTGACGCAAAAGCAAAAGTTTTCTTACAATTATCACACTGGAAGTGTTTATCATTAGTATGCACTTGTTTATGGGAAGTCAAATGTGCCAACTGAGCAAAATCTTTATTACATATATCACACTGGAAGGGTTTTTCACCTGTATGCACTCGTTTATGACTAATCAGATTTTGCGACTGAGAAAACGTTTTTCTTACAAATATCACACTGAAAGGGTTTTTTTCCCCTGTATGTAATCGTTTATGTCTAGTCAAATCACTTGATTGAACAAAGCTTTTCTTACAAACATCACACTGGAAGGGTTTTTCACCTGTATGAACTCGTTTATGTGTAGTCAAAGATTACGAGTCAGCGAAAGTTTTCTTACATATATCACACTGAAAAGGTTTTTCCCCTGTATGTACTCGTTTATGTGTAGTCAAAGATGCCGAGTGAGAAAAGGTTTTCTTACATATATCACACGGAAAGGGTTTTTCCCCTGTATGCACTCGTTTATGACTAATCAAATGTCCTGAACGAGCAAAGGTTTTCTGACATATATCACACAGGAAGGGTTTATCATAAGTATGCACTCGTTTATGGGAAGTCAAATGTGCCAACTGAGCAAAATCTTTATTACATATATCACACTGAAAAGGTTTTTTTTACCTGTATGAACTCGTTTATGATAAGTCAAAGATGCCGAGTGAGCAAACGTTTTCTTACAAATATCACACTGAAAGGGTTTTTCCCCTGTATGTACTCGTTTATGTCTAGTCAAATCACTTGATTTAACAAAGCTTTTCTTACAAACATCACACTGGAAGGGTTTTTCACCTGTATGAAATCGTTTATGTGTAGTCAAAGATGACGAGTCAGCGAAATTTTTCTTACATATATCACACTGAAAAGGTTTTTCCCCTGTATGTACTCGTTTATGTGTAGTCAAAGATGCCGAGTGAGAAAAGGTTTTCTTACATATATCACACAGAAAGGGTTTTTCCCCTGTATGCACTCGTTTATGATAAGTCAAAGATGCTGAGTGAGCAAACGTTTTCTTACAAATATCACACTGAAAGGGTTTTTCCCCTGTATGTATTCGTTTATGTCTAGTCAAATCACTTGATTGAACAAAGCTTTTCTTACAATCATCACACTGGAAGGGTTTTTCACCTGTATGATTTCGTTTATGTGTAGTCAAAGATGACGAGTCAGCGAAAGTTTTCTTACATATATCACACTGAAAAGGTTTTTCCCCTGTATGTACTCGTTTATGTGTACTCAAAGATGCCGAGTGAGAAAAGGTTTTCTTACATATATCACACGGAAAGGGTTTTTCCCCTGTATGCACTGGTTTATGACTAATCAAATGTCCTGAACGAGCAAAGGTTTTCTGACATATATCACACTGAAAAGGTTTTTCACCTGTATGTGTTCTTTGATGCCTTTTCCAATCACCCAATCCAGAAAAGCTTTTCTCACATATATTACATTGAAATGATTTCACTCTTTTATGTGTCCTTTGATGCATTTGCAGTTTGCGTTTATTGGAAAATCTCTTTTTGCATATACTGCACTCATGGTATTTTATAAACTTCTTGTTGGGCGAACGGCGATTCAAAAGATTTTCTTTATCGTTGTGGCCTGTTACCCTAGAATTCAACTCAAGTGAATTTAAACTGACGGTTGTGGACAATTCCTGCGAAGTATCTTGAGAGGTACCACCCTGTAATACTGTTTCAGACTCGTTTTCTGAAAAATGACCAAGTAAAATCAAATGTTCTTTCATGTTATAAATATTGTCTTGCAAACAAATTGGACATCTTCTTGTTTCTCCCATTTGATGCTCAATAAAATGAGCCACAAAGCTTCTATAATCTCTAACTACAGCAGGACAGATATCACATTCTATTGGTGAAAGCTTTTCACAGCCAGTATCTATATGAAGTTCTAGTATAAGAGATGATTTCTCTGTCTTTCCGCAGAAGTTGCAACGCAAGAGATTCGGTTGAGTTTCACCACCAATGCCACAAATAGTTGAATTCATTACTTCTGAAATTAGGGGATAAAATAAAATAAAAGTCAATACTACAGCTAAGAGTATTACGTAAATATATTATATTGAGAAACAATGGATGAATGAAAATTTATGATTTAAAAATCTGTTTCATTTCATAGAAATAACAGAAAATAATATTTAAAATTCAACCCGGAGAAAAATATAACAGTTAAAACACTTAAAAGATTCTACAATCATAAAGAGTTTAAGAAATTATATTATACTTATATACACTTAACAATGTATATAAGCCTACACTTAACAGTGCATACACCTAAATTAATACACTTGAAACTTAAAAAGTCCAAAAAAATATTATACACTGAGATACAATTGACAGCCGATTCCCCATTTTATTTATTTCTCCCCTCATATTATCTTTTAGAATTGAATTGACCTCAGTTTAAGTTTAGGTTTCTTTCTTTTCTTTATCTGTTTGTTCTATAATTCATTATACTACTGAAAATCTTTACACAACAGCAGAGCATTATTCAGGAGGGGGAGGGGGAGGGAGGGGGGGGGGGTTAAACCTAAAAAGCCAAGATAATAAACAGAGAAAAAATCTTCCGAAAAAAAATTACATTTTTGTTTAATTTAGATTTAACGCTTAAGTAGCTCAGTGCTAGTAAAAGAGGCAAATAAAGCTTTTTTATGAGCTAAATCCTCATCGTAACTAGCGTTGTGGCTTGTCTTAATTGATGGATATATATCAGAGGCAACGCTGTAGCGTTGCCTATAGTAAAGGCCATACGGCTCCAATGTTTTATTATTATTATTTATTATAATTTTTTTTCCCAGAGGCATTTCATATGGAACGGGTCGTCGAAGAAGCTTCAAAGGGGGCTCATTCGATTGGAAATCGAGAGTTCTAGTGCCCTTTTTAATATTCGAAAATGATTGGAGGGCAACTAGCCCCCCCCCCACGCCCATCATTCCCCCAAACACATCCAATCAAAATTTTGAGATAGCCATTTTTTTCAGCGTAGTTGATTTCCATATAGAAAATATATTTTTGAGGAGGATACCCCCCCACAACCCTCAAGGCAAGGGTTTTAAGTTATGCCCTGGGGGCATGTAAGGTTTTTATAGAAGGCGTTGTCGTAGAAACTTCAAAACAGGCTCAATTGATTGGAAATTAAAGAGCTAGTGCCCTTTTTTAATAGTCGAAAGTGATTGGAGTGTAACTAGCCCCCCTAACCCCCCCCCCCCAGTTCCATCATTTCTCCAAACACATCCAATCAAAATTTTGAGATAGCCATTTTGTTCAGAGTAGTTGATTTCCAGATAGAAAAATATATTTTTGAGGAGGATACCCCCCCACAACCCTCAGGGCAAGGGTTTTAAGTTATGCCCTGGGGCATATAAGGTTTTTATAGAAGGCGTTGTCGTAGAAACTTCAAAACAGGCTCATTCAATTGGAAATTAAAGAGCTAGTGCCCTTTTTTCATAGTCAAAATGATTGGAGCGTAACTAGCCCCCCTCCCCCCTCCCCCACGCCCATCATTTCCCCAAACACATCCAATCAAAATTTTCAGATAGCCATTTTGTTCAGCGTAGTTGATTTCCAGATAGAAAATATATTTTTGAGGTGGACACTCCCCCACAACCCTCAGGGCAAGGGTTTTAAGTTATGCCCTGGGGTCATATAAGGTTTTTATAGAAGGCGTTGTCGTAGTAACTTCAAACAGGCTCATTCGATTGGAAATTAAAGGCTAATACCCTTTTTAATAGTCCAAAAATGATTGAAGGGCAACTAGCCCTCCCCCCCCCCCCACGCCCATCATTCCCCAAACACATCCAATCAAATTTTTGAGATAGCCATTTTGTTCAGCGTAGTTGATTCCCCGATAGAAAATATATTTTTGAGGAGGATACTCCCCCACAACCCTCAGGGCAAGGGTTTTAAGTTATGCCCTGGGGGCATATATGGTTTTTATAGAACCCGTTCTCGTAGAAACTTCAAAACATCCTCATTCGACTGGAAATTAAAGGGCTAGTGCCCTTTTTAATAGTCGAAAGTGATTGGAGTGTAACTAGCCCCTCCCCCCCCCCCACGCCCATCATTTCCCCAAACACATCCAATCAAAATTTTCAGATAGCTATTTTGTTCAGCGTAGTTGATTTCCAGATAGAAAATATATTCTTGAGGAGGACACTCCCCCACAACCCTCAGGGCGAGGGTTTTAAGTTATGCCCTGGGGGCATATAAAGTTTTTATAGAAGGCGTTGTCGTAGAAACTTCAAAAAAGGTTCATTCGATTGGAAATTCAAAGGGATAGTGCCGTTTTTAATAGTCAAAAGGATTGGAGGGCAACTAGCCCCCCCCCCTCCCTACGCCCATCATTCCCCTAAACACATCCAATCAAAATTTTGAGATAGCCATTTTTGTTCAGCGTAGTTGATTTCCAGATTGAAAATATATTTTTGAGGAGGACACTCCCCCACAACCCTCAAGGCAAAGGTTTTAAGTTATGCCCTTGGGGCATTTAAGGTTTTTATAAAAGGCGTTGTCGTAGAAACTTCAAAACAGGCTCATTCGATTGGAAATTAAAGGGCTAGTGCCCTTTTTAATAGTCAAAAGTGATTAGAGGGCAGCTAGCCCCCCCCCCCCTCCTCCTACGCCCATCATTTTCCCAAACACATCCAATCAAACTTTTGAGATAGCCATTTTGTTCAGTGTAGCTGATTTCCAGCTAGAAAATATGTTTTTGAGGAGGACACTCCCCCAAAACCTTCAGGGCAAGAGTTTTAAGATATGCCCTGGGGGCATATAAGGTTTTTATAGAAGGCGTTGTCGTAGAAACTTCAAAACAGGCTCATTCGATTGGAAATTAAAGGGCTAGTGCCCTTTTTAATAGTCAAAAGTGATTAGAGGGCAGCTAGCCCCCCCCCCCTCCTCCTACGCCCATCATTTTCCCAAACACATCCAATCAAACTTTTGAGATAGCCATTTTGTTCAGTGTAGCTGATTTCCAGCTAGAAAATATGTTTTTGAGGAGGACACTCCCCCAAAACCTTCAGGGCAAGAGTTTTTAAGATATGCCCTGGGGGCATATAAGGTTTCTATAGAAGGCGTTGTCGTAGAAACTTCAAAAAAGGTTCATTCGATTGGAAATTCAAAGGGATAGTGCCCTTTTTAATAGTCAAAAGTGATTGGAGGGGAACTAGCCCCCCCCCCATGCCCATCATTCCTCCAAACACATCCAATCAAAATTTGAGATAGCCATTTTGTTCAGCGTAGTTGATTTCCAGATGGAAAATATGTTTTTGAGGAGGACAATCCCCCACAACCCTCAGGGCAAGGGGTTTTAAGTTATGCCCTGGGGGCATATAAGGTTTTTTTATAGAAAGCGGTGTCGTAGAAACTTCAAAAAAGGCTCATTCGATTGGAAATTCCGAGGGCTAGTGCCCTTTGTAATAGTCGAAAGTGATTTGAGGGCAACTAACCCCCCTCTCACGCCCACCTTTTCTTCAAACACATCCAATCAAAATTATACTTCAAGGAAGTTTGAGTCCTGGTTGAACTTCCTTGAAGTAATGATATTAGGGCTGTTTTAAAACTTTTTTAACCAGTTTTAATGATTGAATTCTAATGTAAGTTTCTTTTATAGTGTTTTTATTCTCTTCGTCTGTTTTGCTGAGGACGGCCCTTGGATATAGGGTCGAAATATTCATTTAAAGTTGCGTTCCACTGTCTTGTATAAAAAAATTTCCCTGTTGTTCTACTTATTTGTTTATGATGGAAAGGCAGTGTGGTCTTCGTCGCTATTTCCAATCAAAATTTTAAGACAGCCATTTAATAAACGTAGTTTTAAGTTCTGGAAATTAGGTTTTTGAGGATTACAACTCCACCAAAGCCCTCAGGGCAAGGGTTGTAATTTAAGGATTCTCCGAATCCTTCATATTATTTCTTATGGAAGGATGCTCGTATAAACTTTAGAGAGGGCTCGTTTGATTGGAAATTGAAAGTTCTTGTTCACTTTTTAAGAGTCAAAAGAGATTGAAGGGCAAATAGCCTCTCTCCCTCCTCCACGCCCTCAATGCAAAAGATAAAAATTTTGAGATAGACATTTTGTTAAAATAGTTCCAAGTTCTGATAACAAAAACTCCGGTGTCGACACAGCCCACCAGGGCCCAGGGATAGGCGTTGTAAGTTATGCCCTGGGGCATAACTTATTAAGGGGGGTTTATAACTTATGGGAAGATTAAAAAAAACTTTCCGAAAAATAATTTAAACTTCCGAAAATTTAAGTTTCGGAAAACGAATTATATTACAAATGTTTTCTTTTGTACTTAATATTGAAAATAAATATTAAAATTACAGTAAAATTTTGAACTGATGAGCTTTTAGCAATTAATATCATTATGCATCAAATATTCAGTATAATTTATTAGTTCTTTTCAAGATTGGTCAAGACAAATATAGTTTCACTACAAGCAAAATTTGGATATTGCCCCCTTCTTTAACTGTAAAAACCTAAAGCCTTCTGCGTCATTGGTGCTTCACTGAAAACGAATTACTCGTATATTACAAATTTATTATTTTCCAGTTCTTACAGCATTGAAAATGAAAATAAAAATTACAGTGAAAAAAAAAACTTGAACTGATTGATCTTTCAACAATTAATATCATTATATATCTAATATTCGATTTGATTTTGTTTATACTTTCCAAGACTGTTCAAGACTCATAAAGTTTTGCCATTTTTTTTTTTTAACTGTGCCATTTTTTTTAACTAATCGTGTTAGTTTGTTATGAAAACATTCTATGGCTTCTAGGCATTTCTATTTGAGCGGAAAACTGCACCTCAAACTTTGTGGAACATGTATTTTCTTGCATGAAACACCAAAATATAATAAAATGTCAAGTTTCGGAGTGTTCCACACTCGCAAGCAAGTGCCATTTGTATTTTTGAATCCGCATAGTCAATTTAGGGGGTGGAGGGTAGGCTAATTCTCGTAGCAGCCCCATTCCGTCGTGGTATGGTTCACATTTTCAACACCTGGCGTCCCGGACTATCATATAATCTACCAAGCATACAACTACCCCAAATCAGTATCAATAAATAAATGAAACCCAAAACGAACAAAAATTAAAATAAATATTAGAGTAACGAGTATAAATTAATGTGAGTAGGGTTCAAAACCCCTATACTTTCTAAAAGCCAGAATATAATTTGTACTTTACTGAAAAAAATTCAAATGAGTTTACTGAAAAAAAATGTGCATTGTCAATTTAATATACATATGCTGATATTTATTCCCTAAAATCTTAATTAATTTTTGATTTCTTAAAGTTACAAAAGTGAAAATATTTCAAAGAATTGTTTTCAGTAAAGCGCCAATGACGCAGTTGGTTTTAGGCTTCTGCAGTGAGACGATACCCAAACTCTTGTTTGTAGTTATTTTTATTCGATTCAAACTTGATTTGCATATTCAATTTAAGTTTCACTCGTTTTAAGATTTATTATTCATTTACATTAATATATATTGTATGTTTTGTTCGCATTGATTGTTTAATAAATTTCTGTTCGTTTTAAGTTTCATTTATACTTTAATAGCAAAATATTTTTTTTCGTTTTAAGCTAGATTTTCATATTCAATCTAAGCATTACTCGCTTTAAGATCTATTTATTCATTTATATTATTACTTGTTGTATGTTTTTTGCTATGATTGTTCATTTAATTTCTGTTCGTTTTGGGTTTCATTTATTCTTTAATAGTAATTTCTGGTCGTTTTGAGTTTGAATTTTAACAGGTATTTGTATCTCCTGAGGTTAAGTTTAAAATGGCCTTTACTTTTCTTTGAAAAACTTATTTTTCGGAAAGTTTTTTTTTATTAATTACTAACAAATACAACAAGCTCATTTTATTTGAAAATTGAAGAGCTTCGCGTTTACAGGGATAATCTGTTCCCGTTTTCTTGCAAGGAAAGGAGAGACAATAAGGAGGCAAATAATGAAGGAAAGAATAATAACGAAAAGAGAGGAAATAAGAATGCTAAGAAGAGGCGAATATAACTATAGACTCTTCTAACAATGTTGTACATGAATTAAGAAATGGTGTGATTTATTCTCCGTCATTTGCTCTCCGCAATCTACTTAAAATACCTTATGACTGCTGCTGCATCTTTCATAGTAAGGATCCACCTGAGCCTTAAACATGTACCTGACTCTTCAACCCTCTTAAACCATCCTTCTCAAGACCAAGATGTTTTCACTTTCTTAACTTTAATAAATAGAAATTATCAAAACTTTAAGGAATAAATTTCGATATATATATATATATTTTAAATTGCAAATAGTCATTTTTTTGTCCGAAAATAGAAGCCTATTATTCCTGTTTAGGAACCATATATTTTGGTCAAACTATTTGTTTGAGTACTGGGATGTCTTACCCTATAGCCAAGGGCTATATCTGACCCCATTGGGAGGGGGCTTGGAAAAACTGTGTGGCATAAACCATTACATTTTGAAAGAGTATTTAAGAGATAATCTACAGCAAAATTCTAGTTGAGGGGCTTCTTCTGATCTTGGAAAGTTATTGAGTTAGGAGAATGAAACTTCCAGGAAAAAATTCAGAGACTACATTATACTATAGGAAGGTGTTTTCAAGCTCTTGACAAGATATTTATGACTTTAAGGCTATTTTTAAGGCTTTGCCAATACCTTGAAACACTGGTCTTTACCTGTCTTAATCGCTGAAAAATTGATATTTTCCTTAATTTTGTTGTGAGTCAGCTTTTATTTGATTCTAGGTTTAGACAACACAGTTCAGATGATTTTAATAGGATTTTAAGCCACATTTGATTTTTTTTTTTTCTAATTTAGGACATTTTTTTTTTGTAAATATGGAGCAGTTCTTGGAATGTCAACTCCTTTCCTTGCAACTTCAATTTTAAGCATCTTTGGACCCTTGAAAATGATGGTTTCTTTTATGGTTTTTGGGTATAAAAAAGGTTAAAATAAAGTCGACTGTGATACTTTTTTTTTACACTGAGGTGAAATGACATTTTTAACGGCTGAACAGGATAATTAAAAAACATTGCAGAATTGTTTTTGAATTTTTTTTTCGTTATAATGAACTAGTAAGTTTGAAACCAATGTTTTAGCCCTTTTTTATATCCAAAAACTATAGATAGAATTTATTATTTTCAAGGGTTATAAAAGGACTTAAATTAAATATGCAAGAAAAAGAATTATTATATTCAGAAGAAGCCTAAAAAATTCACTTTATTCGTAGGTCTTTTAGATGAACTGCTCAATATTTACTGATTGTTTAACTTGTTTACAACATTACAAATCAGGTATTAGGCAAGTTATGAGGCTTAATACAATTTTCTTGGGACTTGTGCGGCTTGTAGATCTATTTCTGAAAACTTCATTTTTATAACACAAATTTTGTGTAAGTTTATCGAAGTTCGATGCCATTTAGAGAGAACAGGGAGAACCAGATACTTTAAAAGGTGGCCAGCGTTTATCGTATCTTAAATTATCCTCAGCATATTTTCATTTGAAAACAGACTTTAAGCTCTAATCATCTTTCCGATCACTTCAGAAATCCCCCCTTCCACGGAATTTTTCGCAGAAATCAAATCACGCCAAAAATTCCCCTGGAACATCTCCACATGCAAAACAACCTGACAAAGAGAAAGTATAACAAATAAAATAATTTCAAATGTCAAATCCCCTTAGTGTAAAATTTCCCCTGAAAATTTCTCTCTCCAGGAACAAAATCTACAAAAAACCCATCCCAAGCATAAATCTTTTCCCGAAATCGTGTATACTTCCCAATAACAAATACTACACATAAACAATGGGCAAATTTTACAATTTAAAGACCCATCCGCAGGGGCTTCAGAGGGTTGTGTGATCAAAGGCATAGTTTTTGAGCCTTTCAGCCTTGCTTTTTATTTTTGTTCTTGTGGTTTTTATCTACTTTTATCTACTCTTTTTTCTCTTTTTGTTGTCTGAATAACTGTGTAGGAATTTCGGCCTAAACAGTTGTATGTTTCTAGGTTATACTTTGATTTCATTTATCTAAATATTGAACATTTGCAACTACACAAGTTAGAATACTGGTAATGAAGACGAATGTTCAACTCTATTCTGGCTAAGCACACTGAATTGATTTACCTGTCAAAGCCATTGTAAATAAAATCCTGGAATGTGGTAGCATTTTAATTAAGGAAAGTCTTTTGAAGCATGCAAATAGTTTTTATATTGTTCTCTTTCGACTATGATTAAATTTGCCTTTGGATGAGTGTCTTCTGACAGATTCTTTGACTAATAATTTGATTGTTTTTTAAGTGCTTATAAACTGTCAATCCTCCATGTGTCGTGAATGGCAATGAATTATCTTTGTTCTTTTTGTTATAAATGTAATCCTTTTGGAAGGCTTAGACACACTTAAGAAGAAAAAAATGACATTGGAAATTAGCTCAAAATGTGGGATTTGAGAATTCTTTTTGTAGACCAAGCTACAAGGTTTTTCTCTTTTTATTACAGCTTACTTGAATCCATTAAAAATAATCCAAGATTTAATTGTGAATTTTAGTTGCCTATATTTCAATAAAAACTTTTGGATTTTCACTTATCAGTGACATTGACTATTCTTTATTTACGGCTTGTTAGTACGAGCTGTTTTACCTAAAGCTCGATTGAATGTGAAGGCAGAAGGGGAGATTAAAAATCAAATCAGTTTTAGGGTCATAATTTCCTCGGTTTTAGAGGTAAACTGGCCCGAAAACTTCACCCCTAGAAATTTTTCTTCTCATGGAAAATTCTTCTGGTGAAAATGTATTCCATCAGAAATCCCCCCCCCCAAAAAAAAAATATCTGTAAACTTTTTATAAGCAAATACTATAAGTAAACAAATGACAAATCCAAGAAAAAGCCATCTTACCATGGGCTGTAGACGTTAAGGTTATCCCAAAATGCTTGGACTTTTAAACTATGCTGAACAGAGTTTTGTTACTTAAAAAGGGCACTAGAACTTTTAATTGTCGTTTGAGTGACTCCTCTCTGGATAATTTAGGACCATTGGTTTTTCGATACGATTACCTCATGGGAGCAAAATAAGCACGCCTCCAAGATCTTCAATTTGACAAAAAAAAGAAAAGAAAAAAGGCTGCTAAATTGGAATAACAATCGTTCGCAATGCATTAAAATACTTTAGTCTAAAACTGAAATGCAGACGGTTGTGTAACCTCTCTTATATGTGGAATATTTCTTTTTCATTTGAAGTTTTTATGTTGCTCATAACTTTCATTAAAAAAAAATGAGTTTTAAAATTTAATTTACGTAGTTTTGGAAAAAAAGGCTGAAAATATCCCCCTCCCTCTTTGTGGAACTTTAACCCTGAAAATAAAAACTTCCTATAAAATACTTATAAGATCTTCTAAAATTGAGCACATGATTTTTAAGTCGCTTTAGCAGCTAAAATAGTTTTGCCAATGCCTTACTCGGACAGGACCAAATCTACGGTGCTTGGAAGAGAAGATAATGGAAGAAAAAAATTACTATTTTTCTAAGAACGGTAAAAAAAATCCTTTGAAATTTATATTCTAACCCAGGCTAATCAGCATGAATACTTACCTCCATTATAGCATACTGCTGTAATTGTATCCATACGGTTGACTTATGATCTATTAATGACGCTAGTCGGCACGTAAGTTTGATCGGCAACAAGAATCAACAGCCATTTAAACCAACCTTCTGGTCAATTTTCACTGACCTTTGTAAGATTCAGCAAACGCATAAATTTTTTTGCTATCATCGGCTACAACCCAAGATCTTGTTTAATGTGTTTTCCTCTATTGGGACTACTTCTAGTAAAATACTCTGGGAAGCTAAAATCGTACTTATTCTAGTCAAGCTAATAAATCAAATCTACTATTCTCTTCTACGAAATGGTATCAACCCATACTTTTTGCCTCCCAATTTTAATCTCGTCTCATCTGATGTATATTTTCTAATATCTAACCATTTCCATTCTAGGTCCTTTAGTCTGTAGAGGAACTCTTTCTAAGAATCTGAATTTGTCTTTGTTTCAATTCTAGATTCTTAACGCATGTGTTCCAAACGTGACTCAAATCGGCCAGCATCTTCAGTCGGCAATTCTTCAAACGCATTTTATGCTTTACGATTTAAGTTAGATTGAATTTTTGCTACCCAGTCTTATTCCGGTCTAACGTTTAATTCAGTTTTTTTTTCCGCGATTGGAGATATACAAATATCCATCTTCGTTTTCCATTATTGGTTGGAGGATTACCGTACGCATTAAATCTATAAGAAATTATTGTTGAGGTGCTTGGAAGCTCTTCCTATGATTATGTCTATTATTAGCCTCTTTTTCTCCGTTTCCCTGTCTTTCGCGTAATTCCGTAAAATCTACATTTTAAAATTTTAGCGACCCACGACCCAATGCTGAGGATATAAACAGTGAAATGACAAAGGAATAATCTTTGAATAAAGTATAGAAAAATTAAAAGAAGTGACGTACTTAATAAAATAACCAGATTAGAAATTGGAGTTGAAATAGAAATAAAAAGATTAGAGATTAGGAAGCCATTGTAATGTACGTGGTCAAGTGAAGTTCAAGTAAGTTTATTATTAGTAAAGGTGGTGGATGCAATGAAAATGTTAAAGAAGAATAGACAATGTCCAGGGTATTTTTGAGAAAATTTAAAAATTTGGAAGAATAGAAGAAAAACATGTCTCCAAACCAAGAATAGAATACTGGAAGCTACAGTGATAACAGTGGTCAAATATGGCTCTGAAATGTGGGCGGTACCAAAGACGGAGGAGGATTTGCTGGTTTGTTGTTTGAGAAATACATATTCTTTTGGGTACCCGTCTGACTGACCGTATTTCAATCAGAAAGCTGTACAAAAAATTTAGTTCTGTCCCTATTACTAGGGCTGTAATAAGTGAAAGACTGAGATGGCTATGACACATTCTATGGATGAAAGATCACAGATTGTGAAAGATCGTCCATTTCGGGCAACAACCCGTCCATTTCGGGCCAAAAAATTATTATGTCGTCCCCTGATGGTGGGGACGCATTCAGTAGTAAGTAATCGCATTCAAGTTAGAGTTTACTCTTTCTTTTTCTAATTTGCTTTTTTATTAATTCTATTAATTATTAATTCTATATTACTAATATTCTACTTTTTCTAGTCGAATTCTAGTAATTGTTATCTTATTAAGTTGATCCCGGAACTCTGAATTTTTTACCTTGATCACTGATAGATGTCGAACCAAATCCTGAGACTCAGGTTCAAGTTTACGTGACACCGAAAAGCTGGGAAAAAGTAGTCGTCAGACCATCTTCTAGTTTGGGAAACAAAAAAGGGTCTGAAATGTCAACCTGCTTCTTAATATCACTTGGTAAAGCATCTTCAACTTCTAAAAACATAATTAAAACAGATATAAAAGAAGTTTGATAACAGTGTATATAAATTTTACGAAAAGAAAATTAAGTAAATTCAGACAAAGGTATAGTTCCGAAAAAAAAAAAGTTATGCGTATAAAACACCTTCTTCTTTAAAAATTATTTGATTATTCAATCAAATAAGCTTCCTCCAAAATTTATACGGCTGCATTTTCCATAAAACCTTATATGCCCCGGGGCCTAAGTTAAACCCCTTGCCCCAGGGCTATGGGGTTTTATCAACCCCGAAGGCATTGTGACATAATCTTTGGGCTATTTTGAGCACAACGGCTGCGTCAAATTTTCGCTCAGATACATTTGTGGAAAATAATACATGGAGGGGGGGGGGGTGCCTTAAGAGTCATTTTTGAATCATAAAATGGAGAACTAGAACTTTCAATTCCCGATCAAACGATCTTCCTTCAAGGTTACGACCATCCTCTTACATCAAACCTTATATGCCCCTGGAGAATAACTTACAACCCTTAACCCCAGGATTTGCACGGCTGTGTCAACCCCAGAGACATTGCTATATGATCCATGAATTATTTTGAACAAAATAGCAATCTCAAAATTTTGATCAAATTACTTGGAAAAAAGGGCTTGGGAAGGCTAGTTGCTCTCCGACCAATTTTCACACTTAAAATGGGATTAGAACTTTCAATTTTTAATCAAATGAGCCCCCTCCAAGGATTATACGTTTGACCACCCCTCCCATAAAAACCTTATATGCCCCCGGAGAATAGCTTACAACACTTACCCCGGGCTCCAGAGGGTTGTGTCTAGCCCAAAATTTTTGTTATCTGATATTTGGACTATTTCGAGCAAAATGGCTATCTAAAAATTTTGGTCGGATGCGTTTGGAGAAAAGAGAGCGTGGGAGGAAGGGGGTACTAGTTGCCCTCCTATCACTTCGCTCTTAAGGAGGAAACTAGAACTTTCAATTTACAATCGAATGAGCCCCCTCCGAAGAGCCGACCACCCCTTGCATAAAAACCTTGTATTCCCCCGTGAAAGATTATCTGATCTTTGAACTATCTTTAAGAAAATGGGTATCTCAAAATTTTTATGGGATACATTCGGGGAAAAGAGGGCATTGGGAGAGGCTATTTGCCCTCCGATCGCTTCTCACTTTGGATACGGGTTTAAAACTTTCAATTTCCAATCAAACAAGCCCCCTCCAAAGTTTATACGACCACCCTTTGTATAAAAACCTTATATGTCCTGGGGTACAACTTTTACACGTGCACCCAGGCTCTGGAAGGGTTGTGTCAACCCAGGAATTTCTGTTATCTGATCTTTGATGTGTTTTGAAAAAAATATATATCTGAATATTTTGATCGGATTCATTTGGGGAAACAGGGGCGAGGGGTCTAGTTCCCCTCCTATAGATTTTGACTCTTAAAAGAAAAAGAGTACTTTCAATTTCCAATCAAATTAGCCCCTCCAAAGTTTATTCGACCAACCCTTCCATATAAACCTTATATACACCCAGAGAATAACTTTCAACACTACCTCCGGGCTCTGGGGGAATTTGTTGACCCGAGAGTTTTTTTTTTATTTGATTTTAGAACTATTTTGAACAAAATGGTTATCAAAAAGTTTTGATTGGATGCTTTTGAGGAAAAGACAGCGTGAAGGGGGGGCAGGGGGGCAAGTTGCACTTTTCATCTCAAAAATCTCTTTCATCTCGCACAATCTCTTTTCATTCTCAAAAATGGCACTAGAACTTCCGATTTCCAACTGATTGAGTCCCTTCCGATTTTACAAGACCCAACTTTCTATAGGAAGTGCCTCTGGAAAAAAAATTGAAGCCTTATGGCCTTTTTATAGATAACGATAAAATATTGTCTCTGATAACATTGCTGTGGTTATTACTTAATCAGAAGTCAAGAGGGGTTACGTTTTATGCTCATTTTTACGGATCAGTTGTGATGTTGTGATAGACTTTGACAAATACTGTAAAAGCTATAAGGGAGCA
This sequence comes from Artemia sinica, assembly GCA_027921565.1. Lineage (NCBI taxonomy): Eukaryota > Metazoa > Arthropoda > Branchiopoda > Anostraca > Artemiidae > Artemia > Artemia sinica. The sequence continues at coordinate 1,519,806 of CM051269.1, read as the reverse complement.
TGGAATCAAAAAGAGAACGTAAAATTTGTCCCAGACATAGATTTTGCTAATGATTTGACTGTCCTAGTTGAAAACTTAAGCAAAATGAACGATTTTTTCAAGTTTCAGAGAGCTAAGAGTGCAAAAATAATTTTATTGAAAGTGACATTGTGAATGAAAATTCCTTTAAATGCACTTATATATCTATTTATCTATGCATTTTTTTTTTTGATTTCAAAGTTATTACGTTGGTTCCTCTCAATGGAGGAGGATATAATACATAGACTTTCTTGCTTAAAAAATTTTCAAGGCTCTAAGATCTTCATTTGTTCTAGGTACTTTTCTTCATGCTTGCATGTCGTTTTATTAGACTATCAAGTGAGACCTCAAGATCGTTATGTGAAGCTAAAAAAAACTGAACATGCAAAGTGAACTTAAGATTTTATCTGCTAAAACACCCCAATCTTTTGGGGGATGGAGGAGTTAAGATTGTTTATTTATTCCTGCATTTTAAAACCATTTTACGAATCCAAGAATTATTTCGGCAGGGCGTTTCAAACTCCTAGACACGACCCTGGTTAATACTGAATAGTAATCATCTACCAGGTCTAGCAATTGCACTCTATGTCTGAAGATATTCCTAGTTTCCCTTAGCCTGTAACTTCAAGTGTCCGCTGACAGAAATATTTTTGCCTTTTTTTTAAAGATCTTGGCTCCAAACTTTTGAATAGGGCTTAGGAGCTTGGTTCTGCATTCAGTCGTTAGCAGTAGTATTCAAGTTAGAGTTTAAGATTTTACTTTTTCAAGTCGAATTTTAGCTATTATTATTCTATTTAGTTTAGGAACTCTGAAATTTTTACCTTGATCAGTATTAGATGAGGAGCCAAATTCCTGAGACTCAGGTTCAAATTTACATGATGCCCAAATGCTGGGAAAAGTGCTCATCGGACCAACTTCAAGTTTGGGAAAAATAAATGGGTCTAAACTTTCAACCTGCTTGTTAATGTCACTTGGTAAAGCATCATCAACTTCTAAAAAGATAAATTAACAGGGATATAAAACAATTTTGACAAAAATGTATATACATTTGACAAAAAGAGTATTTAGTAAATTTAGGATAAAAATGTAGTGCCAAAAAATAGAGTGATGTAAATAGAACACCTTGTTCTTTAAGAAAATTTTATGCAATGAGATCCTCAAACAAAATTAGAAAACAGGCTCCTGATCCTCATGTGGATTTTTGGTCTTTTAAGTGCGACTCTGGCACAAACATCCACGAAGGCGCATTAATATTTCCATTAAAAAAAAAACTTCGTAAGAAAAGTTGCATTTTATTTTGATAAATTCAATTCTACTATAAACCGAGAACATATATAATTTTTTGTTTAAGTTGAAAAATTTTAAGAGCAAAACCAGATATTTTGAAGAAAATTCAAGTTACAAGTGTCTTCCAAACCATTAAAGACAGAACAATTACAATTTGTTCAAATATAAACACACAGCATATTGAAGATCTCAAACTGGTTCCGGCTTAATAAATAGCGACTGACAAGTCTTGTGACATAAATGATAAAGCACAAGTTTCACTTTTTTTAAGATTTATGTTTCATTCAGGGCCTAAATAAGAGCTTTTAGGATTATTACCACACAAAGGTCAGACCCGAGAGAAAATATCGCAAGTACTGTAATTGTATATATAGATAAGCATCATAGTCCCCTCGATAAAAATTATAAGGATTTTAACAGATGGGGCCAATGCACAATTCATCAAAGCACATCAAGCCATTCGTGCACAAGCATTTCTGGAAGAAATTTGAATATTTATGGAATTAGCTATTACTATTATAAGCTCCATTTTATTTAAAGTTCTTAATCATCACCAATTCAAATAATTTTTATTTGAAATGGAGAGTGAGAACCCTGATCTTCTGCTTCAGAACAAGGTACGTTGGTTATATTTCATCACGATTAACCTAACTTCACTTCTCGAGTGTGTACCGTATAATAAACAAGTACCAAAAAAAGTTAACTAAAGAAGGAGATTTGGCTCCCAATTCTTTAAAAATTATTGTAATGTTCATACTTGCCTCTTTGGCTAATAAGTTCGCCGACCATTTCTCTAAACATCTTCACATGTATAATGTTTAGTCGGAACAGAGAAAGAGAGACAAATAGAAAGAATTTTGAAGATATTCTACCAACATGCCCCATTGTAAAATCTCCCGTGGAAAGTCCACTCCCCAGAAACTTCCTTCATCAAAGAAAAATTACCTCAGTGAGTAATTTTTAAATTTTGAGCAGACGACTTTGGGGGGGAAAGGGGCATTCTAATTTCCATTCAAATGAACCCTCTCTCAATATTCTGGGACTATTGGGGCGACACGGTCACCCCTGAAAAAAAAAAAAACATGCATCCGTGATACTTCTGGCAAAAAAAAAACACAATATCACATTTTTGCATATGGGAGCTCGAAACCTCTACAGTAGGGTCATCTGACACGCTGAGTCAGATGGTGTGACTTTTATTAAGCTTTCATGACTTTTAGGGGCACTACCTCCATTTTTGTAAAATGAGGCAAATTTTCTCAGGCTTGTAGCTTTTGATTGGTAAGACTAAACTTAATGAATATTATTTATTAGGAATCATCATAATAAGCCAATTCTTTTCATACATCTATTGACATCAAAATTTCATTTTGAGTTTTGTTTTACATTAAGAATTATCAAAAAAGAAAATATGATTTGTAGCTGTTTTAATTGTGTTTTTTTACGAGTTTCGTAAACACTGAAAGTTTTTATATAGACGTATCTGTCGTAACTTTAGTTAAGGGTATTTCCGTGTCTCAGAAGTGCAGTTTTGACCTTGTTGACATTTGTTCTGTTTTATATTGTACTGATGAATCATGAAATGTTGCTCATCTACCAGCAACAGTGGAGAGTAAGTTTAAAACCACACTCTTTTAAGGGCAAGGTAGAAATCTTCCGTAACCCCCTTCTCATCTTTATCATTTAACATTTTACCTCCAATCATGTCCTCCTCCCAGCCCGATGTTGGACAATTCAATATGCCTAAAGAAGTTTCTCTACGTCCACGGAATCTACTCTTGTTCCGTCACCATACCCTTACAGACCATTTTAATCCAATTGACCCGTCCCCAACACCCTCTTGCTTGTTCGCCTCCCAAAAGCATTCCCCTTGTAACTTTAATCCTTTCTCCAAAGTCTAGGAAGTGGCCAACTAGTTTGGGCATTCATAATCTTTTTGTCCAAATAGATAGTTCCTTGCCCAGACACGCTCTGTTCCACTTCCCTTTTCCAGTACCATCTTCCCTCCCCTCCCTTTATCCCTCCAAGTTTTACTTTTTCTAACCAAATCCCTTTGAGCCCCCCCCCCCCATGTTCATTTTATCTCTCGCGGCTACCGTGCCAATGCGACTCAAATTCCTGCAGTTGAAAATTATCCTGCCGTAAACACTAAATTTTCTACCTTGATGTCAACTCGAAAAAGATACAGTTACTTTTTATTCATTTGTTTTACTTAACACTTTTTTAAGTAAGAAAATAGAAGGAAATATTTTCCTTCTATTTTGTTAGCAGAAAAATAATTAGATAACTTACCATTCTTAATATCAGAAGCTTCAGGTAGAGTGAAATTTTCAGCCATATTTGGAATTAGAGGTGAGTCAATAACAAATTCTTCCAATACACTTAAAGTCTCTTATAAAATGTAGAATACTATCAAAAACGCTTGGAATTGGTCCTTCCTACACAGGAGATCAAAAGGACCCTAGAAATTAGGCAATCTGTAATAACTGATGTTGTAAACTGTAAAGCAAAAATTATATTAATAAAGAAAAAGGATGAGGTCCCCAAGGTTCAACAGTCCAAATCAATAGAAAAATATTCTCTCTTCATTTTGTATTATTAAAGATAGGTAGAAATAGAGGTTTAAAAAAATGTATTTATAAAATCTAACTGTACTTCAATAGGCCCTATTTTTCAGTATAAAAAAAACTTTTAAATTAAAATTGCAGAACAATAGCTCTTTGCAGCTTGGAAATTTTGGAACAATAGAAGATTGACAGTTCGAGAATAAATTTTAGTCTAAACTAGGATCCAAAATGATGTTTTGTAGCTCATATCTCTATCATGTCCTTTCTCAAAATCCAAGGAAATAACAAACAAATCTTACCAATATTTGTTGCTGTCTAAAACTCTTAAGCTGAGGGTTACAGTTAGTAATATGGTGATCGTTTAGCACTTAGCCAGGTGCATAGTCAACTTATCACATGATTTGCAATTCAAATGCCTTTAAAGTATACAAATTACTTTCTTTTTATGTAGTATTTTTTAGCTGAAATTGCTCCTCATTATAAATACAGAGAAAATGTTTAATTCTGTAGAAAAAAAAATCAATTAAATTTGAGAACAATTTCCTGCAAAGAGTACTTGCAACTAGTTGGGGTGACAAAAGTCCTTGACCCTTAGATCAGGTTTCTCATCAAAAACACTAAAAAAAAACACAGTTTTAGAAAGTAGTGATGCCAGGGATGTATCAAATGAAACAGGACAACATTCCTGTGATGTTTGGTCCTGGACCTCTCAGGGCCTCAAGAAACAGATCTGGTAGACCTGGTAAACTGCTAGACAACAGATCACCATTGGTTGTTTCATTAAACATAAGGCCAGAGCTCTACAATTATCACTCAATGAGCTGTGATCTGAGGATTGCCT